>JANJXV010001119.1:0-197128 GCA_024803745.1 Megascapheus bottae
GTGTGAAGTCATAGAATAGAGGTGGGTGAAGTCATAGAAAGGAGGTGTGGGAAGTCATAGAATGGAGCAGTGTGAAGTCATAGAATGGAGTTGAGTGAAGTCAGAGATTCGAGGTCTGTGAAGTCATAGAATGGAGGTGTGTGAAGTCAGAATGGAGGTATGAGAAGTCATAGAATAGAGGTGTGTGAACTCATAGAATGGAGGTGTGTGTCGTCACAATGGAAGTGTGTGAAGTCACAGAATGGGAGGTGTGTGAAGTCATACATTGTTGTGTGAAGTCAGAATGGAGGTGTGTGAAGTCACAGAATTGAGGTGTGTGAACTCAGAATGGAGGTGTGTGAAGTCATATATTGGAGGTGTGTGAAGTCAGAATGGAGGTGTGTGAAGTCACAGAATGGAGGTGTGTGAACTCAGAATGAAGGTGTTTGAAGTCATAGATGGAGGTGTGTGAAGTCACAGTATGGAGGTGTGTGAAATCATAGAATGGAATTTTGTGAATTCACAGAATGGAGCTGTGTGAAGTCAGAATGGAGGAGTGTGAAGTCATAGAATGGAGGTGAGTGAAGTCACAGATCCGAGGTCTATGAAGTCATAGAATGGAGCTGTGTGATGTCAGAATTGAGGAGTGTGAAGTCCTAGAATGGATGTGTGTGAACTCATAGAATGGAGGTGTGTGACGTCAGAATGGAAGTGTGTGAAGTCACAGAATTGAGGTGTGTGAAGTCATATATTGGAGGTGTGTGAAGTCACAGAATGGAGGTGTGTGAAGTCACAGAATGGAGGTGTGTGAACTCAGAATGGAGGTGTTTGAAGTCATAAATGGAGGTGTGTGAAGTCACAGTATGGAGGTTTGTGAAATCATAGAATGGAATTTTGTGAATTCACAGAATGGAGCTGTGTGAAGTCAGAATGGAGGAGTGTGAAGTCATAGAATGGAGGTGTGTGAAGTCAGAATGGAGGTGTGTGAACTCATAGAATGGACGTGTGTGAAGTCACAATGGAGGTGTGTGAAGACAGAGAATGGAGGTGTGTGAAGTCACAGAATGGAGGTGTGAAGTCATAGAATGGAGGTGTGTGAAGTCATATTATGGAGGTGTGTGAAATCATAGAATGGATGTTTCTGAAGTAAGAATGAAGGTGTGTGAAGTCATAGAATGGAGGTGTGTGAAGTCAAAATGGAGGTGTGTGAACTCATAGAATGGAGGTGTGTGAAGTCACAGAATGGAGGTGTGTGAAGTCAGAAAGGAGGAGTGAAGTCATAGAATGGGGGTGGGTGAAGTCATGGAAAGGAGGTGTGGGAAGTAATAGAATGGAGAAGTGTGAAGTCATAGAGTGGAGGTGAGTGAAGTCACATATTCAAAGTCTGTGAAGTCATAGAATGGAGGTTTGTGAATTCAGAATGGAGGTGTATGAACTCATAGAATGGAGGTGAGTGAAGTCACAATGGAGGTGTGTGAAGTCATAGAATGGGGGTGTGTGAAATCAGAGAATGGAGGTGTGTGAAGTCAGAATTGAGGTGTGTAAAGTCACACAATGGAGGTGTGTGAAGTCACAGAATGGAGCTGTGTGAAGTCACAATGGAGGTGTGTGAAGTCATAGGATGGAGGTGTGTGAAATCAAAGAATGGAGGTTTGTGAAGTCATAGAATGGATTGTGTGTGAAATCAGAGAATGGAGGTGTGTGAAGTCACAGAATGGAGGTGTGTAAAGTCACAGAGTGGAGGTGTGTGAAGTCACAGAATGGAGGTTTGTGAAGTCATAGAATGCAGGTGTGTGAAGTCAGAATAGAGGTGTGCGAAGTCATAGAATGGAAGTGTGTGAAGTCAGAATGGAGGTGTGTGAACTCATAGAATGGAGGTGTATGAAGTCACAATGGAGGTGTGTGAAGTCACAGAATGGATGTGTGTGAACTCATAAAGGAGGTGTGTGAAGTCATAGAATGGAGGTCTGTGAAGTCATAGAATGGAGGTTTGTGAAATCATAGAATGGAGGTGTGTGAAGTCACAGAATGCATGTGTGTGAAGACAGAATGGAGGTGTGTGAAGTCAGAATGGAGGTGTGTGAAGTCAGATAATGGAGGTGTGTGAAGTCACAATGCAGGTGTGTGAACTCATAGAATGGAGGTGTGTGAAGTAACAATGTAGGTTTCTGAAGTCATAGAATGGAGGTGTGTGAAGTCATAGAATGGAGGTGTGTGAAGTCATAGAATGAAAGTGTGTGAAGTCATAGAATGGAGGTTTGTGAAGTAAGAATGGAGGTGTGTGAAGTCACCGAATGGAGTTGTGTGAGCTCAGAATGGAGGTGTGTGAAGTCAGAGAATGGAGGTGTTTGAAGTCATACAATGGAGGTGTGTGAAGTCACAGAATTGAGGTATCTGAAGTCAGAATCGAGGTGTGAAGTCATAGAATAGAGGTGGGTGTAGTCATAGAAAGGAGGTGTGGGAAGTCATAGAATGGAGCAGTGTGAAGTCATAGAATGGAGTTGAGTGAAGTCAGAGATTCGAGGTCTGTGAAGTCATAGAATGGAGGTGTGTGAAGTCAGAATGGAGGTATGTGAAGTCATAGAATAGAGGTGTGTGAACTCATAGAATGGAGGTGTGTGTCGTCACAATGGAAGTGTGTGAAGTCACAGAATGGGAGGTGTGTGAAGTCATACATTGTTGTGTGAAGTCAGAATGGAGGTGTGTGAAGTCACAGAATTGAGGTGTGTGAACTCAGAATGGAGGTGTGTGAAGTCATAGATGGAGGTGTGTGAAGTCACAGTATGGAGGTGTGTGAAATCATAGAATGGAATTTTGTGAATTCACAGAATGGAGCTGTGTGAAATCAGAATGGAGGAGTGTGAAGTCATAGAATGGAGGTGAGTGAAGTCACAGATTCGAGGTCTATGAAGTCATAGAATGGAGCTGTGTGATGTCAGAATTGAGGAGTGTGAAGTCCTAGAATGGATGTGTGTGAACTCATAGAATGGAGGTGTGTGACGTCAGAATGGAAGTGTGTGAAGTCACAGAATTGAGGTGTGTGAAGTCATATATTGGAGGTGTGTGAAGTCACAGAATGGAGGTGTGTGAAGTCACAGAATGGAGGTGTGTGAACTCAGAATGGAGGTGTTTGAAGTCATAAATGGAGGTGTGTGAAGTCACAGTATGGAGGTTTGTGAAATCATAGAATGGAATTTTGTGAATTCACAGAATGGAGCTGTGTGAAGTCAGAATGGAGGAGTGTGAAGTCATAGAATGGAGGTGTGTGAAGTCAGAATGGAGGTGTGTGAACTCATAGAATGGACGTGTGTGAAGTCACAATGGAGGTGTGTGAAGACAGAGAATGGAGGTGTGTGAAGTCACAGAATGGAGGTGTGAAGTCATAGAATGGAGGTGTGTGAAGTCATATTATGGAGGTGTGTGAAATCATAGAATGGATGTTTCTGAAGTAAGAATGAAGGTGTGTGAAGTCATAGAATGGAGGTGTGTGAAGTCAAAATGGAGGTGTGTGAACTCATAGAATGGAGGTGTGTGAAGTCACAGAATGGAGGTGTGTGAAGTCAGAAAGGAGGAGTGAAGTCATAGAATGGGGGTGGGTGAAGTCATGGAAAGGAGGTGTGGGAAGTAATAGAATGGAGAAGTGTGAAGTCATAGAGTGGAGGTGAGTGAAGTCACATATTCAAAGTCTGTGAAGTCATAGAATGGAGGTTTGTGAATTCAGAATGGAGGTGTATGAACTCATAGAATGGAGGTGAGTGAAGTCACAATGGATGTGTGTGAAGTCATAGAATTGGGGTGTGTGAAATCAGAGAATGGAGGTGTGTGAAGTCAGAATTGAGGTGTGTAAAGTCACACAATGGAGGTGTGTGAAGTCACAGAATGGAGCTGTGTGAAGTCACAATGGAGGTGTGTGAAGTCATAGGATGGAGGTGTGTGAAATCAAAGAATGGAGGTTTGTGAAGTCATAGAATGGATTCTGTGTGAAATCAGAGAATGGAGGTGTGTGAAGTCACAGAATGGAGGTGTGTAAAGTCGCAGAGTGGAGGTGTGTGCAGTCACAGAATGGAGGTTTGTGAAGTCATAGAATGCAGGTGTGTGAAGTCAGAATATAGGTGTGCGAAGTCATAGAATGGAAGTGTGTGAAGTCAGAATGGAGGTGTGTGAACTCATAGAATGGAGGTGTATGAAGTCCCAATGGAGGTGTGTGAAGTCACAGAATGGATGTGTGTGAACTCATAAAGGAGGTGTGTGAAGTCATAGAATGGAGGTCTGTGAAGTCATAGAATGGAGGTTTGTGAAATCATAGAATGGAGGTGTGTGAAGTCACAGAATGCGTGTGTGTGAAGACAGAATGGAGGTGTGTGAAGTCAGAATGGAGGTGTGTGAAGTCAGATAATGGAGGTGTGTGAAGTCACAATGCAGGTGTGTGAACTCAGAGAATGGAGGTGTGTGAAGTAACAATGTAGGTTTCTGAAGTCATAGAATGGAGGTGTGTGAAGTCATAGAATGGAGGTGTGTGAAGTCATAGAATGGAAGTGTGTGAAGTCATAGAATGGAGGTTTGTGAAGTAAGAATGGAGGTGTGTGAAGTCACCGAATGGAGTTGTGTGAGCTCAGAATGGAGGTGTGTGAAGTCAGAGAATGGAGGTGTTTGAAGTCATACAATGGAGGTGTGTGAAGTCACAGAATGGAGGTATCTGAAGTCAGAATCGAGGTGTGAAGTCATAGAATAGAGGTGGGTGAAGTCATAGAAAGGAGGTGTGGGAAGTCATAGAATGGAGCAGTGTGAAGTCATAGAATGGAGTTGAGTGAAGTCAGAGATTCGAGGTCTGTGAAGTCATAGAATGGAGGTGTGTGAAGTCAGAATGGAGGTATGTGAAGTCATAGAATAGAGGTGTGTGAACTCATAGAATGGAGGTGTGTGTCGTCACAATGGAAGTGTGTGAAGTCACAGAATGGGAGGTGTGTGAAGTCATACATTGTTGTGTGAAGTCAGAATGGAGGTGTGTGAAGTCACAGAATTGAGGTGTGTGAACTCAGAATGGAGGTGTGTGAAGTCATATATTGGAGGTGTGTGAAGTCAGAATGGAGGTGTGTGAAGTCACAGAATGGAGGTGTGTGAACTCAGAATGAAGGTGTTTGAAGTCATAGATGGAGGTGTGTGAAGTCACAGTATGGAGGTGTGTGAAATCATAGAATGGAATTTTGTGAATTCACAGAATGGAGCTGTGTGAAGTCAGAATGGAGGAGTGTGAAGTCATAGAATGGAGGTGAGTGAAGTCACAGATCCGAGGTCTATGAAGTCATAGAATGGAGCTGTGTGATGTCAGAATTGAGGAGTGTGAAGTCCTAGAATGGATGTGTGTGAACTCATAGAATGGAGGTGTGTGACGTCAGAATGGAAGTGTGTGAAGTCACAGAATTGAGGTGTGTGAAGTCATATATTGGAGGTGTGTGAAGTCACAGAATGGAGGTGTGTGAAGTCACAGAATGGAGGTGTGTGAACTCAGAATGGAGGTGTTTGAAGTCATAAATGGAGGTGTGTGAAGTCAAAGTATGGAGGTGTGTGAAATCATAGAATGGAATTTTGTGAATTCACAGAATGGAGCTGTGTGAAGTCAGAATGGAGGAGTGTGAAGTCATAGAATGGAGGTGTGTGAAGTCAGAATGGAGGTGTGTGAACTCATAGAATGGACGTGTGTGAAGTCACAATGGAGGTGTGTGAAGACAGAGAATGGAGGTGTGTGAAGTCACAGAATGGAGGTGTGAAGTCATAGAATGGAGGTGTGTGAAGTCATATTATGGAGGTGTGTGAAATCATAGAATGGATGTTTCTGAAGTAAGAATGAAGGTGTGTGAAGTCATAGAATGGAGGTGTGTGAAGTCAAAATGGAGGTGTGTGAACTCATAGAATGGAGGTGTGTGAAGTCACAGAATGGAGGTGTGTGAAGTCAGAAAGGAGGAGTGAAGTCATAGAATGGGGGTGGGTGAAGTCATGGAAAGGAGGTGTGGGAAGTAATAGAATGGAGAAGTGTGAAGTCATAGATTGGAGGTGAGTGAAGTCACATATTCAAAGTCTGTGAAGTCATAGAATGGAGGTTTGTGAATTCAGAATGGAGGTGTATGAACTCATAGAATGGAGGTGAGTGAAGTCACAATGGAGGTGTGTGAAGTCATAGAATGGGGGTGTGTGAAATCAGAGAATGGAGGTGTGTGAAGTCAGAATTGAGGTGTGTAAAGTCACACAATGGAGGTGTGTGAAGTCACAGAATGGAGCTGTGTGAAGTCACAATGGAGGTGTGTGAAGTCATAGGATGGAGGTGTGTGAAATCAAAGAATGGAGGTTTGTGAAGTCATAGAATGGATTGTGTGTGAAATCAGAGAATGGAGGTGTGTGAAGTCACAGAATGGAGGTGTGTAAAGTCACAGAGTGGAGGTGTGTGAAGTCACAGAATGGAGGTTTGTGAAGTCATAGAATGCAGGTGTGTGAAGTCAGAATAGAGGTGTGCGAAGTCATAGAATGGAAGTGTGTGAAGTCAGAATGGAGGTGTGTGAACTCATAGAATGGAGGTGTATGAAGTCACAATGGAGGTGTGTGAAGTCACAGAATGGATGTGTGTGAACTCATAAAGGAGGTGTGTGAAGTCATAGAATGGAGGTCTGTGAAGTCATAGAATGGAGGTTTGTGAAATCATAGAATGGAGGTGTGTGAAGTCACAGAATGCATGTGTGTGAAGACAGAATGGAGGTGTGTGAAGTCAGAATGGAGGTGTGTGAAGTCAGATAATGGAGGTGTGTGAAGTCACAATGCAGGTGTGTGAACTCATAGAATGGAGGTGTGTGAAGTAACAATGTAGGTTTCTGAAGTCATAGAATGGAGGTGTGTGAAGTCATAGAATGGAGGTGTGTGAAGTCATAGAATGAAAGTGTGTGAAGTCATAGAATGGAGGATTGTGAAGTAAGAATGGAGGTGTGTGAAGTCACCGAATGGAGTTGTGTGAGCTCAGAATGGAGGTGTGTGAAGTCAGAGAATGGAGGTGTTTGAAGTCATACAATGGAGGTGTGTGAAGTCACAGAATTGAGGTATCTGAAGTCAGAATCGAGGTGTGAAGTCATAGAATAGAGGTGGGTGTAGTCATAGAAAGGAGGTGTGGGAAGTCATAGAATGGAGCAGTGTGAAGTCATAGAATGGAGTTGAGTGAAGTCAGAGATTCGAGGTCTGTGAAGTCATAGAATGGAGGTGTGTGAAGTCAGAATGGAGGTATGTGAAGTCATAGAATAGAGGTGTGTGAACTCATAGAATGGAGGTGTGTGTCGTCACAATGGAAGTGTGTGAAGTCACAGAATGGAGGTGTGTGAAGTCATACATTGGTGTGTGAAGTCAGAATGGAGGTGTGTGAAGTCACAGAATTGAGGTGTGTGAACTCAGAATGGAGGTGTGTGAAGTCATAGATGGAGGTGTGTGAAGTCATAGTATGGAGGTGTGTGAAATCATAGAATGGAGTTTTGTGAATTCACAGAATGGAGGTGTCTGAAGTCAGAATGGCGGAGTGTGAAGTCATAGAATGGAGGTGTGTGAAGTTAGAATGGAGGTGTGTGAACTCATAGAATGGAGGTGTGTGAAATCACAATGGAGGTGTGTGAAGACATAGAATGGAGGTGTGTGAAGTCACAGAATGGAGGTGTGTGAAGTCATAGAATGGAGGTGTGTGAAGTCACAGAATGGATGTTTGTGAAGTAAGAATGAAGGTGTGTGAAGTCATAGAATGGAAGTGTGTGAAGTCACAGAATGGAGGTGTGTGAAGTCATCGAATGGAGGTGTGTGCAGTCATAGAATGGATGTTTCTGAAGTAGGAATGAAGGTGTGTGAAGTCATAGAATGAAGGTGCGTGAAGTCAAAATGGAGGTGTGTGAACTCAAAGAATGGAGGTGTGTGAACTCATAGAATGGAGGTGTGTGAAGTCATGGAATGGAGGTGTGTGAAGTCAGAATGGAGGTGTGTGAACTCATAGAATGGACGTGTGTGAAGTCACAATGGAGGTGTGTGAAGACAGAGAATGGAGGTGTGTGAAGTCACAGAATGGAGGTGTGAAGTCATAGAATGGAGGTGTGTGAAGTCATATTATGGAGATGTGTGAAATCATAGAATGGATGTTTCTGAAGTAAGAATGAAGGTGTGTGAAGTCATAGAATGGAGGTGTGTGAAGTCACAATGGAGGTGTGTGAAGACAGAGAATGGAGGTGTGTGAAGTCACAGAATGGAGGTGTGAAGTCATAGAATGGAGGTGTGTGAAGTCATATTATGGAGGTGTGTGAAATCATAGAATGGATGTTTCTGAAGTAAGAATGAAGGTGTGTGAAGTCATAGAATGGAGGTGTGTGAAGTCAAAATGTAGGTGTGTGAACACATAGAATGGAGGTGTGTGAAGTCACAGAATGGAGGTGTGTGAAGTCAAAAGGAGGAGTGAAGTCATAGAATGGGGGTGGGTGAAGTCATGGAAAGGAGGTGTGGGAAGTAATAGAATGGAGAAGTGTGAAGTCATAGAGTGGAGGTGAGTGAAGTCACATATTCAAAGTCTGTGAAGTCATAGAATGGAGGTTTGTGAATTCAGAATGGAGGTGTATGAACTCATAGAATGGAGGTGAGTGAAGTCACAATGGAGGTGTGTGAAGTCATAGAATGGGGGTGTGTGAAATCAGAGAATGGAGGTGTGTGAAGTCGGAATTGAGGTGTGTAAAGTCACACAATGGAGGTGTGTGAAGTCACAGAATGGAGCTGTGTGAAGTCACAATGGAGGTGTGTGAAGTCATAGGATGGAGGTGTGTGAAATCAAAGAATGGAGGTTTGTGAAGTCATAGAATGGATTGTGTGTGAAATCAGAGAATGGAGGTGTGTGAAGTCACAGAATGGAGGTGTGTAAAGTCACAGAGTGGAGGTGTGTGAAGTCACAGAATGGATGTTTGTGAAGTCATAGAATGCAGGTGTGTGAAGTCAGAATAGAGGTGTGCGAAGTCATAGAATGGAAGTGTGTGAAGTCAGAATGGAGGTGTGTGAACTCATAGAATGGAGGTGTATGAAGTCACAATGGAGGTGTGTGAAGTCACAGAATGGATGTGTGTGAACTCATAAAGGAGGTGTGTGAAGTCATAGAATGGAGGTCTGTGAAGTCATAGAATGGAGGTTTGTGAAATCATAGAATGGAGGTGTGTGAAGTCACAGAATGCATGTGTGTGAAGACAGAATGGAGGTGTGTGAAGTCAGAATGGAGGTGTGTGAAGTCAGATAATGGAGGTGTGTGAAGTCACACTGCAGGTGTGTGAACTCAAAGAATGGAGGTGTGTGAAGTAACAATGTAGGTTTCTGAAGTCATAGAATGGAGGTGTGTGAAGTCATAGAATGGAGGTGTGTGAAGTCATAGAATGAAAGTGTGTGAAGTCATAGAATGGAGGTTTGTGAAGTAAGAATGGAGGTGTGTGAAGTCACCGAATGGAGTTGTGTGAGCTCAGAATGGAGGTGTGTGAAGTCAGAGAATGGAGGTGTTTGAAGTCATACAATGGAGGTGTGTGAAGTCACAGAATGGAGGTATCTGAAGTCAGAATCGAGGTGTGAAGTCATAGAATAGAGGTGGGTGAAGTCATAGAAAGGAGGTGTGGGAAGTCATAGAATGGAGCAGTGTGAAGTCATAGAATGGAGTTGAGTGAAGTCAGAGATTCGAGGTCTGTGAAGTCATAGAATGGAGGTGTGTGAAGTCAGAATGGAGGTATGTGAAGTCATAGAATAGAGGTGTGTGAACTCACAGAATGGAGGTGTGTGTCGTCACAATGGAAGTGTGTGAAGTCACAGAATGGAGGTGTGTGAAGTCATACATTGGTGTGTGAAGTCAGAATGGAGGTGTGTGAAGTCACAGAATTGAGGTGTGTGAACTCAGAATGGAGGTGTGTGAAGTCATAGATGGAGGTGTGTGAAGTCATAGTATGGAGGTGTGTGAAATCATAGAATGGAGTTTTGTGAATTCACAGAATGGAGGTGTCTGAAGTCAGAATGGCGGAGTGTGAAGTCATAGAATGGAGGTGTGTGAAGTTAGAATGGAGGTGTGTGAACTCATAGAATGGAGGTGTGTGAAATCACAATGGAGGAGTGTGAAGACAAAGAATGGAGGTGTGTGAAGTCACAGAATGGAGGTGTGTGAAGTCATAGAATGGAGGTGTGTGAAGTCACAGAATGGATGTTTGTGAAGTAAGAATGAAGGTGTGTGAAGTCATAGAATGGAAGTGTGTGAAGTCACAGAATGGAGGTGTGTGAAGTCATCGAATGGAGGTGTGTGCAGTCATAGAATGGATATTTCTGAAGTAGGAATGAAGGTGTGTGAAGTCATAGAATGAAGGTGCGTGAAGTCAAAATGGAGGTGTGTGAACTCAAAGAATGGAGGTGTGTGAACTCATAGAATGGAGGTGTGTGAAGTCATGGAATGGAGGTGTGTGAAGTCCAAGAATGGAGGTGTGTGAAGTCAAACAATGGAGGTGTGTGAAGTCACAGAATGGAGGTGTCTGAAGTCACAGAATGGAGGTGTCTGAAGTCACAGAATGGAGGTGTGTGAAGTCAAAATGGTGGTGTGTGAATTCACAAATGGAGGTGTGTGAAGTCAGAAGGCAGCAGCCTGAAGTCATAGAATGGGGGTGGGTGAAGGCAGAATGGAAGTGTGTGAACTCGTAGAATGGAGGTGTGTGAAGTCAAAATGGAGGTGTGTGAAGTCATAGAATGGTGGTTTTTGATGTCAAAGAAGGGAGGTGTGTGAAGTCTTAGACTGGAGGTGTGTGAACTCAGATTGGAGGTGTGTGAAGTCACAGAATGAAGGTGTGTGAAGTCAAAATGGAGGTGTGTGAACTCAAAGAATGGAGGTGTGTGAACTCATAGAATGGAGGTGTGTGAAGTCATGGAATGGAGCTGTGTGAAGTCCAAGAATGGAGGTGTGTGATGTCAAACAATGGAGGTTTGTGATGTCATAGAATGGAGGTGTGTGAAGTCATAGAATCCAAGTGTGTGAAATCATAGAATGGAGGTGTGTGAAGTCAGAATGGAGATGTGTGAAGTCATAGAATGGAGGTGTGTGAAGTCATAATGCAGGTGTGTGAACTCATAGAATTCAGGTGGGTGAAGTCACAATGCAGGTGTGTGAAGTCATAGAATGGAAGTTTGTGAAGTCATAGAATGGAGGTGGTGAAGTGAAAGAATGGAGGTGTGTGAAGTCATAGAATGGAGGTGTGTGAAGTCACAGAATGGTGGTGTGTGAAGTCATAGATTGGAGGGGTGTGAAGTCATAGAATGGAGGTGTGTTAAGTCATAGAATGGAGGTGTGGAAGTCACAGAATGGAGGTGTGTGAAGTCACAGAATGGAGGTGTGTGAACTGAGAATGGAGGTGTGTGAAGTCACAGAATGGAGGTGTGTGAAGTCATACAATGGAGGTGTGTGAAGTCACAGAATGGAGGGGTGTGAATTCATAGAAGGGAGGTGTGTGAAGTCAAAGAATGGAGGTGTGTGAAGTCACATAATGGAGGTGTGTGAAGTCACAGAATGGAGGTGTGTGAAGACACAGAATGGAAGTGGGTGAACTCACAATGGAGGTGTGTGAAGTCACAGAATGGAGGTGTGTGAATTCATAGAAGGGAGGTGTGTGAAGTCATAGAATGGAGGAGTGTGAAGTCACAGAATGGAAGTGTGTGAAGTCAAAATGGAGGTGTGTGAAGTCAGAGAATGGAGGTGTGTGAAGTCAATGAATGGACTTGTGTGAAGTCAAAATTGTGGTGTGTGAAGTCAAAGAATGGATGTGTGTGAAGTCACAGAATGGAGGTGTGTGAAGTCAAACATTGGAAGTGTGTGAAGTTACAGATTGGAGGTGTGTGAAGTCATAGAATGGAGGTGTGTGAAGTCAGAGAATGGAGGTGTGTGAAGTCAGAATGCAGGTGTGTGAAGTCATATAATGGAGGTGTGTGAAGTCATAGATTGTAAGTGTGTGAAGTCATAGATTGGAGGTGTGTGAAATCAGAGAGGGAGGTGTGTGAAGTCACAGAATGGAGTTCTGTGAAGTCACAGGGGAGGTGTGTGAAGTCATAGAATGGAGGTGTGTGAAGTCAAAGAATGGAGGTTTGTGAAGTCATAGAATGGAGGTGTGTGAAGTCACAGCATGGAGGTGTGTGAAGTCAGAATGGAGATGTGTGAAATCATAGAATGGAGGTGTGTGAAGTCACAATGCATGTGTGTGATCTCATAGAATGGAGGTTGGTGAAGTCACAATGCAGGTGTGGGAAGTCATAGAATGGAGTTGTGTGAACTCAGAAATGAGGTGTGTGAACTCACAGAATAGAGGTGTGTGAAGTCATACAATGGAGGTGTGTGAAGTCACAGAATGGAGGTGTGTGAATTCATAGAATGGAGGTGTGTGAAGTCATAGAATGGAGGTGTGTGAAGTCACAGAATGGAGGGGTGTGAAGTCACAGAATGGAGGGGTGTGAAGTCACAGAATGGAAGTGGGTGAACTCACAATGGAGGTGTGTGAAGTCACGGAAGGGAGGTGTGTGAACTCAGAATGGAGGTGTGGGAAGTCACAGAATGGAGGTTTGTGAAGTCATAGAATGGAGGTGTGTGAGGTCATAGAATGGATGTTTCTGGAGTAAGAATGAAGGTGTGTGAAGTCATAGAATGGAGGTGTGTGAAGTCATAGAATGGAGGTGTGTGAAGTCACAGAATGGAGGTGTGTGAAGTCAGAATGGAGGTGTGAAGTCATAGAATAGAGGTGGGTGAAGTCATAGAAAGGAGTTGTGGGAAGTCATAGAATAGAGGAGTGTGACGTCATAGAATGGAGGTGAGTGAAGTCACAGATCCGAGGTCTGTGAAGTCATAGAATGGAGCTGTGTGATGTCAGAATTGAGGAGTGTGAAGTCCTAGAATGGATGTGTGTGAACTCATACAATGGAGGTGTGTGACGTCACAATGTATGTGTGTGAAGTCACAGAATGGAGGTGTGTGAAGTCATATATTGGAGGTGTGTGAAGTCAGAATGGAGGTGTGTGACGTCACAGAATGGAGGTGTGTGAACTCAGAATGGAGGTGTTTGAAGTCATAGATGGAGGTGTGTGAAGTCACAGTATGGAGGTGTGTGAAATCATAGAATGGAATTTTGTGAATTCACAGAATGGAGCTGTGTGAAGTCAGAATGGAGGAGTGTGAAGTCATAGAATGGAGGTGTGTGAGGTCAGAATGGAGGTGTGTGAACTCATAGAATGGACGTGTGTGAAGTCACAATGGAGGTGTGTGAAGACATAGAATGTAGGTGTGTGAAGTCACAGAATGGAGGTGTGTGAAATCATAGAATGGAGGTGTGTGAAGTCACAGAATGGAGGTGTGTGAAGTCATAGATTGGATGTTTCTGAAGTAAGAATGAAGGTGTGTGAAGTCATAGAATGGAGGTGTGTGAAGTCAAAATGGAGGTGTGTGAACTCATAGAATGGAGGTGTGTGAAGTCACAGAATGGAGGTGTGTGAAGTCAGAATGGAGGTGTGAAGTCATAGAATGGGGGTGGGTGAAGTCATGGAGAGGAGGTGTGGGAAGTCATAGAATGGAGAAGTGTGAAGTCATAGAGTGGAGGTGAGTGAAGTCACATATTCAAAGTCTGTGAAGTCATAGAATGGAGGTTTGTGAAGTCAGAATGGAGGTGTATGAACTCATAGAATGGAGGTGTGTGAAGTCACAATGCAGGTGTGTGAAGTCATAGAATGGAGGTGTGTGAAGTCATAGAATGGAGGTGTGTGAAGTTACAGATTGGAACCGTGTGAAGTCATAGAATGGAGGTGTGTGAAGTCATAGATTGAAGGTGTGGGGCAGTCATATTATGGAGGTGTGTGAAGTCACAGAATGGAGGTGTGTGAAGTCACAGAATGGAGCTGTGTGAAGTCACAATGGAGGTGTGTGAAGTCCTAGGAAGGAGGTGTGTGAAATCAAAGAATGGAGGTTTGTGAAGGCATAGAATGGATTGTGTGTGAAATCAGAGAATGTAGGTGTGTGAAGTCACAGAATGGAGGTGTGTAAAGTCACAGAGTGGAGGTGTGTGAAGTCACAGAATGGAGGTTTGTGAAGTCATAGAATGGAGGTGTGTGAAGTCACAGAATGGAGGTGTGTGAAGTCAGAATAGAGGTGTGTGAACTCATAGAATGGAGGTGTATGAAGTGACAATGGAGGTGTGTGAAGTCACAGCATGGATGTGTGTGAACTCATAAAGGAGGTGTGTGAAGTCATAGAATGGAGGTCTGTGAAGTCATAGAATGGAGGTTTGTGAAATCAGAGAATGGAGGTGTGTGAAGTCACAGAATTGATGTGTGTGAAGACAAAATGGAGGTGTGTGAAGTCAGAATGGAGGTGTGTGAAGTCAGATAATGGAGGTGTGTGAAGTCACAATGCAGGTGTGTGAACTTATAGAATGGAGGTGTGTGAAGTAACAATGTAGGTTTCTGAAGTCATAGAATGGAGGTGTGTGAAGTCATAGAATGGAGGTGTGTGAAGTCATAGAATGGAAGTGTGTGAAGTCATAGAACGGAGGTTTGTGAAGTAAGAATGCAGGTGTGTGAAGTCACCGAATGGAGTTGTGTGAGCTCAGAATGGAGGTGTGTGAAGTCAGAGAATGGAGGAGTTTGAAGTCATAGAATGGAGGTGTGTGAAGTCACAGAATGGAGGTATCTGAAGTCAGAATCGAGGTGTGAACTCATAGAATAGAGGTGGGTGAAGTCATAGAAAGGAGGTGTGGGAAGTCATAGAATGGAGCAGTTTGAAGTCATAGAATGGATGTGAGTGAAGTCACAGATTCGAGGTCTGTGAAGTCATAGAATGGTGGTGTGTGAAGTCAGAATGGAGGTATGTGAAGTCATAGAATAGAGGTGTGTGAACTCATAGAATGGAGGTGTGTGTCGTCACAATGGAAGTGTGTGAAGTCTCAGAATGGAGGTGTGTGAAGTCATACATTGGTGTGTGAAGTCAGAATGGAGGTGTGTGAAGTCACAGAATTGAGGTGTGTGAACTCAGAATGGAGGTGTGTGAAGTCATAGATGGAGGTGTGTGAAGTCATAGTATGGAGGTGTGTGAAATCATAGAATGGAGTTTTGTGAATTCACAGAATGGAGGAGTGTGAAGTCAGAATGGCGGAGTGTGATGTCATAGAATGGAGGTGTGTGAAGTTAGAATGGAGGTGTGTGAACTCATAGAATGGAGGTGTGTGAAGTCACAATGGAGGTGTGTGAAGACATAGAATGGAGGTGTGTGAAGTCACAGAATGGAGGTGTGTGAAGTCATAGAATGGAGGTGTGTGAGGTCACAGAATGGATGTTTGTGAAGTACGAATGAACTTGTGTGGAGTCATAGAATGGAAGTGTGTGAAGTCACAGAATGGAGGTGTGTGACGTCATAGAATGGACCTGTGTGAGTTCAGAATGGAGGTGTGTGAAGTCATCGAATGGAGGTGTGTGCAGTCATAGAATGGATGTTTCTGAAGTAGGAATGAAGGTGTGTGAAGTCATAGAATGGAGGTGTGTGGAGTCAAAATGGAGGTGTGTGAACTCAAAGAATGGAGGTGTGTGAACTCATAGTATGGAGGTGTGTGAAGTCATGGAATGGAGGTGTGTGAAGTCACAGAATGGAGGTGTGTGAAGTCACAGAATGGAGGTGTGTGAAGTCACAGAATGGAGGTGTGTGAAGTCAAAAGGGTGGTGTGTGAATTCACAAATGCAGGTGTGTGAAGTCAGAAGGCAGCTGAGTGAAGTCATAGAATGGAGGTGGGTGAAGGCAGAATGGAAGTGTGTGAACTCGTAGAATGGAGGTTTGTGAAGTCAAAATGGAGGTGTGTGAAGTCAGAGAACGGTGGTTTTTGATGTCAAAGAATGGAGGTGTGTGAAGTCATAGACTGGAGGTGTGTGAACTCAGATTGGAAGTGTGTGAAGTCACAGAATGGAGGTGTGTGAAGTCATAGAATGGAGGTGTGTGAAATCATAGAATGGACGTGTATGAAGTCAAACAATGGAACTGTGTGAAGTCATAGAATCGAGGTGTGTGAAATCACAAAATGGAGGTGTGTGTAGTCACAGAGTGGAGGTGTGTAAAGTCACAGAGTGGAGTTGTGTGAAGTCTCAGAATGGAGGAGTGTAAAGTCATAGAATGGAGGTGTTTGAAGTCATAGAATGTTGGTTTTTGAAATCACAGAATGGAGGTGTGTGAAGTCATAGAATGAAGGTGTGTGAAGTCATAGAATGGAGGTTTGTGAAGTCATAGAATGGAGGTGTGTGAAGTCACAGAATGGAGGTGTGTGAACTAATAGAATGGCGGAGTGTGAAGTCATAGAATGGAGGTGTGTGACGTCACAGATGGAGGTGTGTGAAGTCACAGAATGGAGGTGTGTGAAGTCACAGAATGGAGATGTGTGAACCCAGAATGGAGGTGTGTGCATTCAGAGAAGGGAGGTTTGTTAAGTCATAGAATGGATATATCTGAAGTAAGAGTGAAGCTGTGTGAAGTCCTAGAATGGAGGTATGTGACGTCAAAATGGAGGTGTGTGAAGTCAAACAATGGAGGTGTGTGAAGTCACAGAATGGAGGTGTGTGAAGTCACAGAATGAAAGTGTGTGAAGTCAAAATGGAGGTGTGTGAAGTCAGAGAATGGACGTGTGTGAAGTCAAAATTGTGGTGTGTGAAATCACAAATGCAGGTGTGTGAAGTCACAGAATGGAGGTGTGTGAAGTCACAATGGAGGTGTGTGAAGTCAAAGAATGGATGTGTGTGAAGTCATAGAATGGAGGTGTATGAAGTCATGGAATGGAGGTTTGTGAAGTCAAATATTGGAAGCGTTTGAAGTTACAGAATTGAGGTATGTGAAGTCATAGAATGTAGGTGTGTGAAATCAGAGAATGGAGGTGTCTGAAGTCAGAATGCAGGTGTGTGAAGTCATAGAATGGAGGTGTATGAAGTCATAGAATGGAGGTGTGTGAAGTCATAGATTGAAAGCGTGTGAAGTCATGGAATGGAGGTGTGTGAAGTCATAGATTGAAGCTGTGGGGAGGTCATAGAATGTAGGTGTGTGAAGTCATAGATTGGAAGCGTGTGAAGTCACAGAAAGGAGGTGTGTGAAGTCACAGAATGGAGTTGTGTGAAGTCACAATGGAGGTGTGTGAAGTCATAGAATGGATTGTGTGTGAAATCACAGAATGGAGATGTGTGAAGTCACAGAATGGAGGTGTGTAAAGTCACAGAGTGGAGGTGTGTGAAGTCACAGAATGGAGGTTTGTGAAGTCATAGAGTGGAGGTGTGTGAAGTCACAGAATGCAGGTGTGTGAAGTCAGAATAGAGGTGTGCGAAGTCATAGAATGGAGGTGTGTGAAGTCAGAATGGAGCTGTGTGAAGTCATAGAATGGATGTCTGTGAAGTCAGAATGGAGGTGTGTGAACTCATAGAATGGAGGTGTATGAAGTCACAATGGAGGTGTGTGAAGTCACAGAATGGATGTGTGTGAACTCAGAAAGGAGGTGTGTGAAGTCATAGAATGGAGGTCTGTGAAGTCATAGAATGGAGGTGTGTGAAATCATAGAATGGAGGTGTGTGAAGTCACAGAATTGAGGTGTGTGAAGTCAGAATGGAGGTGTGTGAAGTCAGAATGGAGGTGTGTGAAGTCAGATAATGGAGGTGTGTGAAGTCACAATGAAGGTGTGTGAACTCATAGAATGGAGTTGTGTGAAGTAACAATGTAGGTTTCTGAAGTCATAGAATGGAGGTGTGTGAAGTCATAGAATGGAGGTGTGTGAAGTCACAGAATGGAGGTGTGTGATGTCATAGAATGGAGGTGTGTGCAGTCACAGAATGGAGGTGTGTGAAGGCATAGAAAGGAGGTGTGTGAAGTCATAGAATGGAGATGTGTGAAGTCACAGAATGGAGGTGTGTGAAGTCACAGTATGGAGGTGTGTGAAGACACAGAATGGAGGTGTGTGAACTCAGAGTGGAGGTGTGTGAAGACACAAAATGGAGGTGTGTGAAGTCATAGAATGGAAGTGTGTGAAGTCATAGAATGGAGGTGTGTGAAGTCATAGAATGGATGTTGCTGAAGTAAGAATGAAGGTGTGTGAAGTCATAGAATGGAGGTGTGTGAAGTCATAGAAGGAGGTGTGTGAAGTCACAGAATGGAGGTGTGTGAAGACACAGAATGGAGGTGTGTGAACTCAGAGTGGAGGTGTGTGAAGACACAGAATGGAGGTGTGTGAAGTCATAGAATGGAGGTGTGTGAAGTCATAGAATGGAGGTCTGTGAAGTCATAGAATGGATGTTGCTGAAGTAAGAATGAAGGTGTGTGAAGTCATAGAATGGAGGTGTCTGAAGTGATAGAATGGATGTTGCTGAAGTAAGAATGAAGGTGTGTGAAGTCATAGAATGGAGGTATGTGAACTCGTAGAATGGAGGTGTGTGAATTCATGGAACGGAGATGTGTGATGTCAAAGAATGGAGGTGAATGATGTCAAACAATGGAAGTGTGTGAAATCATAGAATTGAGGTTTGTGAAGTCTTAGAATGGAGGTGTGTGAAGTCAAAGAATGGAGGTGTGTGAAGTCACAGAAGGGAGGTGTGTGAAGTCACAGAATGGAGGTGTGTAAAGTCACAGAGTGGAGGTGTGTGAAGGCACAGAATGGAGGGGTGTGAAGTCAAAGAATGGAGGTATGTGAAGTCACAGAATGGAGGGGTGTGAAGACAGAATAGAGGTGTACGAAGTCATAGATTTGAGGTGTGTGAAGTCAGAATGGAGCTGTGTGAACTCATACAATGGAGGTGTGTGAAGTCACAATGGAGATGTGTGAATTCATAGAATGGTGGTTTTTGAAGTAACAGAAAGGATGTGTGTGAAGTCATAGAATGGAGGTGTATGAAGTCAGATTGGAGGTATGTGAAGTCAAAGAATGGAGGTGTGTCAACTCAGAAATGAGGTATGTGAAGTCATAGAATGGAGGTGTGTGAAGTCATAGAATGGAGGTGTGTGAAGTCACAGAATGGAGCTGTGTGAAGTCAGAATGGAGGAGTGTGAAGTCATAGAATGGAAGTGTGTGAAGTCATAGAATGGAGGTGTGTGAAGTAAGAATTGAGGTGTGTGAAGTCACAGAATGGAGGTGTGTGAAGTCCTAGAATGGAAGTGTGTGAAGTCATAGAATGGAGGTGTGTGAAGTCACAGAATGGAGGTGTGTGAACTCAAAATGGAGGTGTGAGAAGTCACAGAATGGAGGTGTGTGAAGTCATAGAATGGAAGTGTGTGAAGTCATAGAATGGAGGTTTGTGAAGTAAGAATGGAGGTGTGTGAAGTCACCGAATGGAGTTGTGTGAACTCAGAATGGAGGTGTGTGATGTCATAGATGGTGGTGTGTGAAGTCATAGTATGGAGGTGTGTGAAATCATAGAATGGAGTTTTGTGAATTCACAGAATGGAGGTGAGTCAAGTCACAGATTCGAGGTCTGTGAAGTCATAGAATGGGGTGTGTGAAGTCAGAATGGATGTGTGTGAAGTCATAAAATGGAGGTTTGTGAACTCGTAGAATGGAGGTGTGTGACGTCACAATGGAAGTGTGAGAAGTTACAGAATGGAGGTGTGTGAAGTTATACATTGGTGTGTGAAGTCAGAATGGAGGTATGTGAAGTCAAAGAATGGAGGTTTGTGAACTCAGAATGGAGGTGTGTGATGTCATACATGGTGGTGTGGGAAGTCATAGTATGGAGGTGTGTGAAATCATAGAATGGAGTTTTGTGAATTCACAGAATGGAGGAGTGTGAAGTCAGAATGGCGGAGTGTGAAGTGTTAGAATGGAGGTCTGTGAGGTTAGAATGGAGGTGTGTGAACTCATAGAATGGAGGTGTGTTAATTCACAATGGAGGTGTGTGAAGATATAGAATGGAGGTGTGTGAAGTCACAGAATGGAGGTGTGTGAAGTCATAGAATGGAAGTGTCTGAAGTCATAGAATGGATGTTTGTGAAGTAAGAATGAAGGTGTGTGAAGTCATAGAATGGAAGTGTGTGAAGTCACAGAATGGAGGTGTGTGAAGTCATAGAATGGAGATTTGTGAAGTCATAGAATGGAGGTGCGTGAAGTCACAGAATGGAGGTGTGTGAAATCACAGAATGGAGGTTTGTGAAGTCAAACAGGTGGTGTGTAGAGTCAGAAATGGAGGTTTGTGAACTCAAAGAATGGAGGTGTGTGAAGTCTAAGAATGGAGGTGTGTGAAGTCATCGAATGGAGGTGTGCGAAGTCATGGAATGGAGGTGTGTGAAGTCACAGAATTGAGGTGTGTGAAGTCAGAATGGAGTTGTGTGAAGTCATAGAATGGAGGTGTGTGAAGTCAGAATGGAGGTGTGTGAAGTCAGAGAATGGAGGTGTGTGAAGTCAGAATGGAGGTGTGTGAACTCATAGAATGGAGGTGTGTGAAGTCACAATGGAGATGTGTGAAGTCATAGAATGGAGGTGTGTGAAGTCACAGAATGGAGATGTGTGAAGTCATAGAATGGAGCTGTGTGAAGTCAGATTGGAGTAGTGTGAAGTCACAGAATGGAGGTGTGTGAACTCAGAATGGAGGTGTATGAAGTCACAGAATGGAGGTGTGTGAAGTCATAGAATGGAGGTGTGTGAAGTCAGAATGGAGTTGAATGAAGTCATAGAATGGAGGTGTGTGATGTCAGAATGGAGGAGTGTGAAGTCATAGAATGGAGGTGTGTGAAGTCAGAATGGAGGTGTGTGAACTCATAGAATGGAGGTGTGTGAAGTCACAATGGAGGTGTGTGAAGTCATAGATTTGAGTTGTGTGAAGTAATAATGTAGGTGTGTGAAGTCACAGAATTGAGGTATGTGAAGTCACAGAATGGAAGTGTGTGAAGTCATAGATTGGAGGTGTGAAGTCATAGAATGGAGGTGCGTGAAGTCATAGAATGGATGTTTGTGAAGTAAGAATGAAGGTGTGTTAATTCATAGAATGGAGGTGTGTGAAGGCACAGAATGGAGGTGTTTGAAGTCATGGAATAGAGCTGTCTGAAGTTAGAATGGAGGTGTGTGAAGTCATAGAATGGAGGTGTGTGAACTCACAATGGAGTAGTGTGAAGTCAAAGAATGGTGGTGTGTGAAGTCAAAGAATGGAAGTGTGTGAAGTCATAGAATGGAGGTGTGTTAAGTCACAGAATTGATGTTTGTGAAGTCAGAAAGGAGGTGTGTGAACTCACAATGGAGGTGTGTGAAGTCAAAGAATGGAGGTGTGTGAAGTCACAGAATTGATGTTTGTGAAGTCAGAATGGAGGTGTGTGAAGTCAGAATGGAGGTGTGTGAAGTCATAGAATGGAGGTGTGTGAAGTCACAATGCAGGTGTGTGAACTCATAGAATGGAGATGTGTGAAGTCACAGAATGGAGGTGTGTGAAGTCATAGAATGGAGGTGTGTGAAGTCATAGATTGGAGGTGTGTGAAGTCATAGAATGGAGGTGTGTGAAGTCATAGAATGGACGTTTGTGAACTCACAGAATGGACGTCTGTAAAGTCATAGAATGGATGTTTTTGAAGTAAGAATGTAGGGGTGTAAAGTCATAGATTGGAGGTGTGTGCAATCAAAATGGTGGTATGTGAACTCATAGAATGGATGTGTGTGAACTGATAGAGTGGAGGTGTGTGAAGTCATGGAATGGAGGTGTGTGAAGTCAAAGAATGGACGTGTGTGAAGTCAAACAATGGAGGTGTGCGAAGTCACAGAATGGAGGTGTGTGAAGTCAAAGAATGGAAGTGTGTGAAGTCAAAATGGAGGTGTGTGAAGTCACAGAATGGAGGTTTGTGAAGTCACAGAATGGAGGTTTGTGAAGTCAAAATGGTGGTGTGTAAATTCACAAATGGATGTGTGTGAAGTCACAGAATGTAGGTGTGTGAACTCAAAATGGAGGTGTGTGAAGTCATAGAATGAAGGTGTGTGAAGTCACAGAATGAAGGTGTGTTAAGTCACAGAACGGAGGTGTGTGAACCCAGAATGAAGGTGTGTGAAGACCCAGAATGGAGGTGTGCGAAGTCATAGAATGGAGTTGTGTGAAGTCACAGAATGGAGATGTGTGAATTCATAGAATCGAGGTGTGTGAAGTCATAGAATGGAGGTGTGTGAAGTCACAGAATGGAGGTGTGTGAAGTCAAAGAATGGAGGTGTGTGAAGTCATAGAATGGAGGTGTGTGAACTCACAATGGAGGTGTGTGAAGTCAAAGAATGGAGGTGTGTGAAGTCATAGAATGGAAGTGTGTGAAGTCATAGAATGAAGGTGTGTGAAGCCAGAATTGAGGTGTGTAAAGACACAGAATTGAGGTGTGTGAACTCAGAATGAAGGTGTGTGAAGTCTAAGAATGGAGGTTTGTGAAGTCATAGAATGGAGGTGTATGAAGTCATAGAATGGATGTTTCTGAAGTAGAATGGAGGTGTGTGAAGTTATAGAATGGAGGTGTGTGAAGTCAAAATGGAGGTGTGCGAACTCATAAAATGGAGATGAGTGAAGTCATGGAAAGGAGGTGTGTGAAGTCCAAAAATGGAGGTGTGTGAAGGCAAACAATTGTGGTGTGTGAAGTCACAGAACGGAGGTGTGTGAAGTCAAAGAATGGAAGTGTGTGAGGTCTAAATGGAGGTGTGTGAAGTCACAGAATGGAGGTGTGTGAAGTCACAGAATGGAGGTGTGTGAAGCCATCGAAAGGAGGTGTGTGAAGTCATGGAATGGAGGTGTGTGAAGTCACAGAATGGCGGTGTGTGAAGTCAGAATGGAGTTGTGTGAAGTCATAGAATGTAGGTGTGTGAAGTCAAAATTGAGGTGTGTGAGTCATAGAATGGAGGTGTGTGAAGTCAGAATGGAGGTGTGTGAACTCATAAAATGGAGATGTGAAGTCACAATGGAGGTGTGTGAAGTCATAGAATGGAGGTGTGTGAAGTCACAGTATGGAGGTGTGTGAAATCATAGAATAAAGCTGTGTGAAGTCAGATTTGAGGAGTGTGAATTCACAGAATGGAGGTGTGTGAACTCAGAATGGAGGTGTGTGAAGTCACAGAATGGAGGTGTGAAGTCATAGAATGGAGGTGTGTGAAGTCATAGAATGGAGGTGTGTGAAGTCATAATGGAGGTGTGTGAAGTCACAGAACTGAGGTGTGTGAAGTCACAGATGGAGGTATGTGAAGTCATAGAATGGAGGTGTGTGAAGTCATAGAATTGATGTTTGTGAAGTAAGAATGAAGGGGTGTTAAGTCATTGAATGGAGGTGTTTGAAGGCACAGAATGGAGGTGTGTGAAGTCACAGAATGGAGGTGTGTGAACTCACAATGGAGGTGTGTGAAGTCAAAGAATGGAGGTGTGTGAAGTCATAGAATGGAAGTGTGTGAAATCATAGAATGAAGGTGTGTGAAGCCAGAATTGAGGTGTGTGAAGTCACAGGATTGAGGTGTGTGAACTCAGAATGAAGGTGTGTGAAGTCACAGAATTGAGGTTTCTGAAGTAGAATGGAGGTGTGTGAAGTCATAGAATGGAGGTGTGTGAAGTCAAAATGGAGGTGTGCGAACTCATAACATGGAGATGTGGAAGTCATGGAAAGGAGGTGTGTGAAGTCCAAAAATGCAGGTGTGTGAAGTCAAACAATGGTGGTGTGTGAAGTCAAAGAATGGAGGTGTGTAGTCAAAGAATGGAAGTGTGTGAAGTCAAAATCGAGGTGTGTGAAGTCACAGAATGGAGGTGTGTGAAGTCACAGAATGGAGGTGTGTGAAGTCATAGAATGGAGGTGTGTGAAGTCACAGAATTGAGGTGTGTGAAGTCACAGAATGGAGGTGTGTGAAGTCACAGATTGGAGGTGTGTGAAGTCAAAATGGAGGTGTGTGAACTCATAGAATGGAGGTGTGTGAACTCATAGAATGGAAGTGTGTGAAGTCATGGAATGGAGGTGTGTGAAGTCACAGAATGGAGGTGTGTGAAATCACAGAATGGAGGTGTGTGAAGTCAAAAAGGTGGTGTGTAGAGTCACAAATGGAGGTGTGTGAACTCATAGAATGGAGGTATGTGAAGACATAGAATGGAGCTGTGTGAAGTCACAGAATTGATGTTTGTGAGGTCAGAATGGAGGTGTGTGAAGTCACAGAATGGAGGTGTGTGAAGTCAAAGAATGGAAGTGTGTGAAGTCATAGAATGGAGGTGTGTGAAGTCATAGAATGGAGGTGTGTGAAGACATAGAATAGAGGTGTGTGAAGTCACAGAATTGATGTTTGTGAGGTAAGAATGAAGGTGTGTGAAGTCAGAATGGAGGTTTGTGAAGTCAGAGAATGGAGGTTTGTGAAGTCATTCAATGGAGGTGTGTGAAGTCATAGACTGGAGGTGTGTGAAGTCACAGAAGTGATGTTTGTAAGTCAGAATGGAGGTGTGTGAACTCTAATGGAGGTGTGTGAAGTCAAAGAATGGAGGTGTGTGAAGTCACAGAATTGATGTTTGTAAAGTCAAAATGGAGGTGTGTGAAGTCAGAATGGAGGTGTGTGAAGTCATAGAATGGAGGTGTGTGAAGTCATAGAATGGAGGTGTGTGAAGTCATAGAATGGACGTTTGTGAACTCATAGAATGGAGGTCTGTAAAGTTATAGAATGGATGTTTTTAAGTAAGACTGTAGAGGTGTGAAGTAATAGAATGCAGGTGTGTGCAATCAAAATGGTGGTATGTGAACTCATAGAATGGATGTGTGTGAACTGATAGAGTGGAGGTGTGTGAAGTCATGGAATGGAGGTGTGTGAAATCAAAGAATGGAGGTGTGTGAAGTCAAACAATGGAGGTATGCGAAGTCACAGAATGGAGGTGTGTGAAGTCAAAGAATGGAAGTGTGTGAAGTCAAAATGGAGGTGTGTGAAGTCACAGAATGGAGGTTTGTGAAGTCACAGAATGGAGGTTTGTGAAGTCAAAATGGTGGTGTATAAAGTCACAAATGGAGGTGTGTGAAGTCACAGAATGTAGGTGTGTGAACTCAAAATGGAGGTGTGTGAAGTGAAAGAATGGAGGTGTGCGAAGTCAAAGAATGGAGGTGTGTGAAGTCATGGAATGGAGGTGTGTGAAGTCATACAATGGAGGTGTGTGAAGCCATGGAAAGGAGGTGTTTGAAGTCAAAGAATGGAGGTGTGTTACGTCACAGAACGGAGGTGTGTGAACTCAGAATGGAGGTGTATGAAGTCCCAGAATGGAGGTGCGGGAAGTCATAGAATGGAGTTGTGTGAAGTCACAGAATGGAGATGTGTGAATTCATAGAATCGAGGTTTGTGAAGTCATAGAATGGAGGTGTGTAAAGTCACAGAACGGAGGTGTGTGAAGTCACAGAATGGAGGTGTTTGAAGTCATGGAATAGAGCTGTCTGAAGTTAGAATGGAGGTGTGTGAAGTCATAGAATGGAGGTGTGTGAACTCACAATGGAGTAGTGTGAAGTCAAAGAATGGTGGTGTGTGAAGTCAAAGAATGGAAGTGTGTGAAGTCATAGAATGGAGGTGTGTTAAGTCACAGAATTGATGTTTGTGAAGTCAGAAAGGAGGTGTGTGAACTCACAATGGAGGTGTGTGAAGTCAAAGAATGGAGGTGTGTGAAGTCACAGAATTGATGTTTGTGAAGTCAGAATGGAGGTGTGTGAAGTCAGAATGGAGGTGTGTGAAGTCATAGAATGGAGGTGTGTGAAGTCACAATGCAGGTGTGTGAACTCATAGAATGGAGATGTGTGAAGTCACAGAATGGAGGTGTGTGAAGTCATAGAATGGAGGTGTGTGAAGTCATAGATTGGAGGTGTGTGAAGTCATAGAATGGAGGTGTGTGAAGTCATAGAATGGACGTTTGTGAACTCACAGAATGGACGTCTGTAAAGTCATAGAATGGATGTTTTTGAAGTAAGAATGTAGGGGTGTAAAGTCATAGATTGGAGGTGTGTGCAATCAAAATGGTGGTATGTGAACTCATAGAATGGATGTGTGTGAACTGATAGAGTGGAGGTGTGTGAAGTCATGGAATGGAGGTGTGTGAAGTCAAAGAATGGACGTGTGTGAAGTCAAACAATGGAGGTGTGCGAAGTCACAGAATGGAGGTGTGTGAAGTCAAAGAATGGAAGTGTGTGAAGTCAAAATGGAGGTGTGTGAAGTCACAGAATGGAGGTTTGTGAAGTCACAGAATGGAGGTTTGTGAAGTCAAAATGGTGGTGTGTAAATTCACAAATGGATGTGTGTGAAGTCACAGAATGTAGGTGTGTGAACTCAAAATGGAGGTGTGTGAAGTCATAGAATGAAGGTGTGTGAAGTCACAGAATGAAGGTGTGTTAAGTCACAGAACGGAGGTGTGTGAACCCAGAATGAAGGTGTGTGAAGACCCAGAATGGAGGTGTGCGAAGTCATAGAATGGAGTTGTGTGAAGTCACAGAATGGAGATGTGTGAATTCATAGAATCGAGGTGTGTGAAGTCATAGAATGGAGGTGTGTGAAGTCACAGAATGGAGGTGTGTGAAGTCAAAGAATGGAGGTGTGTGAAGTCATAGAATGGAGGTGTGTGAACTCACAATGGAGGTGTGTGAAGTCAAAGAATGGAGGTGTGTGAAGTCATAGAATGGAAGTGTGTGAAGTCATAGAATGAAGGTGTGTGAAGCCAGAATTGAGGTGTGTAAAGACACAGAATTGAGGTGTGTGAACTCAGAATGAAGGTGTGTGAAGTCTAAGAATGGAGGTTTGTGAAGTCATAGAATGGAGGTGTATGAAGTCATAGAATGGATGTTTCTGAAGTAGAATGGAGGTGTGTGAAGTTATAGAATGGAGGTGTGTGAAGTCAAAATGGAGGTGTGCGAACTCATAAAATGGAGATGAGTGAAGTCATGGAAAGGAGGTGTGTGAAGTCCAAAAATGGAGGTGTGTGAAGGCAAACAATTGTGGTGTGTGAAGTCACAGAACGGAGGTGTGTGAAGTCAAAGAATGGAAGTGTGTGAGGTCAAAATGGAGGTGTGTGAAGTCACAGAATGGAGGTGTGTGAAGTCACAGAATGGAGGTGTGTGAAGCCATCGAAAGGAGGTGTGTGAAGTCATGGAATGGAGGTGTGTGAAGTCACAGAATGGCGGTGTGTGAAGTCAGAATGGAGTTGTGTGAAGTCATAGAATGTAGGTGTGTGAAGTCAAAATTGAGGTGTGTGAGTCATAGAATGGAGGTGTGTGAAGTCAGAATGGAGGTGTGTGAACTCATAAAATGGAGATGTGAAGTCACAATGGAGGTGTGTGAAGTCATAGAATGGAGGTGTGTGAAGTCACAGTATGGAGGTGTGTGAAATCATAGAATAAAGCTGTGTGAAGTCAGATTTGAGGAGTGTGAATTCACAGAATGGAGGTGTGTGAACTCAGAATGGAGGTGTGTGAAGTCACAGAATGGAGGTGTGAAGTCATAGAATGGAGGTGTGTGAAGTCATAGAATGGAGGTGTGTGAAGTCATAATGGAGGTGTGTGAAGTCACAGAACTGAGGTGTGTGAAGTCACAGATGGAGGTATGTGAAGTCATAGAATGGAGGTGTGTGAAGTCATAGAATTGATGTTTGTGAAGTAAGAATGAAGGGGTGTTAAGTCATTGAATGGAGGTGTTTGAAGGCACAGAATGGAGGTGTGTGAAGTCACAGAATGGAGGTGTGTGAACTCACAATGGAGGTGTGTGAAGTCAAAGAATGGAGGTGTGTGAAGTCATAGAATGGAAGTGTGTGAAATCATAGAATGAAGGTGTGTGAAGCCAGAATTGAGGTGTGTGAAGTCACAGGATTGAGGTGTGTGAACTCAGAATGAAGGTGTGTGAAGTCACAGAATTGAGGTTTCTGAAGTAGAATGGAGGTGTGTGAAGTCATAGAATGGAGGTGTGTGAAGTCAAAATGGAGGTGTGCGAACTCATAACATGGAGATGTGGAAGTCATGGAAAGGAGGTGTGTGAAGTCCAAAAATGCAGGTGTGTGAAGTCAAACAATGGTGGTGTGTGAAGTCAAAGAATGGAGGTGTGTAGTCAAAGAATGGAAGTGTGTGAAGTCAAAATCGAGGTGTGTGAAGTCACAGAATGGAGGTGTGTGAAGTCACAGAATGGAGGTGTGTGAAGTCATAGAATGGAGGTGTGTGAAGTCACAGAATTGAGGTGTGTGAAGTCACAGAATGGAGGTGTGTGAAGTCACAGATTGGAGGTGTGTGAAGTCAAAATGGAGGTGTGTGAACTCATAGAATGGAGGTGTGTGAACTCATAGAATGGAAGTGTGTGAAGTCATGGAATGGAGGTGTGTGAAGTCACAGAATGGAGGTGTGTGAAATCACAGAATGGAGGTGTGTGAAGTCAAAAAGGTGGTGTGTAGAGTCACAAATGGAGGTGTGTGAACTCATAGAATGGAGGTATGTGAAGACATAGAATGGAGCTGTGTGAAGTCACAGAATTGATGTTTGTGAGGTCAGAATGGAGGTGTGTGAAGTCACAGAATGGAGGTGTGTGAAGTCAAAGAATGGAAGTGTGTGAAGTCATAGAATGGAGGTGTGTGAAGTCATAGAATGGAGGTGTGTGAAGACATAGAATAGAGGTGTGTGAAGTCACAGAATTGATGTTTGTGAGGTAAGAATGAAGGTGTGTGAAGTCAGAATGGAGGTTTGTGAAGTCAGAGAATGGAGGTTTGTGAAGTCATTCAATGGAGGTGTGTGAAGTCATAGACTGGAGGTGTGTGAAGTCACAGAAGTGATGTTTGTAAGTCAGAATGGAGGTGTGTGAACTCTAATGGAGGTGTGTGAAGTCAAAGAATGGAGGTGTGTGAAGTCACAGAATTGATGTTTGTAAAGTCAAAATGGAGGTGTGTGAAGTCAGAATGGAGGTGTGTGAAGTCATAGAATGGAGGTGTGTGAAGTCATAGAATGGAGGTGTGTGAAGTCATAGAATGGACGTTTGTGAACTCATAGAATGGAGGTCTGTAAAGTTATAGAATGGATGTTTTTAAGTAAGACTGTAGAGGTGTGAAGTAATAGAATGCAGGTGTGTGCAATCAAAATGGTGGTATGTGAACTCATAGAATGGATGTGTGTGAACTGATAGAGTGGAGGTGTGTGAAGTCATGGAATGGAGGTGTGTGAAATCAAAGAATGGAGGTGTGTGAAGTCAAACAATGGAGGTATGCGAAGTCACAGAATGGAGGTGTGTGAAGTCAAAGAATGGAAGTGTGTGAAGTCAAAATGGAGGTGTGTGAAGTCACAGAATGGAGGTTTGTGAAGTCACAGAATGGAGGTTTGTGAAGTCAAAATGGTGGTGTATAAAGTCACAAATGGAGGTGTGTGAAGTCACAGAATGTAGGTGTGTGAACTCAAAATGGAGGTGTGTGAAGTGAAAGAATGGAGGTGTGCGAAGTCAAAGAATGGAGGTGTGTGAAGTCATGGAATGGAGGTGTGTGAAGTCATACAATGGAGGTGTGTGAAGCCATGGAAAGGAGGTGTTTGAAGTCAAAGAATGGAGGTGTGTTACGTCACAGAACGGAGGTGTGTGAACTCAGAATGGAGGTGTATGAAGTCCCAGAATGGAGGTGCGGGAAGTCATAGAATGGAGTTGTGTGAAGTCACAGAATGGAGATGTGTGAATTCATAGAATCGAGGTTTGTGAAGTCATAGAATGGAGGTGTGTAAAGTCACAGAACGGAGGTGTGTGAAGTCACAGAACGGAGGTGTGTGAAGTCACAGAATGGAGGTGTGTGAACTCACAATGGAGGTGTGTGAAGTCAAAGAATGGAGGTTTGTGAAGTCATAGAATGGAGGTGTATGAAGTCATAGAATGGATGTTTCTGAAGTAGAATGGAGGTGTGTGAAGTCATAGAATGGAGGTGTGTGAAGTCAAAATGGAGGTGTGCGAACTCATAAAAAGGAGATGAGTGAAGTCATGGAAAGGAGGTGTGTGAAGTCCAAAAATGGAGGTGTGTGAAGTCAAACAATGGTGGTGTGTGAAGTCACAGAATGGAGGTGTGTGAAGTCAAAGAATGGAAGTGTGTGAAGTCAAAATGGAGGTGTGTGAAGTCACAGAATGGAGGTGTGTGAAGTCACAGAATGGAGATGTGTGACGTCATCGAAAAGAGGTGTGTGAAGTCACAATGGAGGTGTGTGAAATCATAGAATGGAGCTGTGTGAAGTGAGATTTGAGGAGTGTGAAGTCACAGAATGGAGGTGTGTGAACTCAGAATGGAGGTGTGTGAAGTCACAGAATGGAGGTGTGAAGTCATAGAATGGAGGTGTGTGAAGTCATAGAATGGATGTTTGTGAAGTCATAGAATGGAGGTGTGTGAAGTCATAGAATTGATGTTTGTGAAGTAAGAATGAAGGTGTGTTAAGTCATAGAATGGAGGTGTTTGAAGGCACAGAATGGAGGTGTGGGAAGTCACAGAATGGAGGTGTGTGAACTCACAATGGAGGTGTGTGAAGTCATAGAATGGAAGGGTGTGAAGTCATAGAATGAAGGTGTGTGAAGCCAGAATTGAGGTGTGTAAAGTCACAGAAGTGAGGTGTGTGAACTCAGAATGAAGGTGTGTTAAGTCATAGAATGGAGGTGTTTGAAGGCACAGAATGGAGGTGTGTGAATCATAGAATGGAGCTGTGTGAAGTCAGAATGGAGTTGTGTGAAGTCATAGAATGGAGGTGTGTGAACTCACAATGGAGGTGCGTGAAGTCAAAGAATGGAGGAGTGTGAAGTCATAGAATGGAATTGTGTGAAGTTATAGAATGGAGGTGTGTGAAGCCAGAATTGAGGTGTGTGAAGTCACAGAATGGAGATGTGTGAAGTCAAAGAATGGAAGTGTGTGAAGTCACAGAATGTAGGTGTGTGAAGTCACAGAATGGAGGTGTGTGAACTCACAATGGAGGTGTGTGAAGTCAAACAATAAAGGTGTGTGAAGTCAAACAATAAAGGTTTGTGAAGTCACAGAATAGATTTCTGTGAAGTCATAGAAGGGAGGTGTGTTTAGTCACAGAATGGAGGTGTGTGAAGTCAGAGAATGGAGGTGTGTGAACCCAGAATGGAGGTGTGTGAGGTCACAGAACGGAGATTTGTGAAGTCATAGAATGGAAGTACGTGAAGTCATAGAATGGATGTTTCTGAAGTAAGAATGAAGGTGCGTGAAGTCATAGAATGGAGGTGTGTGAAGTCAAAATGGAGGTGTGTGAATTCATAGAATGGAGGTGTGTGAACTCACAGAATGGAGGTGTTTGAAGTCAAAGAATGGAGGTGTGTGAGGTCAAACAATAAAGGTGTGTGAAGTCACAGAATGGAGGTGGGTGAAATCACAGAATGGAGGTGTGTGAAGTCAAAAAGGTGGTGTGTAGAGTCACCAATGGAGGTGTGTGAACTCATAGAATGGAGGTGTGTGAAGTCAAAGAATGGAGGTGTGTGAAGTCATAGAATAGATGTGTGTGAAGTCATAGAATGGATGTTTCTGAAGTAGAATGAAGGTGTGTGAAGTAATAGAATGGAGGTGTGTGAAGTCAAAATGGAGGTGTGTGAACTCATAAAATGGAGATGTGTGAAGTCATGGAATGGAGGTGCGTGAAGTCCAAAAATGGAGGATTGTGAAGTCAAACAATGGTGGTGTGTGAAGTCAGAGAATGGAGGTGTGTGAAGTCAAAGAATGGAAGTGTGTGAAGTCAAGATGGAGGTGTGTGAAGTCACAGAATGGAGGTGTATGAAGTCATAGAATGTAGGTGTGTGAAGTCACAGAATGGAGGTGTGTGAAGTCACAGAATGGAGGTGTGTGAAGTCACAGAATGAAGGTGTGTGAACTCACAATGGAGGTGTGTGAAGTCACAGAATGGAGGTGTGTGAAGTCAAACAATAAAGGTGTGTGAAGTCACAGAATGGAGGTCTGTGAAGTCATAGAATGGAGGTGTGTTAAGTCACAGAATGGAGGTGTGTGAACTCAGAGAATGGAGGTGTGTGAACTCAGAATGGAGGTGTGTTAAGTCACAGAACGGAGATTTGTGAAGTCATAGATTGGAGGTGCGTGAAGTCATAGAATGGATGTTTCTGAAGTAAGAATGAAGGTGTGTGAAGTCAAAATGGAGGTGTGTGAACTCATAGAATGGAGGTGTGTGAACTCATAGAATGGAGGTGTGTGAAGTCATGGAATGGAGGTGTGTGAAGTCAAAGTATGGAGGTGTGTGAAGTCAAACAATAAAGGTGTGTGAAGTCACAGAATGGAGGTGTGTGAAATCACAGAATGGAGGTTTGTGAAGTAAAAAAGTTGGTGTGTAGAGTCACAAATGGAGGTGTTTTAACTCATAGAATGGAGGTGTGTGAAGTCAAAGAATAAAGGTGTGTGAAGTCATCGAATGGAGGTGTGGGAATTCATGGAATGGAGGTGTGTGAAGTCACAGAATGGAGATGTGTGAAGTCAGAATGGAGTTGTGTGTAGTAATAGAATGGAGGTGTGTGAAGTCAGAATGGAGGTGTGTGAAGTCAGAATGGAGGTGTGTGAAGTCATAGAATGGAGGTGTGTGAACTCAGAATGGAGGTGTGTGAACTCATAGAATGGAGGAGAGTGAAGTCACAATGGAGGTGTGTGAAGTCATAGAATGGAGGTGTGTGAAGTCACAGAATGGAGGTGTGTGAAGTCATAGAATGGAGCTGTGTGAAGTCAGATTGGAGGTGTGTGAAGTCACAGAATGGAGGTGTGTGAACTCAGAATGGAGGTGTGTGAAGTCACAGAATTGAGGTGTGTGAAGTCATGGAATGGAGGTGTGTAAAGTTATAGAATGGAGGTGTGTGAGGTCATAATATAGGTGTGTGAAGTCACAGAATGGAGGTGTGTGAAGTCATAGAATGGAGGTGTGTGAAGTCATAGAATGGAGGTGTGTGAAGTCATAGAATGGATGTTTGTGAAGTAAGAATGAAGGTGTGTTAAATCCTAGAATGGAGATGTGTGAAGGCAGAGAATTAAGGTGTGTGAACTCACAATGGAGATGAGTGAAGTGAAAGAATGGAGGTGTGTGAAGTCAAAGAATGGAAGTGTGTGAAGTCATAGAATGGAGGTGTGTGAAGTCATAGAATGGAGGTGTGTGAAGTCATAGAATGGAGGTGTGTGAAGTCACAGAATTGATGTTTGTGAAGTCAGAATGGAGGTGTGTGAAGTCAGAATGGAGGTTTGTGAAGTCATAGAATGGAGGTGTGTGAAGTCGTAGAATGGATGTGTGTGAAGTCACAGAATTAATGTTTGTGAAGTCAGAATGGACGTGTGTGGACTCACAATGGAGGTGTGTGAAGTCAAAGAATGGAGGTGTGTGAAGTCACAGAATTGATGTTTGTGAAGTCAGAATGGAGGTGTGTGAAGTCAGAATGGAGGTGTGTGAAGTCATAGAATGGAGGTGTGTGAAGTCACAATGCAGGTGTGTGAACTCATAGAATGGAGGTGTGTGAAGTCACGGAATGGAGGTGTGTGAAGTCATAGAATGGAGGTGTGTGAAGTCATAGAATGGAGGTGTGTGAAGTCATAGAATGGAGGTGTGTGAAGTCATAGAATGGAGGAGTGTGAAGTCATAGAATGGAGGTTTGTGAAGTCATAGAATGGAGGTGGGTGAATTCATACAATGGATGTTCCTGAAGTAAGAATGTAGGTGTGTGAAGTCATAGAATGGATGTATGTGAACTGATAGAGTAGAGGTGTGTGAAGTCATGGAATGGAGGTGTGTGAAGTCAAAGAATGGAGGTGTGTGAAGTCAAACAATGGAGGTGTGCGAAGTCACAGAATGGAGGTGTGTGAAGTCACAGAATGGAAGTGTGTGAAGTCAAAATGGAGGTGTGTGAAGTCACAGAATGGAGGTGTGTGAAGTCACAGAATGGAGGTGTGTGAAGTCAAAATGGTGGTGTGTAACGTCACAAATGGAGGTGTGTGAAGTCACAGAATGTATGTGCGTGAACTCAAAATATAGGTGTGTGAAGTCAAAGAATGGAGGTGTGCGAAGTCAAAGAATATAGGTGTGTGAAGTCATAGAATGGAGGTGTGTGAAGTCATAGAATGTAGGTGTGTGAAATCATAGAATGAAGGTGTGTGAAGTCACGGAATGAAGGTGTGTTAAGACACAGAACGGAGGTGTGTGGCCTCAGAATGGAGGTGTGTGAACTCCCAGAATGGAGGTGTGGGTAGTCATAGAATGGAGTTGTGTGAAGTCGCAGAATGGAGATGTGTGAATTCATAGAATGGCGGTGTGTGAAGTCATAGAATGGAGGTGTCTGAAGTCACAGAATGGAGGTGTGTGAAGTCAAAGAATGGAGGTGTGTGAAGTCACAGAATGGAGGTGTGTGAAGTCAAAGAATTGAGGTGTGTGAAGTCACAGAATGGAGGTGTGTGAAGTCATAGAATGGAAGTGTGTGAAGTCATAGAATGAAGGTGTGTGAAGCCAGAATTGAGGTGTGTGAAGTCACAGAATTGAGGTGTGTGAACCCAGAAAGGAGGTGTGTGAAGTCAAAGAATGGAGGTGTGTGAAGTCAAAGAATGGAGGTGTGTGAAGTCATGGAATGGAGGTGTGTGCAGTCACAGAATGGAGGTGTGTGAAGTCATAGAATGGAGGTGTGTGAAGTCATAGAATGGATGTTTCTGAATAAGAATGAATGTGTGTGAAGTCATAAAATGGAGGTGTATGAAGTCAAAATGCAGGTGTGTGAACTCATAGAATGGAGTTCTGAGAACTCATAGAATGGAGGTGTGTGAAGTCATGGAATAAAGGTGTGTGAAGTCAAAGAATGCATTGTGTGAAGTCAAACAATAAAGGTGTGTGAAGTCACAGAATGGAGGTGTGTGAAATCACAGAATGGAGGTGTGTGAAGTCATGGAATGGAGGTGTGTGAAGTCAAAGAATGGAGGTGTGTGAAGTCAAACAATGGAGGTGTGCGAAGTCACAGAATGGAGGTGTGTGAAGTCACAGAATGGAAGTGTGTGAAGTCAAAATGGAGGTGTGTGAAGTCACAGAATGGAGGTGTGTGAAGTCACAGAATGGAGGTGTGTGAAGTGAAATGGTGGTATGTAACGTCACAAATGGAGGTGTGTGAAGTCACAGAATGTATGTGTGTGAACTCAAAATGGAGGTGTGTTAAGTCAAAGAATGGAGGTGTGCGTAGTCAAAGAATATAGGTGTTTGAAGTCATAGAATGGAGGTGTGTGAAGTCCCAGAATGGAAGCGTGGGAAATCATAGAATGGAGTTGTGTGAAGTCACAGAATGGAGATGTGTGAATTCATAGAATGGAGGTGTTTGAAGTTATAGAATGCAGGTGTCTGAAGTCACAGAATGGAGGTATGTGAAGTCAAAGAATGGAGGTGTGTGAAGTCACAGAATGGAGGTGTGTGAAGTCAAAGAATGGAGGTGTGTGAAGCCACAGAATGGAGGTGTGTGAAGTCATAAAATGGAAGTGTGTGAAGTCATAGAATGGAGGTGTGTGAAGCCAGAATTGAGGTGTGTGAAGTCACAGAATTGACGTGTGTGAACTCAGAATGGAGGTGTGTGAAGTCACAGAATGAAGGTTTGTGAAATCATAGAATAGAGGTGTGTGAAGTCATAGAACGGATGTTTCTGAAGTGGAATGAAGGTGTGTGAAGTCATAGAATGGAGGTGTGTGAAGTCAAAATGGAGGTGTGCGAACTCATAAAATGGAGATGTGTGAAGTCATGGAATGGAGGTGTGTGAAGTCCAAAAATAGAGGTGTGTGAAGTCAAACAATGTTAATGTGTGTGAAGTCACAGAATGGAGGTGTGTGAATTCAAAGAATGGAAGTGTGTGAAGTCAGAATGGAGGTGTGTGAAGTAACAGAATGGAGGTGTGTGAAGTCACAGACTGGAGCTGTGTGAAGTCATAGAATGGAGGTGTGTGAAGTCACAGAATGAAGGTGTGTGAAGTCACAGAATCTAGGTGTGTGAAGTCAAAATGGAGGTGTGTGAACTCATAGAATGGAGGTTTGTGAAGTCATAGAATGGAGGTGTGTGAAGTCATGCAATGGAGGTGTGTGAAGTCAAACAATAAAGGTGTGTGAAGTCACAGAATTGAGGTGTGTGAAATCACAGAATGGAGGTGTGTGAAGTCAAAAATGTGCTGTGTAGAGTCACAAATGGAGGTGTGTGAACTCATAGAATGGAGGTGTGTGAAGTCAAAGAATGGAGGTGTGTGAAGTCATGGAATGGAGGTGTGTGCAGTCAAAGAATGCATTGTGTGAAGTCAAACAATAAAGGTGTGTGAAGTCACAGAATGGAGGTGTGTGAAATCACAGAATGGAGGTGTGTGAAGTCATGGAATGGAGGTGTGTGAAGTCACAGAATGGAGGTGTGTGAAGTCAGAACGAAGTTGTGTGAAGTCATAGAATGGAGGTGTGTGAAGTCACAAGGGAGGTGTGTGAAATCATAGAATGGAGGTGTGTGAAGTCATCGAATGGAGGGGTGTGAAGTCATGGAATGCATTTGTGTGAAGTCATGGAATGGAGGTGTGTGAAGTCACAGAATGGAGGTGTGTGAAGTCAGAGTTGAGTTGTGTGAAGTCATAGAATGGAGGTGTGTGAAGTCACAAGGGAGGTGTGTGAAATCATAGAATGGAGGTGTGTGAAGTCACAGTATGGAGGTGTGTGAAGTCATAGAATGGAGCTGTGTGAAGTCAGATTGGAGGTGTGTGAAGTCACAGAATGGATGTGTGTGAACTCAGAATGGAGGTGTGTGAAATCACAGAATGGAGGTGTGAAGTCATAGAATGGAGGTGTGTGAAGTCATAGAATGGCGGTGTGTGAAGTCATAATGGAGGTGTGTGAAGTCACAGAATTGAGGTGTGTGAAGTCACAGAATGGAGGTGTGTGAAGTCATAGAATGGAGGTGTGTGAAGTCATAGAATGGAGGTGTGTGAAGTCATAGAATGGAGGTGTGTGATCATAGAATGGATGTTTGTGAAGTAAGAATGAAGGTGTGTTAAGTTATAGAATGGAGGTGTGTGAAGGCACAGAATGGAGGTGTGTGAAGTCATAGAATGGAGCTATATGAAGTCATAATGGAGGTGTGTGAAGTCATAGAATGGAGGTGTGTGAAATCACAATGGAGGTGTGTGAAGTCAAAGAATGGAGGTGTGTGAAGACAGAATTGAGGTGTGTGAAGTCACAGAATTGAGGTGTGTGAACTCAGAATGGAGGTGTGTGAAGTGACAGAATGGAGGTTTGTAAAGTCATAGAATGGAGGTGTGTGAAGTCATAGAATGGATGTTTCTGAAGTAGAATGAAGGTGTGTGAAGTCATAGAATGTACGTGTGTGAAGTCAAAATGGAGATGTGCGAACTCATAAAATGGAGATGCGTGAAGTCATGGAATGGAGGTGTGTGAAGTCCAAAAATGGAGGTGTGTGAAGTCAAACAATGGTGGTGTGTGAAGTCACAGAATGGAGGTGTGTGAAGTCAAAGAATGGAAGTGTGTGAAGTCAAAATTGAGGTGTGTAAAGTCACAGAATGGAGGTGTGTGAAGTCACAGAATGGAGGTGTGTGAAGTCATAGAATGGAGGTGTGTGAAGTCACAGAATGGAGATGTGTTTAGTCACAGAATGGAGGTGTGTGAAGTCACAGAGTGGAGGTGTGTGAAGTCACAGAATGGAGGTGTGTGAACTCACAATGGAGGTGTGTGAAGTCCCAGAATGGAGGTGTGTGAAGTCAAACAATATAGATGTGTGAAGTCACAGAATGGAGGTCTGTGAAGTCATAGAATGGAGGTGTGTTAAGTCACAGAATGGAGGTGTGTGAACTCAGAATGGAGGTGTGTGAAATCACAGAACGGAGATTTGTGTAGTCATAGAATGGAAGTGCGTGAAGTCATATAATGGATGTTTCTGAAGTAAGAATGAAGGTGTGTGAAGTCATAGAATGGAGGTTTGTGAAGTCAAAATGGAGGTGTGTGAACTCATAGAATGGAGGTGTGTGAACTCATAGAATGGAGGTGTGTGAAGTCAAACAATAAAGGTGTGTGAAGTCACAGAATTGAGGTATGTGAAATCACAGAATGGAGGTGTGTGAAGTCAAAGAATGGAGGTGTGTGAAGTCAAACAATAAAGGTGTGTGAAGTCACAGAATTGAGGTATGTGAAATCACAGAATGGAGGTGTGTGAAGTCAAAGAATGGAGGTGTGTGAAGGCAGAGAATGGAGGTGTGTGAAGTCATGGAATGGAGGTCTGTGAAGTCACAGAATGGAGGTGTGTGAAGTCAGAATGGAGTTGTGTGAAGTTATAGAATGGAGCTGTGTGAAGTCAGAATGGAGGTGTGTGAAGTCATAGAATGAAGGTGTGTATACTCACAATGGAGATGTGTGAAGTCAAAGAATGGAGGTGTGTGAAGTCAAAGAATGGAAGTGTGTGAAATCATAGAATGGAGGTGTGTGAAGTCATAGAATGGAGGTGTGTGATGTCATAGAATGGAGGTGTGTGAAGTCACAGAATTGATGTTTGTGAAGTCAGAATGGAGGTGTGTCAAGTCAGAATGGAGGTTTGTGAAGTCATAGAATGGAGGTGTGTGAAGTCGTAGAATGGATGTGTGTGAAGTCACAAAATTGATGTTTGTGAAGTCAGAATGGAGGTGTGTGAACTCAGAATGGAAGTGTGTGAAGTCACAGAATGGAGGTTTGTAAAGGCATAGAATGGAGGTGTGTGAAGTCATAGAATGGATGTTTCTGAAGTAGAATGAAGGTGTGTGAAGTCATAGAATATAGGTGTGTGAAGTCAAAATGGAGGTGTGCGAACTCATAAAATGGAGATGCGTGAAGTCATGGAATGGAGGTGTGTGAAGTCCAAAAATGGAGGTGTGTGAAGTCAAACAATGGTGGTGTGTGAAGTCACAGAATGGAGGTGTGTGAAGTCAAAGAATGGAAGTATGTGAAGTCAAAATTGAGGTGTGTGAAGTCACAGAATGGAGGTGTGTGAAGTCACAGAATGGAGGTGTGTGAAGTCATAGAATGGAGGTGTGTGAAGTCACAGAATGGAGATGTGTGTAGTCACAGAATGGAGGTGTGTGAAGTCACAGAATGGAGGTGTGTGAAGTCACAGAAAGGAGGTGTGTGAAGTCATAGAATGGAAGTGCGTGAAGTCCTATAATGGATGTTTCTGAAGTAAGAATGAAGGTGTGTGAGGTCATAGAATCGAGGTTTGTGAAATCAAAATGGAGGTGTGTGAACTCATAGAATGGAGGTGTGTGAACTCATAGAATGGAGGTGTGTGAAGTCATGGAAAGGAGGTGTGTGAAGTCAAAGAATGGAGGTGTGTGAAGTCAAACAATAAAGGTGTGTGAAGTCACAGAAGAGAGGTATGTGAAATCACAGAATGGAGGTGTGTGAAGTCAGAATGGACTTGTGTGAAGTTATAGAATGGAGGTGTGTGAAGTCAGAATGGAGGTGTGTGATGTCATAGAATGGAGGTGTGTGAAGACAGAATGGAGGTGTGTGAACTCATAGAATGGAGGTGTGTGAAGTCACAATGGAGGTATGTGAAGTCATAGAATGGTGGTGTGTGAAGTCACAGAATGGAGGTGTGGAAGTCATAGAATGGAGGTGTGTGAAGTCATAGAATGGAGGTGTGTGAAGTCATAGAATGAATGTTTGTGAAGAAAGAATGAAGGTGTGTTAAGTCATAAAATGGAGATTTGTGTAGGCACAGAATGTAGGTGTGTGAAGTCATAGAATGGAGCTGTGTGAAGACAGAATGGAGGTGTGTGAAGTCATAGAATGGAGGTGTGTGAACTCACAATGGAGATGTGTGAAGTCAAAAAATGGAGGTGTGTTAAGTCAAAGAATGGAAGTGTGTGAAGTCAGAATGGAGGTGTGTGAAGTCAGAATGGAGGTTTGTGAAGTCATAGTATGGAGGTGTGTGAAGTCATAGAATGGAGGTGTGTGAAGTCACAGAATTGATGTTTGTGAATTCAGAATGGAGGTGTGTGAACTCACAATGGAGGTGTGTGAAGTCTAAGAATGGAGGTGTGTGAAGTCACAGAATTGATGTTTGTGAAGTCAGAATGGAGGTGTGTGAAGTCAGAATGGAGGTGTGTGAAGTCATAGAATGGAGGTGTGTGAAGTCACAATGCACGTGTGTGAACTCATAGAATGGAGGTGTCTGAAGTCAGAATGGACTTGTGTGAAGTCATAGAATGGAGGTGTGTGAAGTCAGAATGGAGGTGTGTGAAGTCATAGAATGGAGGTGTGTGAAGTCAGAATGGAAGTGTGTGAACACATAGAATGGAGCTGTGTGAAGTCACAATGCAGGTGTGTGAAGTCATAGAATGGAGGTGTGTGAAGTCAAAGAATGGAGGTATGTGAAGACATAGAATGGAGCTGTGTGAAGTCAGATTGGAGTTGTGTGAAGTCACAGAATGGAGGTGTGTGAACTCAGAATGGAGGTGTGTGAAGTCACAGAATGAAGGTGTGTGAAGTCATAGAATGGAGGTGTGTGAAGTCATAGAATGGATGTGTGTGAAGTCATAATGGAGGTGTGTGAAGTCACAGAATTGAGGTGTGTGAAGTCACAGAATTGAGGTTTGCGAAGTCATAGAATGGAGGTGTGTGAAGTCATAGAATGGAGGTGTGTGAAGTCATAGAATGGATGTTTGTGAAGTAAGAATGAAGGTGTGTTAAATCATAGAATGGAGGTGTGTGAAGGCACAGAATGGAGGTGTGTGAAGTCATAGAATGGAGCTGTTTGAAGTCAGAGTGGAGGTGTGTGAAGTAACAGAATGGAGGTGTGTTAACTCAGAATGGTGGTGTGTGAAGTAACAGAATATAGGTGTGTTAAGTCACAGAACGGAGGTGTTTGAACTCAGAATGGAGGTGTGTGAAATCAAAGAATGGAGGTGTGTGAAGTCATAGAATGGAGGTGTGTGAAATCATACAATGGAGGTGTGGGAAGGCATAGAGTGGAGCTGTGTGAAGTCAGATTGGAGGTGTGCGAAGTCACAGAATGGAGGTGTGTGAAGTCATTGAATGGAGCTGGGTGAAGTCAGAATGGAGGTGTGTGAAGTCACAGAATTGAGGTGTGTGAACTCAGAACGGAGGTGTGTGAAGTCACAGAATCTAGGTGTGTGAAGTCATAGAATGGAGGTGTGTGAAGTCATAGAATGGAGGTGTGTGAAGTCATATTGGAGGTGTGTGAAGTCACAGAATTGAGGTATGTGAAGCCACAGAATGGAGGTGTGTGAAGTCATAGAATGGAGGTGTGTGAAGTCACAGAATGGAGATGTGTGTAGTCACAGAATGGAGGTGTGTGAAGTCACAGAATGGAGGTGTGTGAAGTCACAGAAAGGAGGTGTGTGAAGTCATAGAATGGAAGTGCGTGAAGTCCTATAATGGATGTTTCTGAAGTAAGAATGAAGGTGTGTGAGGTCATAGAATCGAGGTTTGTGAAATCAAAATGGAGGTGTGTGAACTCATAGAATGGAGGTGTGTGAACTCATAGAATGGAGGTGTGTGAAGTCATGGAAAGGAGGTGTGTGAAGTCAAAGAATGGAGGTGTGTGAAGTCAAACAATAAAGGTGTGTGAAGTCACAGAAGAGAGGTATGTGAAATCACAGAATGGAGGTGTGTGAAGTCAGAATGGACTTGTGTGAAGTTATAGAATGGAGGTGTGTGAAGTCAGAATGGAGGTGTGTGATGTCATAGAATGGAGGTGTGTGAAGACAGAATGGAGGTGTGTGAACTCATAGAATGGAGGTGTGTGAAGTCACAATGGAGGTATGTGAAGTCATAGAATGGTGGTGTGTGAAGTCACAGAATGGAGGTGTGGAAGTCATAGAATGGAGGTGTGTGAAGTCATAGAATGGAGGTGTGTGAAGTCATAGAATGAATGTTTGTGAAGAAAGAATGAAGGTGTGTTAAGTCATAAAATGGAGATTTGTGTAGGCACAGAATGTAGGTGTGTGAAGTCATAGAATGGAGCTGTGTGAAGACAGAATGGAGGTGTGTGAAGTCATAGAATGGAGGTGTGTGAACTCACAATGGAGATGTGTGAAGTCAAAAAATGGAGGTGTGTTAAGTCAAAGAATGGAAGTGTGTGAAGTCAGAATGGAGGTGTGTGAAGTCAGAATGGAGGTTTGTGAAGTCATAGTATGGAGGTGTGTGAAGTCATAGAATGGAGGTGTGTGAAGTCACAGAATTGATGTTTGTGAATTCAGAATGGAGGTGTGTGAACTCACAATGGAGGTGTGTGAAGTCTAAGAATGGAGGTGTGTGAAGTCACAGAATTGATGTTTGTGAAGTCAGAATGGAGGTGTGTGAAGTCAGAATGGAGGTGTGTGAAGTCATAGAATGGAGGTGTGTGAAGTCACAATGCACGTGTGTGAACTCATAGAATGGAGGTGTCTGAAGTCAGAATGGACTTGTGTGAAGTCATAGAATGGAGGTGTGTGAAGTCAGAATGGAGGTGTGTGAAGTCATAGAATGGAGGTGTGTGAAGTCAGAATGGAAGTGTGTGAACACATAGAATGGAGCTGTGTGAAGTCACAATGCAGGTGTGTGAAGTCATAGAATGGAGGTGTGTGAAGTCAAAGAATGGAGGTATGTGAAGACATAGAATGGAGCTGTGTGAAGTCAGATTGGAGTTGTGTGAAGTCACAGAATGGAGGTGTGTGAACTCAGAATGGAGGTGTGTGAAGTCACAGAATGAAGGTGTGTGAAGTCATAGAATGGAGGTGTGTGAAGTCATAGAATGGATGTGTGTGAAGTCATAATGGAGGTGTGTGAAGTCACAGAATTGAGGTGTGTGAAGTCACAGAATTGAGGTTTGCGAAGTCATAGAATGGAGGTGTGTGAAGTCATAGAATGGAGGTGTGTGAAGTCATAGAATGGATGTTTGTGAAGTAAGAATGAAGGTGTGTTAAATCATAGAATGGAGGTGTGTGAAGGCACAGAATGGAGGTGTGTGAAGTCATAGAATGGAGCTGTTTGAAGTCAGAGTGGAGGTGTGTGAAGTAACAGAATGGAGGTGTGTTAACTCAGAATGGTGGTGTGTGAAGTAACAGAATATAGGTGTGTTAAGTCACAGAACGGAGGTGTTTGAACTCAGAATGGAGGTGTGTGAAATCAAAGAATGGAGGTGTGTGAAGTCATAGAATGGAGGTGTGTGAAATCATACAATGGAGGTGTGGGAAGGCATAGAGTGGAGCTGTGTGAAGTCAGATTGGAGGTGTGCGAAGTCACAGAATGGAGGTGTGTGAAGTCATTGAATGGAGCTGGGTGAAGTCAGAATGGAGGTGTGTGAAGTCACAGAATTGAGGTGTGTGAACTCAGAACGGAGGTGTGTGAAGTCACAGAATCTAGGTGTGTGAAGTCATAGAATGGAGGTGTGTGAAGTCATAGAATGGAGGTGTGTGAAGTCATATTGGAGGTGTGTGAAGTCACAGAATTGAGGTATGTGAAGCCACAGAATGGAGGTGTGTGAAGTCATAGAATGGTGGTGTGTGAAGTCAGAACTGAGGTGTGTGAAATCATAGAATGGAGGTGTGTGAAGTCATGGAATGGAGGTGTGTGAAGTCACAGAATGGAGGTGTGTGAAGTCAGAATGGACTTGTGTGAAGTCACAGAATGGAGGTGTGTGAACTCAGAATGGAGGTGTGTGAAGTCACAGAATGGAGGTGTGAAGTCATAGAATGGAGGTGTGTGAAGTCATAGAATGGAGGTTTGTGAAGTCATAATGGAAGTGTGTGAAGTCACAGAATTGAGGTGTGTGAAGTCACTGAAGGGAGATGTGTGAAGTCATAGAATGGAGGTGTGTTAAGTCATAGAATGGAGGTGTGTGATCATAGAATGGATGTTTGTGAAGTAAGAATGAGGGTGTGTTAAGTCATAGAATGGAGGTGTGTGAAGGCACAGATTGGAGGTGTGTGAAGTCATAGAATGGAGCTGTGTGAAGTCATAATGGAGGTGTGTGAAGTCATAGAGTGGAGGTGTGTGAACTCACAATGGAGGTGTGTGAAGTCAAAGAATGGAGGTGTGTGAAGTCATAGAAAGGAATTGTGTGAAGTCATAGAATGGAGGTGTGTGAAGCCAGAATTGAGGTGTGTGAAGTCAGAGAATTGAGGTGTGTGAACTCAGAATGGAGGTGTGTGAAGAGACCGAATGTAGGTTTGTGAAGTCATAGAATGGAGGTGTGTGAAGTCATAGAATTGATGTTTCTGAAGTAGAATGAAGGTGTGTGAAGTCACAGAATGGAGGTGTGTGAAGTCAAAATGGAGGTGTGCGAACTCATAAAATGGAGATGTGTGAAGTCATGGAATGGAGGTGTGTGAAGTCCAAAAATGGAGGTGTGTGAAGTCATGGAAAGGAGGTGTGTGAAGTCGAAGAATGGAGGTGTGTGAAGTCAAACAATAAAGGTGTGTGAAGTCACAGAATGGAGGTATGTGAAATCACAGAATGGAGGTGTGTGAAGTCAGAATGGAGTTGTGTGAAGTTATAGAATGGAGGTGTGTGAAGTCAGAATGGAGTTGTGTGATGTCATAGAATGGAGGTGTGTGAAGACAGAATGGAGGTGTGTGAACTCATAGAATGGAGGTGTGTGAAGTCACAATGGAGGTATGTGAAGTCATAGAATGGTGGTGTGTGAAGTCACATAATGGAGGTGTGGAAGTCATAGAATGGAGGTGTGTGAAGTCATAGAATGGAGGTGTGTGAAGTCATAGAATGAATGTTTGTGAAGAAAGAATGAAGGTGTGTTAAGTCATAAAATGGAGATGTGTGAAGGCACAGAATGGAGGTGTGTGAAGTCATAGAATGGAGCTGTGTGAAGTCAGAATGGAGGTGTGTGAAGTCATAGAATGGAGGTGTGTGAACTCACACTGGAGATGTGTGAAGTCAAAAAATGGAGGTGTGTGAAGTCAAAGAATGGAAGTGTGTGAAGTCATAGAATGGAGGTGTGTGAAGTCAAAGAATGGAGGTGTGTGAAGTCATAGAATGGAGGTGTGTGAAGTCACAGAATTGATGTTTGTGAAGTCAGAATGGAGGTGTGTGTAGTCAGAATGGAGGTTTGTGAAGTCATAGTATGGAGGTGTGTGAAGTCATAGAATGGAGGTGTGTGAAGTAACAGAATTGATGTTTGTGAATTCAGAATGGAGGTGTGTGAACTCACAATGGAGGAGTGTGAAGCGAAAGAATGGAGGTGTGTGAAGTCACAGAATTGATGTTTGTGAAGTCAGAATGGAGGTGTGTGAAGTCAGAATGGAGGTGTGTGAAGTCATAGAATGGAGGTGTGTGAAGTCACAATGCACGTGTGTGAACTCATAGAATGGAGGTGTCTGAAGTCAGAATGGACTTGTGTGAAGTCATAGAATGGAGGTGTGTGAAGTCAGAATGGAGGTGTGTGAAGTCATAGAATGGAGGTGTGTGAAGTCAGAATGGAGGTGTCGGAACTCATAGAATGGAGCTGTGTGAAGTCACAATGCAGGTGTGTGAAGTCATAGAATGGAGGTGTGTGAAGTCAAAGAATGGAGGTATGTGAAGTCATAGAATGGAGCTGTGTGAAGTCAGATTGGAGTTGTGTGAAGTCACAGAATGGAGGTGTGTGAACTCAGAATGGAGGTGTGTGAAGTCACAGAATGAAGGTGTGTGAAGTCATAGAATGGAGGTGTGTGAAGTCATAGAATGGATGTGTGTGAAGTCATAATGGAGGTGTGTGAAGTCACAGAATTGAGGTGTGTGAAGTCACAGAATGGAGGTTTGCGAAGTCATAGAATGGAGGTGTGTGAAGTCATAGAATGGAGGTGTGTGAAGTCATAGAATGGATGTTTGTGAAGTAAGAATGAAGGTGTGTTAAATCATAGAATGGAGGTGTGTGAAGGTACAGAATGGAGGTGTGTGAAGTCATAGAATGGAGCTGTTTGAAGTCAAAATGGAGGTGTGTGAAGTCACAGAATGGAGGTGTGTTAACTCAGAATGGTGGTGTGTGAAGTAACATAATATAGGTGTGTTAAGTCACAGAAGGAAGGTGTTTGAACTCAGAATGGAGGTGTGTGAAATCACAGAATGGAGGTGTGTGAAGGCATCGAATGGAGGTGTGTGAAGTCAAAATGGAGGTGTGCGAACTCATAAAATGGAGATGTGTGAAGTCATGGAATGGAGGTGTGTGAAGTCCAAAAATGGAGGTGTGTGAAGTCAAACAATGGTGGTGTGTGAAGTCACAGAATGGAGGTGTGTGAAGGCATCGAATGGAGGTGTGTGAAGTCATGGAATGGAGTTGTGTGAAGTCATAGAATGGAGGTGTGTGAAGTCAGAATGGAGGTGTGTGAAGTCATAGAATGGAGGTGTGTGAAGTCAGAATGGAGGTGTGTGAACTCATAGAATGGAGGTGTGTGAAGTCACAATGGAGGTATGTGAAGTCATAGAATGGTGGTGTGTGAAGTCACAGAATGGAGGTGTGGAAGGCATAGAATGGAGGTGTGTGAAGTCAGAATGGAGGTGTGTGAAGTCACAGAATGGAGGTGTGTAAAGTCATAGAATGGAGGTGTGTGAAGTCATAGAATGGAGGTGTGTGAAGTCATAGAATGAATGTTTGTGAAGTAAGAATGAAGGTGTGTTAAGTCATAAAATGGAGATGTGTGAAGGCACAAATGGAGGTGTGCGAAGTCATAGAATGGTGCTGTGTGAAGTCAGAATGGAGGTGTGTGAAGTCATAGAATGGAGGTGTGTGAACTCACAATGGAGATGTGTGAAGTAAAAATTGAAGGTGTGTGAAGTCAAAGAATGGAAGTGTGTGAAGTCATAGAATGGAGGTGTGCGAAGTCATAGAATGGAGGTGTGTGAAGTCATAGAATGGAGGTGTGTGAAGTCACAGAATTGATGTGTGTGAAGTGGGAATGGAGGTGTGTGAAGTCAGAATGGAGGTTTGTGAAGTCATAGAATGGAGGTGTGTGAAGTCATAGAATGGAGGTGTGTGAAGTCATAGATTGGAGGTGTGTGACGTCATAGAATGGAGGTGTGTGAAGTCATAGAATGGACGTTTGTGAACTCACAGAATGGAGGTCTGTAAAGTCATAGAATGGATGTTTTTGAAGTAAGAATATAGGGGTGTAAAGTCATAGAATGGAGGTGTGTGCAATCAAAATGGTGGTATGTGAACTCATAGAATGGATGTGTGTGAACTGATAGAGTGGAGGTGTGTGAAGTCATGGAATGGAGGTGTGTGAATTCAAAGAATGGAGGTGTGTGAAGTCAAAAAATGGAGGTGTGCGAAGTCACAGAATGGAGGTGTGTGAATCAAAGAATGGAAGTGTGTGAAGTCAAAATGGAGGTGTGTGAAGTCACAGAATGGAGGTTTGTGAAGTCACAGAATGGAGGTTTGTGAAGTCAAAATGGTGGTGTGTAAATTCACAAATGGAGGTGTGTGAAGTCACAGAATGTAGGTGTGTGAACTCAAAATGGAGGTGTGTGAAGTCATAGAATGAAGGTGTGTGAATTCACAGAATGAAGGTGTGTTAAGTCACAGAACAGAGGTGTGTGAACCCAGAATGAAGGTGTGTGAAGTCCCAGAATGGAGGTGTGGGAAGTCATAGAATGGAGTTGTGTGAAGTCACAGAATGGAGATGTGTGAATTCATAGAATCGAGGTGTGTGAAGTCACAGAATGGAGGTGTGTGAAGTCACAGAATGGAGGTGTGTGAAGTCACAGAATGGAGGTGTGTGAAGTCACAGAATGGAGGTGTGTGAACTCACAATGGAGGTGTGTGAAGTCAAAGAATGGATGTGTGTCAAGTCATAGAATGGAAGTGTGTGAAGTCATAGAATGAAGGTGTGTGAAGCCAGAATTGAGGTGTGTAAAGACACAGAATTGAGGTGTGTGAACTCAGAATGAAGGTGTGTGAAGTCTAAGAATGGAGGTTTGTGAAGTCATAGAATGGAGGTGTATGAAGTCATAGAATGGATGTTTCTGAAGTAGAATGGAGGTGTGTGAAGTCATAGAATGGAGGTGTGTGAAGTCACAGAATTGATGTTTGTGAAGTGAGAATAGAGGTGTGTGAAGTCAGAATGGAGGTTTGTGAAGTCATAGAATGGAGGTGTGTGAACTCATAGAATGGAGGTGTGTGAAGTCATAGAATGGAGGTGTGTGAAGTCACAGAATTGATGTTTGTGAATTCAGAATGGAGGTGTGTGAACTCACAATGGAGGTGTGTGAAGTCATAGAATGGAGGTGTGTGAAGTCATAGATTGGAGGTGTGTGAAGTCATAGAATGGAGGTGTGTGAAGTCATAGAATGGACGTTTGTGAACTCACAGAATGGAGGTCTGTAAAGTCGTAGAATGGATGTTTTCGAAGTAAGAATGTAGGGGTGTAAAGTCATAGAATGGAGGTGTGTGCAATCAAAATGGTGGTATGTGAACTCATAGAATGGATGTGTGTGAACTGACAGAGTGGAGGTGTGTGAAGTCATGGAATGGAGGTGTGTGAAGTCAAAGAATGGAGGTGTGTGAAGTCAAACAATGGAGGTGTGCGAAGTCACAGAATGGAGGTGTGTGAAGTCAAAGAATGGAAGTGTGTGAAGTCAAAATGGAGGAGTGTGAAGTCACAGAATGGAGGTTTGTGAAGTCACAGAATGGAGGTTTGTGAAGTCAAAATGGTGGTGTGTAAATTCACAAATGGAGGTGTGTGAAGTCACAGAATGTAGGTGTGTGAACTCAAAATGGAGGTGTGTGAAGTCATAGAATGAAGGTGTGTGAAGTCACAGAATGAAGGTGTGTTAAGTCACAGAACGGAGGTGTGTGAAGTCAAAGAATGGAAGTGTGTGAGGTCAAAATGGAGGTGTGTGAAGTCACAGAATGGAGGTGTGTGAAGTCACAGAATGGAGGTGTGTGAAGTCATCGAAAGGAGGTGTGTGAAGTCATGGAATGGAGGTGTGTGAAGTCACAGAATGGCGGTGTGTGAAGTCAGAATTGAGTTGTGTGAAGTCATAGAATGTAGGTGTGTGAAGTCAAAATTGAGGTGTGTGAGTCATAGAATGGAGGTGTGTGAAGTCAGAATGGAGGTGTGTGAACTCATAAAATGGAGATGTGAAGTCACAATGGAGGTGTGTGAAGTCATAGAATGGAGGTGTGTGAAGTCACAGTATGGAGGTGTGTGAAATCATAGAATAAAGCTGTGTGAAATCAGATTTGAGTAGTGTGAATTCACAGAATGGAGGTGTGTGAACTCAGAATGGAGGTGTGTGAAGTCACAGAATGGAGGTGTGAGGTCATAGAATGGAGGTGTGTGAAGTCATAGAATGGAGGTGTGTGAAGTCATAATGGAGGTGTGTGAAGTCACAGAACTGAGGTGTGTGAAGTCACAGATGGAGGTATGTGAAGTCATAGAATGGAGGTGTGTGAAGTCATAGAATTGATGTTTGTGAAGTAAGAATGAAGGGGTGTTAAGTCATTGAATGGAGGTGTTTGAAGGCACAGAATGGAGGTTTGTGAAGTCACAGAATGGAGGTGTGTGAACTCACAAGGGAGGTGTGTGAAGTCAAAGAATGGAGGTGTGTGAAGTCATAGAATGGAAGTGTGTGAAGTCATAGAATGAAGGTGTGTGAAGCCAGAATTGAGGTGTGTGAAGTCAGAGGATTGAGGTGTGTGAACTCAGAATGAAGGTGTGTGAAGTCACAGAATGGAGGTTTCTGAAGTAGAATGGAGGTGTGTGAAGTCATAGAATGGAGGTGTGTGAAGTCAAAATGGAGGTGTGCGAACTCATAACATGGAGATATGGAAGTCATGGAAAGGAGGTGTGTGAAGTCCAAAAATGCAGGTGTGTGAAATCAAACAATGGTGGTGTGTGAAGTCACAGAATGGAGGTGTGTAGTCAAAGAATGGAAGTGTGTGAAGTCAGAATGGAGGTGTGTGAAGTCAGAATGGAGGTTTGTGAAGTCATAGTATGGAGGTGTGTGAAGTCATAGAATGGAGGTGTGTGAAGTCACAGAATTGATGTTTGTGAATTCAGAATGGAGGTGTGTGAACTCACAATGGAGGTGTGTGAAGTCTAAGAATGGAGGTGTGTGAAGTCACAGAATTGATGTTTGTGAAGTCAGAATGGAGGTGTGTGAAGTCAGAATGGAGGTGTGTGAAGTCATAGAATGGAGGTGTGTGAAGTCACAATGCACGTGTGTGAACTCATAGAATGGAGGTGTCTGAAGTCAGAATGGACTTGTGTGAAGTCATAGAATGGAGGTGTGTGAAGTCAGAATGGAGGTGTGTGAAGTCATAGAATGGAGGTGTGTGAAGTCAGAATGGAAGTGTGTGAACACATAGAATGGAGCTGTGTGAAGTCACAATGCAGGTGTGTGAAGTCATAGAATGGAGGTGTGTGAAGTCAAAGAATGGAGGTATGTGAAGACATAGAATGGAGCTGTGTGAAGTCAGATTGGAGTTGTGTGAAGTCACAGAATGGAGGTGTGTGAACTCAGAATGGAGGTGTGTGAAGTCACAGAATGAAGGTGTGTGAAGTCATAGAATGGAGGTGTGTGAAGTCATAGAATGGATGTGTGTGAAGTCATAATGGAGGTGTGTGAAGTCACAGAATTGAGGTGTGTGAAGTCACAGAATTGAGGTTTGCGAAGTCATAGAATGGAGGTGTGTGAAGTCATAGAATGGAGGTGTGTGAAGTCATAGAATGGATGTTTGTGAAGTAAGAATGAAGGTGTGTTAAATCATAGAATGGAGGTGTGTGAAGGCACAGAATGGAGGTGTGTGAAGTCATAGAATGGAGCTGTTTGAAGTCAGAGTGGAGGTGTGTGAAGTAACAGAATGGAGGTGTGTTAACTCAGAATGGTGGTGTGTGAAGTAACAGAATATAGGTGTGTTAAGTCACAGAACGGAGGTGTTTGAACTCAGAATGGAGGTGTGTGAAATCAAAGAATGGAGGTGTGTGAAGTCATAGAATGGAGGTGTGTGAAATCATACAATGGAGGTGTGGGAAGGCATAGAGTGGAGCTGTGTGAAGTCAGATTGGAGGTGTGCGAAGTCACAGAATGGAGGTGTGTGAAGTCATTGAATGGAGCTGGGTGAAGTCAGAATGGAGGTGTGTGAAGTCACAGAATTGAGGTGTGTGAACTCAGAACGGAGGTGTGTGAAGTCACAGAATCTAGGTGTGTGAAGTCATAGAATGGAGGTGTGTGAAGTCATAGAATGGAGGTGTGTGAAGTCATATTGGAGGTGTGTGAAGTCACAGAATTGAGGTATGTGAAGCCACAGAATGGAGGTGTGTGAAGTCATAGAATGGTGGTGTGTGAAGTCAGAACTGAGGTGTGTGAAATCATAGAATGGAGGTGTGTGAAGTCATGGAATGGAGGTGTGTGAAGTCACAGAATGGAGGTGTGTGAAGTCAGAATGGACTTGTGTGAAGTCACAGAATGGAGGTGTGTGAACTCAGAATGGAGGTGTGTGAAGTCACAGAATGGAGGTGTGAAGTCATAGAATGGAGGTGTGTGAAGTCATAGAATGGAGGTTTGTGAAGTCATAATGGAAGTGTGTGAAGTCACAGAATTGAGGTGTGTGAAGTCACTGAAGGGAGATGTGTGAAGTCATAGAATGGAGGTGTGTTAAGTCATAGAATGGAGGTGTGTGATCATAGAATGGATGTTTGTGAAGTAAGAATGAGGGTGTGTTAAGTCATAGAATGGAGGTGTGTGAAGGCACAGATTGGAGGTGTGTGAAGTCATAGAATGGAGCTGTGTGAAGTCATAATGGAGGTGTGTGAAGTCATAGAGTGGAGGTGTGTGAACTCACAATGGAGGTGTGTGAAGTCAAAGAATGGAGGTGTGTGAAGTCATAGAAAGGAATTGTGTGAAGTCATAGAATGGAGGTGTGTGAAGCCAGAATTGAGGTGTGTGAAGTCAGAGAATTGAGGTGTGTGAACTCAGAATGGAGGTGTGTGAAGAGACCGAATGTAGGTTTGTGAAGTCATAGAATGGAGGTGTGTGAAGTCATAGAATTGATGTTTCTGAAGTAGAATGAAGGTGTGTGAAGTCACAGAATGGAGGTGTGTGAAGTCAAAATGGAGGTGTGCGAACTCATAAAATGGAGATGTGTGAAGTCATGGAATGGAGGTGTGTGAAGTCCAAAAATGGAGGTGTGTGAAGTCATGGAAAGGAGGTGTGTGAAGTCGAAGAATGGAGGTGTGTGAAGTCAAACAATAAAGGTGTGTGAAGTCACAGAATGGAGGTATGTGAAATCACAGAATGGAGGTGTGTGAAGTCAGAATGGAGTTGTGTGAAGTTATAGAATGGAGGTGTGTGAAGTCAGAATGGAGTTGTGTGATGTCATAGAATGGAGGTGTGTGAAGACAGAATGGAGGTGTGTGAACTCATAGAATGGAGGTGTGTGAAGTCACAATGGAGGTATGTGAAGTCATAGAATGGTGGTGTGTGAAGTCACATAATGGAGGTGTGGAAGTCATAGAATGGAGGTGTGTGAAGTCATAGAATGGAGGTGTGTGAAGTCATAGAATGAATGTTTGTGAAGAAAGAATGAAGGTGTGTTAAGTCATAAAATGGAGATGTGTGAAGGCACAGAATGGAGGTGTGTGAAGTCATAGAATGGAGCTGTGTGAAGTCAGAATGGAGGTGTGTGAAGTCATAGAATGGAGGTGTGTGAACTCACACTGGAGATGTGTGAAGTCAAAAAATGGAGGTGTGTGAAGTCAAAGAATGGAAGTGTGTGAAGTCATAGAATGGAGGTGTGTGAAGTCAAAGAATGGAGGTGTGTGAAGTCATAGAATGGAGGTGTGTGAAGTCACAGAATTGATGTTTGTGAAGTCAGAATGGAGGTGTGTGTAGTCAGAATGGAGGTTTGTGAAGTCATAGTATGGAGGTGTGTGAAGTCATAGAATGGAGGTGTGTGAAGTAACAGAATTGATGTTTGTGAATTCAGAATGGAGGTGTGTGAACTCACAATGGAGGAGTGTGAAGCGAAAGAATGGAGGTGTGTGAAGTCACAGAATTGATGTTTGTGAAGTCAGAATGGAGGTGTGTGAAGTCAGAATGGAGGTGTGTGAAGTCATAGAATGGAGGTGTGTGAAGTCACAATGCACGTGTGTGAACTCATAGAATGGAGGTGTCTGAAGTCAGAATGGACTTGTGTGAAGTCATAGAATGGAGGTGTGTGAAGTCAGAATGGAGGTGTGTGAAGTCATAGAATGGAGGTGTGTGAAGTCAGAATGGAGGTGTCGGAACTCATAGAATGGAGCTGTGTGAAGTCACAATGCAGGTGTGTGAAGTCATAGAATGGAGGTGTGTGAAGTCAAAGAATGGAGGTATGTGAAGTCATAGAATGGAGCTGTGTGAAGTCAGATTGGAGTTGTGTGAAGTCACAGAATGGAGGTGTGTGAACTCAGAATGGAGGTGTGTGAAGTCACAGAATGAAGGTGTGTGAAGTCATAGAATGGAGGTGTGTGAAGTCATAGAATGGATGTGTGTGAAGTCATAATGGAGGTGTGTGAAGTCACAGAATTGAGGTGTGTGAAGTCACAGAATGGAGGTTTGCGAAGTCATAGAATGGAGGTGTGTGAAGTCATAGAATGGAGGTGTGTGAAGTCATAGAATGGATGTTTGTGAAGTAAGAATGAAGGTGTGTTAAATCATAGAATGGAGGTGTGTGAAGGTACAGAATGGAGGTGTGTGAAGTCATAGAATGGAGCTGTTTGAAGTCAAAATGGAGGTGTGTGAAGTCACAGAATGGAGGTGTGTTAACTCAGAATGGTGGTGTGTGAAGTAACATAATATAGGTGTGTTAAGTCACAGAAGGAAGGTGTTTGAACTCAGAATGGAGGTGTGTGAAATCACAGAATGGAGGTGTGTGAAGGCATCGAATGGAGGTGTGTGAAGTCAAAATGGAGGTGTGCGAACTCATAAAATGGAGATGTGTGAAGTCATGGAATGGAGGTGTGTGAAGTCCAAAAATGGAGGTGTGTGAAGTCAAACAATGGTGGTGTGTGAAGTCACAGAATGGAGGTGTGTGAAGGCATCGAATGGAGGTGTGTGAAGTCATGGAATGGAGTTGTGTGAAGTCATAGAATGGAGGTGTGTGAAGTCAGAATGGAGGTGTGTGAAGTCATAGAATGGAGGTGTGTGAAGTCAGAATGGAGGTGTGTGAACTCATAGAATGGAGGTGTGTGAAGTCACAATGGAGGTATGTGAAGTCATAGAATGGTGGTGTGTGAAGTCACAGAATGGAGGTGTGGAAGGCATAGAATGGAGGTGTGTGAAGTCAGAATGGAGGTGTGTGAAGTCACAGAATGGAGGTGTGTAAAGTCATAGAATGGAGGTGTGTGAAGTCATAGAATGGAGGTGTGTGAAGTCATAGAATGAATGTTTGTGAAGTAAGAATGAAGGTGTGTTAAGTCATAAAATGGAGATGTGTGAAGGCACAAATGGAGGTGTGCGAAGTCATAGAATGGTGCTGTGTGAAGTCAGAATGGAGGTGTGTGAAGTCATAGAATGGAGGTGTGTGAACTCACAATGGAGATGTGTGAAGTAAAAATTGAAGGTGTGTGAAGTCAAAGAATGGAAGTGTGTGAAGTCATAGAATGGAGGTGTGCGAAGTCATAGAATGGAGGTGTGTGAAGTCATAGAATGGAGGTGTGTGAAGTCACAGAATTGATGTGTGTGAAGTGGGAATGGAGGTGTGTGAAGTCAGAATGGAGGTTTGTGAAGTCATAGAATGGAGGTGTGTGAAGTCATAGAATGGAGGTGTGTGAAGTCATAGATTGGAGGTGTGTGACGTCATAGAATGGAGGTGTGTGAAGTCATAGAATGGACGTTTGTGAACTCACAGAATGGAGGTCTGTAAAGTCATAGAATGGATGTTTTTGAAGTAAGAATATAGGGGTGTAAAGTCATAGAATGGAGGTGTGTGCAATCAAAATGGTGGTATGTGAACTCATAGAATGGATGTGTGTGAACTGATAGAGTGGAGGTGTGTGAAGTCATGGAATGGAGGTGTGTGAATTCAAAGAATGGAGGTGTGTGAAGTCAAAAAATGGAGGTGTGCGAAGTCACAGAATGGAGGTGTGTGAATCAAAGAATGGAAGTGTGTGAAGTCAAAATGGAGGTGTGTGAAGTCACAGAATGGAGGTTTGTGAAGTCACAGAATGGAGGTTTGTGAAGTCAAAATGGTGGTTTGTAAATTCACAAATGGAGGTGTGTGAAGTCACAGAATGTAGGTGTGTGAACTCAAAATGGAGGTGTGTGAAGTCATAGAATGAAGGTGTGTGAATTCACAGAATGAAGGTGTGTTAAGTCACAGAACAGAGGTGTGTGAACCCAGAATGAAGGTGTGTGAAGTCCCAGAATGGAGGTGTGGGAAGTCATAGAATGGAGTTGTGTGAAGTCACAGAATGGAGATGTGTGAATTCATAGAATCGAGGTGTGTGAAGTCACAGAATGGAGGTGTGTGAAGTCACAGAATGGAGGTGTGTGAAGTCACAGAATGGAGGTGTGTGAAGTCACAGAATGGAGGTGTGTGAACTCACAATGGAGGTGTGTGAAGTCAAAGAATGGATGTGTGTCAAGTCATAGAATGGAAGTGTGTGAAGTCATAGAATGAAGGTGTGTGAAGCCAGAATTGAGGTGTGTAAAGACACAGAATTGAGGTGTGTGAACTCAGAATGAAGGTGTGTGAAGTCTAAGAATGGAGGTTTGTGAAGTCATAGAATGGAGGTGTATGAAGTCATAGAATGGATGTTTCTGAAGTAGAATGGAGGTGTGTGAAGTCATAGAATGGAGGTGTGTGAAGTCACAGAATTGATGTTTGTGAAGTGAGAATAGAGGTGTGTGAAGTCAGAATGGAGGTTTGTGAAGTCATAGAATGGAGGTGTGTGAACTCATAGAATGGAGGTGTGTGAAGTCATAGAATGGAGGTGTGTGAAGTCACAGAATTGATGTTTGTGAATTCAGAATGGAGGTGTGTGAACTCACAATGGAGGTGTGTGAAGTCATAGAATGGAGGTGTGTGAAGTCATAGATTGGAGGTGTGTGAAGTCATAGAATGGAGGTGTGTGAAGTCATAGAATGGACGTTTGTGAACTCACAGAATGGAGGTCTGTAAAGTCGTAGAATGGATGTTTTCGAAGTAAGAATGTAGGGGTGTAAAGTCATAGAATGGAGGTGTGTGCAATCAAAATGGTGGTATGTGAACTCATAGAATGGATGTGTGTGAACTGACAGAGTGGAGGTGTGTGAAGTCATGGAATGGAGGTGTGTGAAGTCAAAGAATGGAGGTGTGTGAAGTCAAACAATGGAGGTGTGCGAAGTCACAGAATGGAGGTGTGTGAAGTCAAAGAATGGAAGTGTGTGAAGTCAAAATGGAGGAGTGTGAAGTCACAGAATGGAGGTTTGTGAAGTCACAGAATGGAGGTTTGTGAAGTCAAAATGGTGGTGTGTAAATTCACAAATGGAGGTGTGTGAAGTCACAGAATGTAGGTGTGTGAACTCAAAATGGAGGTGTGTGAAGTCATAGAATGAAGGTGTGTGAAGTCACAGAATGAAGGTGTGTTAAGTCACAGAACGGAGGTGTGTGAAGTCAAAGAATGGAAGTGTGTGAGGTCAAAATGGAGGTGTGTGAAGTCACAGAATGGAGGTGTGTGAAGTCACAGAATGGAGGTGTGTGAAGTCATCGAAAGGAGGTGTGTGAAGTCATGGAATGGAGGTGTGTGAAGTCACAGAATGGCGGTGTGTGAAGTCAGAATTGAGTTGTGTGAAGTCATAGAATGTAGGTGTGTGAAGTCAAAATTGAGGTGTGTGAGTCATAGAATGGAGGTGTGTGAAGTCAGAATGGAGGTGTGTGAACTCATAAAATGGAGATGTGAAGTCACAATGGAGGTGTGTGAAGTCATAGAATGGAGGTGTGTGAAGTCACAGTATGGAGGTGTGTGAAATCATAGAATAAAGCTGTGTGAAATCAGATTTGAGTAGTGTGAATTCACAGAATGGAGGTGTGTGAACTCAGAATGGAGGTGTGTGAAGTCACAGAATGGAGGTGTGAGGTCATAGAATGGAGGTGTGTGAAGTCATAGAATGGAGGTGTGTGAAGTCATAATGGAGGTGTGTGAAGTCACAGAACTGAGGTGTGTGAAGTCACAGATGGAGGTATGTGAAGTCATAGAATGGAGGTGTGTGAAGTCATAGAATTGATGTTTGTGAAGTAAGAATGAAGGGGTGTTAAGTCATTGAATGGAGGTGTTTGAAGGCACAGAATGGAGGTTTGTGAAGTCACAGAATGGAGGTGTGTGAACTCACAAGGGAGGTGTGTGAAGTCAAAGAATGGAGGTGTGTGAAGTCATAGAATGGAAGTGTGTGAAGTCATAGAATGAAGGTGTGTGAAGCCAGAATTGAGGTGTGTGAAGTCAGAGGATTGAGGTGTGTGAACTCAGAATGAAGGTGTGTGAAGTCACAGAATGGAGGTTTCTGAAGTAGAATGGAGGTGTGTGAAGTCATAGAATGGAGGTGTGTGAAGTCAAAATGGAGGTGTGCGAACTCATAACATGGAGATATGGAAGTCATGGAAAGGAGGTGTGTGAAGTCCAAAAATGCAGGTGTGTGAAATCAAACAATGGTGGTGTGTGAAGTCACAGAATGGAGGTGTGTAGTCAAAGAATGGAAGTGTGTGAAGTCAAAATCGAGGTGTGTGAAGTCACAGAATGGAGGTGTGTGAAGTCACAGAATGGAGGTGTGTGAAGTCATAGAATGGAGGTGTGTGAAGTCACAGAATTGAGGTGTGTGAAGTCACAGAATGGAGGTGGGGGAAGTCACAGATTGGAGGTGTGTGAAGTCAAAATGGAGGTGTGTGAACTCATAGAATGGAGGTGTGTGAACTCATAGAATGGAAGTGTGTGAAGTCATGGAATGGAGGTGTGTGAAGTCAAAGAATGGAGGTGTGAAGTCAAACAATAAAGGTGTGTGAAGTCACAGAATGGAGGAGTGTGAAATCACAGAATGGAGGTGTGTGAAGTCAAAAAGGTGGTGTGTAGAGTCACAAATGGAGGTGTGTGAACTCATAGAATGGAGGTATGTGAAGACATAGAATGGAGGTGTGTGAAGTCACAGAATTGATGTTTGTGAGGTCAGAATGGAGGTGTGTGAAGTCACAGAATGGAGGTGTGTGAAGTCAAAGAATGGAAGTGTGTGAAGTCATAGAATGGAGGTGTGTGAAGTCATAGAATGGAGGTGTGTGAAGACATAGAATGGAGGTGTGTGAAGTCACAGAATTGATGATTGTGAGGTAAGAATGGAGGTGTGTGAAGTCAGAATGGAGGTTTGTGAAGTCAGAGAATGGAGGTGTGTGAAGTCATACAATGGAGGTGTGTGAAGTCATAGAATGGAGGTGTGTGAAGTCACAGAAGTGATGTTTGTGAAGTCAGAATGGAGGTGTGTGAACTCTAATGGAGGTGTGTGAAGTCAAAGAATGGAGGTGTGTGAAGTCACAGAATTGATGTTTGTAAAGTCAAAATGGAGGTGTGTGAAGTCAGAATGGAGGTGTGTGAAGTCATAGAATGGAGGTGTGTGAAGTCATAGAATGGAGGTGTGTGAAGTCATAGAATGGACGTTTGTGAACTCATAGAATGGAGGTCTGTAAAGTTATAGAATGGATGTTTTTAAGTAAGACTGTAGAGGTGTGAAGTAATAGAATGGAGGTGTGTGCAATCAAAATGGTGGTATGTGAACTCATAGAATGGATGTGTGTGAACTGATAGAGTGGAGGTGTGTGAAGTCATGGAATGGAGGTGTGTGAAATCAAAGAATGGAGGTGTGTGAAGTCAAACAATGGAGGTATGCGAAGTCACAGAATGGAGGTGTGTGAAGTCACAGAATGGAAGTGTGTGAAGTCAAAATGGAGGTGTGTGAAGTCACAGAATGGAGGTTTGTGAAGTCACAGAATGGAGGTTTGTGAAGTCAAAATGGTGGTGTATAAAGTCACAAATGGAGGTGTGTGAAGTCACAGAATGTAGGTGTGTGAACTCAAAATGGAGGTGTGTGAAGTGAAAGAATGGAGGTGTGCGAAGTCAAAGAATGGAGGTGTGTGAAGTCATAGAATGGAGGTGTGTGAAGTCATAAAATGGAGGTGTGTGAAGTCATGGAAAGGAGGTGTTTGAAGTCAAAGAATGGAGGTGTGTTAAGTCACAGAACGGAGGTGTGTGAACTCAGAATGGAGGTGTGTGAAGTCCCAGAATGGAGGTGTGGGAAGTCATAGAATGGAGTTGTGTGAAGTCACAGAATGGAGATGTGTGAAGTCACAGAATGGAGGTGTGTGAAGTCACAGAATGGAGGTGTGTGAACTCACAATGGAGGTGTGTGAAGTCAAAGAATGGAGGTTTGTGAAGTCATAGAATGGAGGTGTATGAAGTCATAGAATGGATGTTTCTGAAGTAGAATGGAGGTGTGTGAAGTCATAGAATGGAGGTGTGTGAAGTCAAAATGGAGGTGTGCGAACTCATAAAAAGGAGATGAGTGAAGTCATGGAAAGGAGGTGTGTGAAGTCCAAAAATGGAGGTGTGTGAAGTCAAACAATGGTCGTGTGTGAAGTCACAGAATGGAGGTGTGTGAAGTCAAAGAATGGAAGTGTGTGAAGTCAAAATGGAGGTGTGTGAAGTCACAGAATGGAGGTGTGTGAAGTCACAGAATGGAGATGTGTGACGTCATCGAAAAGAGGTGTGTGAAGTCACAATGGAGGTGTGTGAAGTCATAGAATGGAGGTGTGTGAAGTCACAGTATGGAGGTGTGTGAAATCATAGAATGGAGCTGTGTGAAGTGAGATTTGAGGAGTGTGAAGTCACAGAATGGAGGTGTGTGAACTCAGAATGGAGGTGTGTGAAGTCACAGAATGGAGGTGTGAAGTCATAGAATGGAGGTGTGTGAAGTCATAGAATGGAGGTTTGTGAAGTCATAGAATGGATGTGTGTGAAGTCATAGAATTGATGTTTGTGAAGTAAGAATGAAGGTGTGTTAAGTCATAGGATGGAGGTGTTTGAAGGCACAGAATGGAGGTGTGTGAAGTCATAGAATGGAGCTGTGTGAAGTCAGAATGGAGTTGTGTGAAGTCATAGAATGGAGGTGTGTGAACTCACAATGGAGGTGCGTGAAGTCAAAGAATGGAGGAGTGTGAAGTCATAGAATGGAATTGTGTGAAGTTATAGAATGGAGGTGTGTGAAGCCAGAATTGAGGTGTGTGAAGTCACAGAATGGAGATGTGTGAAGTCACAGAATGGAGGTGTGTGAAGTCACAGAATGTAGGTGTGTGAAGTCACAGAATGGATGTGTGTGAACTCACAAGGGAGGTGTGTGAAGTCAAACAATAAAGGTGTGTGAAGTCAAACAATAAAGGTTTGTGAAGTCACAGAATGGAGGTCTGTGAAGTCATAGAAGGGAGGTGTGTATAGTCACAGAATGGAGGTGTGTGAAGTCAGAGAATGGAGGTGTGTGAATCCAGAATGGAGGTGTGTGAAGTCACAGAACGGAGATTTGTGAAGTCATAGAATGGAAGTACGTGAAGCCATAGAATGGATGTTTCTGAAGTAAGAATGAAGGTGCGTGAAGTCATAGAATGGAGGTGTGTGAAGTCAAAATGGAGGTGTGTGAATTCATAGAATGGAGGTGTGTCAAGTCACAGAATGGAGGTGTGTGAAGTCTTGGAATGGAGGTGTGTGAAGTCAAGGAATGGAGGTGTGTGAGGTCAAAGAATAAAGGTGTGTGAAGTCACAGAATGGAGGTGTGTGAAATCACAGAATGGAGGTGTGTGAAGTCAAAAAGGTGGTGTGTAGAGTCACCAATGGAGGTGTGTGAACTCATAGAATGGAGGTGTGTGAAGTAAAAGAATGGAGGTGTGTGAAGTCATAGAATAGAGGTGTGTGAAGTCATTGAATGGATGTTTCTGAAGTAGAATGAAGGTGTGTGAAGTAATAGAATGGAGGTGTGTGAAGTCAAAATGGAGGTGTGTGAACTCATAAAATGGAGATGTGTGAAGTCATGGAATGGAGGTGCGTGAAGTCCAAAAATGGAGGTTCGTGAAGTCAAAAAATGGTGGTGTGTGAAGTCAGAGAATGGAGGTGTGTGAAGTCAAAGAATGGAAGTGTGTGAAGTCAAGATGGAGGTGTGTGAAGTCACAGAATGGAGGTGTGTGAAGTCACAGAATGGAGGTGTATGAAGTCATAGAATGTAGGTGTGTGAAGTCACAGAATGGAGGTGTGTGAATTCACAGAATGGAGGTGTGTGAAGTCACAGAATGAAGGTGTGTGAACTCACAATGGAGGTGTGTGAAGTCACAGAATGGAGGTATGTGAAGTCAAACAATAAAGGGGTGTGAAGTCACAGAATGGAGGTCTGTGAAGTCATAGAATTTAGGTGTGTTAAGTCACAGAATGGAGGTGTGTGAACTCAGAGAATGGAGGTGTGTGAACTCAGAATGGAGGTGTGTTAAGGCACAGAAAGGAGATTTGTGAAGTCATAGATTGGAGGTGCGTGAAGTCATAGAATGGATGTTTCTGAAGTAAGAATGAAGGTGTGTGAAGTCAAAATGGAGGTGTGTGAACTCATAGAATGGAGGTGTGTGAACTCATAGAATGGAGGTGTGTGAAGTCATGGAATGGAGGTGTGTGAAGTCAAAGTATGGAGGTGTGTGAAGTCAAACAATAAAGGTGTGTGAAGTCACAGAATGGAGGTGTGTGAAATCACAGAATGGAGGTTTGTGAAGTAAAAAAGTTGGTGTGTAGAGTCACAAATGGAGGTGTTTTAACTCATAGAATGGAGGTGTGTGAAGTCAAAGAATAAAGGTGTGTGAAGTCATCGAATGGAGGTGTGGGAATTCATGGAATGGAGGTGTGTGAAGTCACAGAATGGAGATGTGTGAAGTCAGAATGGAGTTGTGTGTAGTCATAGAATGGAGGTGTGTGAAGTCAGAATGGAGGTGTGTGAACTCATAGAATGGAGGAGAGTGAAGTCATAATGGAGGTGTGTGAAGTCATAGAATGGAGGTGTGTGAAGTCACAGAATGGAGGTGTGTGAAGTCATAGAATGGAGCTGTGTGAAGTCAGATTGGACGTGTGTGAAGTGACAGAATGGAGGTGTGTGAACTCAGAATGGAGGTGTGTGAAGTCACAGAATTGAGGTGTGTGAAGTCATGGAATGGAGGTGTGTAAAGTCATAGAATGGAGGTGTGTGAGGTTATAATATAGGTGTGTGAAGTCACAGAATTGAGATGTGTGAAGTCACAGAATGGAGGTGTGTGAAGTCATAGAATGGAGGTGTGTGAAGTCATAGAATGGAGGTGTGTGAAGTCATAGAATGAATGTTTGTGAAGTAAGAATGAAGGTGTGTTAAATCCTAGAATGGAGATGTGTGAAGGCAGAGAATTGAGGTGTGTGGAGTCATAGAATGGAGCTGTGTGAAGTCAGAATGGAGGTGTGTGAAGTCATAGAATGAAGGTGTGTGAACTCACAATGGAGATGTGTGAAGTCAAAGAATGGAGGTGTGTGAAGTCAAAGAATGGAAGTGTGTGAAGTCATAGAATGGAGGTGTGTGAAGTCATTGAATGGAGGTGTGTGAAGTCATAGAATGGAGGTGTGTGAAGTCACAGAATTGATGTTTGTGAAGTCAGAATGGAGGTGTGTGAAGTCAGAATGGAGGTTTGTGAAGTCATAGAATGGAGGTGTGTGAAGTCGTAGAATGGATGTGTGTGAAGTCACAGAATTGATGTTAGTGAAGTCAGAATGGACGTGTGTGGACTCACAATGGAGGTGTGTGAAGTCAAAGAATGGAGGTGTGTGAAGTCACAGAATTGATGTTTGTGAAGTCAGAATGGAGGTGTGTGAAGTCAGAATGGAGGTGTGTGAAGTCATAGAATGGAGGTGTGTGAAGTCACTATGCAGGTGTGTGATCTCCTAGAATGGAGGTTTGTGAAGTCACAGAATGAAGGTGTGTGAAGTCATAGAATGGAGGTGTGTGAAGTCATAGAATGGAGGTGTGTGAAGTCATAGAATGGAGGTGTGTGAAGTCATAGAATGGAGGAGTGTGAAGTCATAGAATGGAGGTTTGTGAAGTCATAGAATGGAGGTGGGTGAATTCATACAATGGATGTTCCTGAAATAAGAATGTAGGTGTGCGAAGTCATAGAATGGATGTGTGTGAAGTCAATAAGGTGGTGTGTGAACTCATAGAATGGATGTGTGTGAACTGATAGAGTAGAGGTGTGTGAAGTCATGGAATGGAGGTGTGTGAAGTCAAAGAATGGAGGTGTGTGAAGTTAAACAATGGAGGTGTGCGAAGTCAAAGAATGGAGGTGTGTGAAGTCACAGAATGGAAGTGTGTGAAGTCAAAATGGAGGTGTGTGAAGTCACAGAATGGAGGTGTGTGAAGTCACAGAATGGAGGTGTGTGAAGTCAAAATGGTGGTGTGTAACGTCACAAATGGAGGTGTGTGAAGTCACAGAATATATGTGTGTGAACTCAAAATGGAGGTGTGTGAAGTCAAAGAATGGAGGTGTGCGAAGTCAAAGAATATAGGTGTGTGAAGTCATAGAATGGAGGTGTGTGAAGTCATAGAATGGAGGTGTGTGAAATCATAGAATGAAGGTGTGTGAAGTCACGGAATGAAGGTGTGTTAAGACACAGAACAGAGGTGTGTGGCCTCAGAATGGAGGTGTGTGAAATCCCAGAATGGAGCTGTGGGAAGTCATAGAATGGAGTTGTGTGAAGTCACAGAATGGAGATGTGTGAATTCATAGAATGGAGGTGTGTGAAGTCATAGAATGGAGGTGTCTGAAGTCACAGAATGGAGGTGTGTGAAGTCAAAGAATGGAGGTGTGTGAAGTCACAGAATGGAGGTGTGTGAAGTCAAAGAATGGAGGTGTGTGAAGTCACAGAATGGAGGTGTGTGAAGTCATAGAATGGCAGTGTGTGAAGTCATAGAATGGAGGTGTGTGAAGCCAGAATTGAGGTGTGTGAAGTCACAGAATTGAGGTGTGTGAACTCAGAATGGAGGTGTGTGAAGTCAAAGAATGGAGGTGTGTGAAGTCAAAGAATGGAGGTGTGTGAAGTCATGGAATGGAGGTGTGTGCTGTCACAGAATGGAGGTGTGTGAAGTCATAGAATGGAGGTGTGTGAAGTCATAGAATGGATGTTTCTGAATAAGAATGAATGTGTGTGAAGTCATAAAATGGAGGTGTATGAAGTCAAAATGGAGGTGTGTGAACTCATAGAATGGAGGTCTGAGAACTCATAGAATGGAGGTGTGTGAAGTCATGGAATAAAGGTTTGTGAAATCAAAGAATGCATTGTGTGAAGTCAAACAATAAAGGTGTGTGAAGTCACAGAATGGAGGTGTGTGAAATCACAGAATGGAGGTGTGTGAAGTCATGGAATGGAGGTGTGTGAAGTCACAGAATGGAGGTGTGTGAAGTCAAACAAAGGAGGTGTGCGAAGTCACAGAATGGAGGTGTGTGAAGTCACAGAATGGAAGTGTGTGAAGTCAAAATGGAGGTGTGTGAAGTCACAGAATGGAGGTGTGTGAAGTCACAGAATGGAGGTGTGTGAAGTGACGTGGTGGTGTGTAACGTCACAAATGGAGGTGTGTGAAGTCACAGAATGTATGTGTGTGAACTCAAAATGGAGGTGTGTGAAGTCAAAGAATGGAGGTGTGCGAAGTCAAAGAATATAGGTGTTTGAAGTCATAGAATGGAGGTGTGCGAAGTCCCAGAATGGAGGCGTGGGAAGTCATAGAATGGAGTTGTGTGAAGTCACAGAATGGAGATGTGTGAATTCATAGAATGGAGGTGTTTGAAGTTATAGAATGGAGGTGTCTGAAGTCACAGAATGGAGGTGTGTGAAGTCAAAGAATGGAGGTGTGTGAAGTCACAGAATGGAGGTGTGTGAAGTCAAAGAATGGAGGTGTGTGAAGGCACAGAATGGAGGTGTGTGAAGTCATAAAATGGAAGTGTGTGAAGTCATAGAATGGAGGTGTGTGAAGCCAGAATTGAGGTGTGTGAAGTCACAGAATTCAGGTGTGTGAACTCAGAATGGAGGTGTGTGAAGTCACAGAATGAAGGTTTGTGAAATCATAGAATGGATGTGTGTGAAGTCATAGAACGGATGTTTCTGAAGTAGAATGAAGGTGTGTGAAGTCATAGAATGGAGGTGTGTGAAGTCAAAATGGAGGTGTGCGAACTCATAAACTGGAGATTTGTGAAGTCATGGAATGGAGGTGTGTGAAGTCCAAAAATAGAGGTGTGTGAAGTCAAACAATGTTAATGTGTGTGAAGTCACAGAATGGAGGTGTGTGAATTCTAACAATGGAAGTGTGTGAAGTCAAAATGGTGGTGTGTGAAGTAACAGAATGAAGGTGTGTGAAGTCACAGACTGGAGGTGTGTGAAGTCATAGAATGGAGGTGTGTGAAGTCACAGAATGGAGGTGTGTGAAGTCACAGAATGGAGGTGTGTGAAGTCAAAATGGAGGTGTGTGAACTCATAGAATGGAGGTTTGTGAGGTCATAGAATGGAGGTGTGTGAAGTCATGCAATGGAGGTGTGTGAAGTCAAAGAATGGAGGTGTGTGAAGTCAAACAATAAAGGTGTGTGAAGTCATAGAATGGAGGTGTGTGAAATCACAGAATGGAGGTGTGTGAAGTCAAAAATGTGGTGTGTAGAGTCACAAATGGAGGTGTGTGAACTCATAGAATGGAGGTGTGTGAAGTGAAAGAATGGAGGTGTGTGAAGTCATGGAATGGAGGTGTGTGCAGTCATAGAATGGAGGTGTGTGAAGTCATAGAATGGATGTTTCTGAATAAGAATGAATGTGTGTGAAGTCATAAAATGGAGGTGTGTGAAGTCATAGAATGGAGGTGTGTGAAGTCATAGAATGGATGTTTCTGAATAAGAATGAATGTGTGTGAAGTCATAAAATGGAGGTGTATGAAGTCAAAATGGAGGCGTGTGAACTCATAGAATGGAGGTCTGAGAACTCATAGAATGGAGGTGTGTGAAGTCATGGAATAAAGGTGTGTGAAGTCAAAGAATGCATTGTGTGAAGTCAAACAATAAAGGTGTGTGAAGTCACAGAATGGTGGTGTGTGAAATCACAGTATGGAGGTGTGTGAAGTCATGGAATGGAGGTGTGTGAAGTCACAGAATGGAGGTGTGTGAAGTCAGAACGGAGTTGTGTGAAGTCATAGAATGGAGGTGTGTGAAGTCACAAGGGAGGTGTGTGAAATCATAGAATGGAGGTGTGTGAAGTAATCGAATGGAGGTGTGTGAAGTCATGGAATGGATTTGTGTGAAGTCATGGAATGGAGGTGTGTGAAGTCACAGAATGGAGGTGTGTGAAGTCAGAGTGGAGTTGTGTGAAGTCATAGAATGGAGGTGTGTGTAGTCACAAGGGAGGTGTGTGAAATCATAGAATGGAGGTGTGTGAAGTCACAGTATGGAGGTGTGTTAAGTCATAGAATGGAGCTGTGTGAAGTCAGATTGGAGGTGTGTGAAGTCACAGAATGGAGGTGTGTGAACTCAGAATGGAGGTGTGTGAAATCACAGAATGGAGGTGTGAAGTCATAGAATGGAGGTGTGTGAAGTCATAGAATGGCGGTGTGTGAAGTCATAATGGAGGTGTGTGAAGTCACAGAATTGAGCTGTGTGAAGTCACAGAATGGAGGTGTGTGAAATCACAGAATGGAGGTGTGTGAAGTCAAAAAGGTGGTGTGTAGAGTCACCAATGGAGTTGTGTGAACTCATAGAATGGAGGTGTGTGAAGTAAAAGAATGGAGGTTTGTGAAGTCATAGAATAGAGGTGTGTGAAGTCATAGAATGGATGTTTCTGAAGTAGAATGAAGGTGTGTGAAGTAATAGAATGGAGGTGTGTGAAGTCAAAATGGAGGTGTGTGAACTCATAAAATGGAGATGTGTGAAGTCATGAAATGGAGGTGCATGAAGTCCAAAAATGGAGGTTTTTCAAGTCAAACAATGGTGGTGTGTGAAGTCAGAGAATGGAGGTGTGTGAAGTCAAAGAATGGAAGTGTGTGAAGTCAAGATGGAGGTGTGTGAAGTCACAGAATGGAGGTGTGTGAAGTCACAGAATGTAGGTGTATGAAGTCATAGAATGTAGGTGTGTGAAGTCACAGAATGGAGGTGTGTGAAGTCACAGAATGGAGGTGTGTGAAGTCACAGAATGAAGGTGTGTGAACTCACAATGGAGGTGTGTGAAGTCACAGAATGGAGGTATGTGAAGTCAAACAATAAAGGGGTGTGAAGTCACAGAATGGAGGTCTGTGAAGTCATAGAATGGAGGTGTGTTAAGTCACAGAATGGAGGTGTGTGAACTCAGAGAATGGAGGTGTGTGAACTCATAGAATGGAGGTGTGTGATGTCACAATGTAGGTGTGTGAAATCATAGAATGGAGGTGTGTGAAGTCATAGAATGGAGGTGTGTGAAGTCACAGAATTGAGGTGTGTGAAGTCATAGAAAGGAGGTGTGTGAAGTCACAGAATGTAGGTGTGTGAAATCACAGAATGGAGGTGTGTGACGTCACAGAATGGAGGTGTGTGAACTCATAGAATGGAGGTGTGTGAAGTCACAGAATTCAGGTTTGTGAAGTCAGAATGGAGGTGTGTATTCATAGATTGGAGGTGGGTGAAGTCATAAAAAGGAGGTGTGGGAAATCATAGAATGGATGAGTGTGAAGTCATAGAGTGCAGGTTTAGTGAAGTCACAGATTCGATGTCTATGAATTCATAGAATGGAGGTGTGTGATGTCAAAATGGAGGTGTGTGAAGTCATAGAATGGAGGTGTGTGAAGACAGAATGGAGGTGTGTGAAGTCATAGAATTGAGGTGTGTCAACACAGAATGGAGGTGTGTGAAGTCAAAGAATGGAGGTGTGTGAAGTCATAGTATGGAGGTGTGTGAAGTCATAGAATGTATGTTTGTGAAGTAAGAATGAAGGTGTGTGAAGTCACAGTATTGAGGGGTGTGACGTCACAGAATGGAGGTGTGTGAAGTCATAGAATGGAGGTGTGTGAAGTCAGAATGGAGGTCTGTGAAGTCACCGAATGGAGGTGTGTGAACTCAGAATGGAGGTGTGTGAAGTCACAGAATGAAGGTTTGCGAAGTCACATATGGAGTTGTGGGAAGTCATAAAATGGATGTTTCTGAATTAAGAATGAAGGTGGGTGAAGTCATAGAATGGAGGTGTGTGAAGACAAAATTGTGGTGTCTGAACTCATAGAATGGAGTTGTGTGAAGTCGTGGAATGGAGGTGTGTGAAGTCAAAGAATGGAGGTGTGTGAAGTCAAACAATAGTGGTGTGTGAAGTCACAGAATGGAGGTGAGTGAAGTCATAGAATGGAGGTGTGTGAACTCATAGAATGGAGGTGTGTGAAGTGACAATGTAGGTGTGTCAAGTCATAGAATGGAGGTGTGTGAAGTCATAGAATGGAGGTGTGTGAAGTCACAGAATGGAGGTGTGTGAAGTCATAGAATGGAGGTGTGTGAAGTCATAGAATGGAGGTGTGTGAAATCATAGAATGGAGGTTTGTGAAGTCACAGAAGGGAGGTGTGTGAAGTCAGAATGGAGGTGTGTGAAGTCATAGAATGGAGGTGTGTGAAGTCAGAATGGAGGTGTGAAATCATAGAATGGGGGTGGGTGAAGTCATAGAAATTAGGTGTGGGAAGTCATAGAATGTAGAAGTGTGAAGTCATAGAGTGGAGGTGAGTGAAGTCACAGATTCGAGGTCTGTGAAGTCACAGAATGGAGGTGTGTGAAGTCAGAATGTAGGTATGCGAAGTCATAGAATAGAGGTTTGTGAAGTCAGAATGGAGGTGTGTGAAGTCAAAGAATGGAGGTGTGTGCACGCATAGAATGGAGGTGTGACGTCACAATGGAAGTGTGTGAAGTCATAGAATGGAGGTGTGTGAAGTCACAGAATGGAAGTGTGTGAAGTCATACAATGGAAGTGTGAAGTCAGAATGGAGGTGTGTGAAGTCACAGAATGGAGGTGTGTGAACTCAGAATGGAGGTGTGTGAAGTCATAGATGGAGGTGTGTGAAGTCATAGTATGGAGATGTGTGAAATCATAGAATGGAGTTTTGTGAAGTCACAGAACGGAGCTGTGTGAGTCAGAATTGAGGTGTGTGAAGTCATAGAATGCAGATGTGTGAAGTCATAGAATGGAGGATTGTGAGGTCACCGAAGGGAGGTTTGTGAAGTCATAGAATGGAGGTATGTGAAGTCAAATTGGAAGGTTGTGAAGTCGGAGAATGTAGGTGTGTGAACTCATAGAATGGAGGTGGGTGAAGTCATAGAATGGACGGGTATGAAGTCATAGATTGAAGGTGTGTGAAGTCAGAGAATTGACGTGTTTGAAGTCATATATTGGAGGTGTGTGAAGTCAAAAAATGGAGGTGTGTGAACTCAGAAAGGAGGTTTTGGAAGTCACTGATTGGAAGTGTGTGAGGTAATAGAATGGAAGTGTGTGAAGTCATAGAATAGAGGTGTGTGAAGTCAGATTGGAGGTGTGTGAAGTGACTGAATGGAGTTGTGTGAACTCAGAATGGAGGTGCGTGAAGCCACAGAATTGAGGTTTGCGAAGTCATAGAATGGAGGTGTGTGAAGTCTTAGAATGGATGTTTCTGAATTAAGAATTAAGGTGTGTGAAGTCATAGAATGGAGGTGTGTGTAGACAAAATTGTGGTGTGGGAATTCATAGAATGGATGTGTGTGAACTCATAGAATGGAGATGTGTGAAGTCGTGGAATGGAGGTGTGCGAAGTCAAAGAATGGAGGTGTGTGATGTCAAACAATGGTGGTGTGTGAAGTCACAGAAATGAGGTGTGTGATATCACAGAATGGAAGTGTGTGAAGTCAAAATGGAGGTGTGTGAAGTCACAGAATGGAGGTGTGTGAAGTCACAGAATGGAGGTGTATGAAGTCAAAATGGTGGTGTGTGAAGTCACAAATGGAGGTGTGTGAAGTCACAGAATGTAGGTGTGTGAAGTCAAAATGGAGGTCTGTGAAGTTAAAGAATGGAGGTGTGTTAACTCATAGAATGGAGTTGTGTGAAGTCATGGAATGGAGGTTTGTGAAGTCAATCATTGGAAGTGTGTGAAGTTACAGAAAGGAGATTTGTGAAGTCATAGAATGGAGGTGTGTGAAGTCATAGAATGGAGGTGTGTGAAGTCCGAATGCAGGTGTGTGAAGTCACAGATTCGAGGTCTGTGAAGTCATGGATTGGAGGTGTGTGATGTCAGAATGCAGGTGTGTAAAGTCATAGAATGGAGGTGTGTGAAGTCAAAGAATGGAGGTGTGTGAAGTCCTAGAATGGAGGTGTGTGAAATCACAGAATGTAGGTGTGTGAATTCGCAGAATGGAGGTGTGTAAAGTCACAGAGTGGAGATGTGTGAAGTCACAGAGTGGAGGTGTGTGAAGTCATAGAAGGGAGGTTTGTGAAGTCATAGAATGGAGGTGTGTGATGTCAGAATAGAGGTGTGTAAAGACATATAATTGAGGTGTGTGACGTCAGAATGGAGCTGTGTGAAGTCATAGAATGGAGGTGTGTGAAGTCAAAATGGAAGTGTGTAAACTCATAAATGGAGATATGTGAAGTCACAGAATGGAGGTGTGTGAATTAAGATTGGAGGTGTGTGAAGTCATAGAATGGAGGTGTGTCAACTCATAAAGTAGGTCTGTGAAGTCATAGAATGGAGGTCTGTGAAGTCATAGAATGGAGGTGTATGAAATCATAGAATGGAGGTGTGTGAAGTCACAGAATGGAGGTGTGTGAAGTCCGAATGCAGGTGTGTGAAGTCATAGAATGGAGGTTTGTGCAGTCATAGACTGGAGCTGTGTGAAGTCATAGAATGGAAGTGTGTGAAGTCACAGAATGGAGGTCTGTTATGATATAGAATGGAGGTGTGTGAAGTCACAGAATGGACGTGTGTGAAGTCACAGTGGAGGTTTGTGAAGTCATAGAATGGAGGTGTGTGAAGTCATAGAATGGAGGTGTGTGAAATCTCAGTATGGAGGGGTATGAATTCGCAGAATGGAGGTGTGTAAAGACACAGAGTGGAGATGTGTGCATTCACAGAGTGGAGTTGGGTAAAGTCATAGAAAGGAGGTTTGTGAAGTCATAGAATGGAGGTGTGTGAAGTCAGAATAGTGGTGTGCAAAGTCATAGAATGGAGGTGTGTGAAGTCAGAATGGAGCTGTGTGAAGACATAGAATGGAGGTGTGTGAAGTCTGAATGGAGGTGTGTGAACTCATAGAATGGAGGTGTGTGAAGACAAAGAATGGAGGTGTGTGAAGTCATAGAATGGAGGTGTGTGAAATCATAGAATGGAGGTGTGTGAAGTCATAGAATGGAGGTGTGTGAAGTCATAGAATGGAATTTTGTGAAGTCACAGAATGGAGCTGTATGAGTCAGAATTGAGGTGTGTGAAGTCATAGAATGCAGATGTGTGAAGTCATAGAATGGAGGATTGTGAAGTCACCGAAGGGAGGTTTGTGAAGTCATAGAATGGAGGTATGTGAAGTCAAATTGGAGGGGTGTGAAGTCAGAGAATGGAGACGTGTGAAGTCATCGAATGGAGGTGGGTGAAGTCATAGAATGGAGGTGTATGAAGTCATAGAATGGAGGTCTGTGAAGTCACAGAATGGACGGGTAGGAAGTCATAGAATGAAGGTGTGTGAAGTCAGATAATTGAGGTGTTTGACGTCATATATTGGAGGTGTGTGAAGGCAAACAATGGAGGTGTGTGAACTCAGAAAGGAGGTGTGTGAAGTCACAGAATGGAAGTGTGTGAAGTAATAGAAAGGAAGTGTGTGAAGGCATAGAATGGAGGTGTGTGAAGTCACAGAGTGGAGGTGTGTGAACTCATAATGGAGGTGTGTGAAGTCATAGATGGAGGTTTGTGAAGTCATAATATGGAGATATGTGAAATCATAGAATGGAGTTTTGTGAAGTCACAGAATGGAGTTGTGTGAGTCAGAATTGAGGTGTGTGAAGTCATAGAATGTAGATGTGTGAAGTCATAGAATGGAGTATTGTGAAGTCAACGAAGGGAGGTTTGTGAAGTCATAGAATGGAGGTATGAGAAATCAAATTAGAGGGGTGTGAAGTCGGAGAATGGAGGTGTGTGAAGTCATAGAATGGAGGTGGGTGAAGTCATAGAATGGAGGTGTGTGAAGTCACTGAATGGACGAGTTTAAAGTCATAGAATGCAGGTGTGTGAAGTCAGAGAATTGAGCTGTTTGAAGTCATATATTGGAGGTGTGTGAAGTCAAAATGGATGTGTGAAGTCATAGAATGTAGGTGAGTGAAGTCACAGATTCGAGGTCTGTGAAGTCATGGATTGGAGGTGTGTGATGTCAGAATGCAGGTGTGTGAAGTCATAGAATGGAGGTGTGTGAAGTCAAAGAATGGAGGTGTGTGAAATCATAGAATGGAGGTGTGTGAAATCACAGAATGGAGGTGTGTGAATTCGCAGAATGGAGGTGTGTAAAGTCACATAGTGGAGATGTGTAAAGTCACAGAGTGGAGGTGTGTGAAGTCATAGGAGGGAGGTTTGTGAAGTCATAGAATGGAGGTGTGTGAAGTCATAGAATGGAGGTGTGTGAAATCTCAGTATGGAGGGGTATGAATTCGCAGAATGGAGGTGTGTAAAGACACAGAGTGGAGATGTGTGCATTCACAGAGTGGAGTTGGGTAAAGTCATAGAAAGGAGGTTTGTGAAGTCATAGAATGGAGGTGTGTGAAGTCAGAATAGTGGTGTGCAAAGTCATAGAATGGAGGTGTGTGAAGTCAGAATGGAGCTGTGTGAAGACATAGAATGGAGGTGTGTGAAGTCTGAATGGAGGTGTGTGAACTCATAGAATGGAGGTGTGTGAAGACAAAGAATGGAGGTGTGTGAAGTCATAGAATGGAGGTGTGTGAAATCATAGAATGGAGGTGTGTGAAGTCATAGAATGGAGGTGTGTGAAGTCATAGAATGGAATTTTGTGAAGTCACAGAATGGAGCTGTATGAGTCAGAATTGAGGTGTGTGAAGTCATAGAATGCAGATGTGTGAAGTCATAGAATGGAGGATTGTGAAGTCACCGAAGGGAGGTTTGTGAAGTCATAGAATGGAGGTATGTGAAGTCAAATTGGAGGGGTGTGAAGTCAGAGAATGGAGACATGTGAAGTCATCGAATGGAGGTGGGTGAAGTCATAGAATGGAGGTGTATGAAGTCATAGAATGGAGGTCTGTGAAGTCACAGAATGGACGGGTAGGAAGTCATAGAATGAAGGTGTGTGAAGTCAGATAATTGAGGTGTTTGACGTCATATATTGGAGGTGTGTGAAGGCAAACAATGGAGGTGTGTGAACTCAGAAAGGAGGTGTGTGAAGTCACAGAATGGAAGTGTGTGAAGTAATAGAAAGGAAGTGTGTGAAGGCATAGAATGGAGGTGTGTGAAGTCACAGAGTGGAGGTGTGTGAACTCATAATGGAGGTGTGTGAAGTCATAGATGGAGGTTTGTGAAGTCATAATATGGAGATATGTGAAATCATAGAATGGAGTTTTGTGAAGTCACAGAATGGAGTTGTGTGAGTCAGAATTGAGGTGTGTGAAGTCATAGAATGTAGATGTGTGAAGTCATAGAATGGAGTATTGTGAAGTCAACGAAGGGAGGTTTGTGAAGTCATAGAATGGAGGTATGAGAAATCAAATTAGAGGGGTGTGAAGTCGGAGAATGGAGGTGTGTGAAGTCATAGAATGGAGGTGGGTGAAGTCATAGAATGGAGGTGTGTGAAGTCACTGAATGGACGAGTTTAAAGTCATAGAATGCAGGTGTGTGAAGTTAGAGAATTGAGCTGTTTGAAGTCATATATTGGAGGTGTGTGAAGTCAAAATGGATGTGTGAAGTCATAGAATGTAGGTGAGTGAAGTCACAGATTCGAGGTCTGTGAAGTCATGGATTGGAGGTGTGTGATGTCAGAATGCAGGTGTGTGAAGTCATAGAATGGAGGTGTGTGAAGTCAAAGAATGGAGGTGTGTGAAGTCATAGAATGGAGGTGTGTGAAATCACAGAATGGAGGTGTGTGAATTCGCAGAATGGAGGTGTGTAAAGTCACATAGTGGAGATGTGTAAAGTCACAGAGTGGAGGTGTGTGAAGTCATAGGAGGGAGGTTTGTGAAGTCATAGAATGGAGGTGTGTGAAGTCATAGAATGGAGGTGTGTGAAGTCACAGAATGGAGGTTTGTGAAGTCATAGAATGGAAGTGTGTGAAGTCATAGAATGGAGGAGTGTGAAGTCATAGAGTGGAGGTGAGTGAAGTCACAGATTCGAGGTCTGTGAAGTCATGGATTGGAGGTGTGTGATGTCAGAATGCAGGTGTGTAAAGTCATAGAATGGAGGTGTGTGAAGTCAAAGAATGGAGGTGTGTGAAGTCATAGAATGGAGGTGTGTGAAATCACAGAATGGAGGTGTGTGAATTCGCAGAATGGAGGTGTGTAAAGTCACAGATTGGAGATGTGTGAAGTCACAGAATGAAGGTGTGTAAAGTCATAGAATGGAGGTTTGGGAAGTCACAGAATGGAGGTGTGTGAAGTCAGAATAGAGGTGTGTAAAGTCATAGAATTGAGGTGTGTGAAGTCAGAATGGAGCTGTGTTAAGTTATAGAATGGAGGTGTGTGAAGTCAAAATGGAGGTGTGTGAACTCATAGAATGGAGGTGTGTGAAGTCACAGAGTGGAGGTGTGTGAAGTCATAGAATGGAGGTGTGTGAATTCAGATTGGAGGTGTGTGAAGTCATAGATTGGAGGTGTGTCAACTCAGAAAGGAGGTGTGTGAAGTCATAGAATGGAGGTGAGTGAAGTCATAGAATGGAGGTGTGTGAAATCAAAGAATGGAGGTGTGTGAAGTCACAGAATTTAGGTGTGTGAAGTCAGAATGGAGGTGTGTGAGGTCAGAATGGAGGTGTGTGAAGTCATAGAATGGAGGTGTGTGAAGTCACAATGCAGGTGTGTGAATTCATAAAATGGAGTTGTGTGAAGTCACAATGTAGGTGTGTGAAGTCATAGAATGGAGGTGTGTGAAATCTCAGAATGGAGGGGTATGAATTCGCAGAATGGAGGTGTGTAAAGACACAGAGTGGAGATGTGTGAATTCACAGAGTGGAGTTGGGTGAAGTCATAGAAAAGAGGTTTGTGAAGTCACAGAATGGAGGTGTGTGAAGTCATAGAATGGAGGTGTGTGAAGTCAGAATGGAGGTGTGAGAACTCATAGAATGGAGGTGTGTGAAGTCAAAGAATGGAGGTGTGTGAAGTCATAGAATGGAGGTGTGTGAAATCATAGAATGGAGGTGTGTGAAGTCATAGAATGGAGGTGTGTGAAGTCATAGAATGGAGTTTTGTGAAGTCACAGAATGGAGCTGTGTGAGTCAGAATTGAGGTGTGTGAAGTCATAGAATGCAGATGTGTGAAGTCATAGAATGGAGGATTGTGAAGTCAGCGAAGGGAGGTTTGTGAAGTCATAGAATGGAGGTATGTGAAGTCAAATTGGAGGGGTGTGAAGTCAGAGATTGGAGATGTGTGAAGTCATAGAATGGAGGTGTGTGAAGTCTTAGAATGGAGGTGGGTGAAGTCATAGAATGGAGGTGTGTGAAGTCACTGAATGGACGAGTTTAAAGTCATAGAATGGAGGTGTGTGAAGTCAGAGAATTGAGCTGTTTGAAGTCATATATTGGAGATGTGTGAAGTCAAAATGGATGTGTGAAGTCATAGAATGTAGGTGTGTGAAGTCATGGAATGGAGGTGTGTGAAGTCACAGAATGGAGGAGTGTGAACTCAGAATGGAGGTGTGTGAAGTCACAGAATGGAGGTTTGTGAAGTCATAGAATGGAAGTGTGTGAAGTCATAGAATGGAGGAGTGTGAAGTCATAGAGTGGAGGTGAGTGAAGTCACAGATTCGAGGTCTGTGAAGTCATGGATTGGAGGTGTGTGATGTCAGAATGCAGGTGTGTAAAGTCATAGAATGGAGGTGTGTGAAGTCAAAGAATGGAGGTGTGTGAAGTCATAGAATGGAGGTGTGTGAAATCACAGAATGGAGGTGTGTGAATTCGCAGAATGGAGGTGTGTAAAGTCACAGAGTGGATATGTGTGAAGTCACAGAGTGGAGGTGTGTGAAGTCATAGAAGGGAGGTTTGTGAAGTCATAGAATGGATGTGTGTGAAGTCAGAATAGAGGTGTGTAAAGTCATATAATTGAGGTGTGTGAAGTCAAAATGGAGCTGTGTGAAGTCACAGAATGGAGGTGTGTGAAGTCAAAATGGAAGTGTGTAAACTCATAGAATGGAGGTGTGTGAAGTCACAGAATGGAGGTGTGTGAATTCAGATTGGAGGTGTGTGACGTCATAGAATGGAGGTGTGTCAACTCATAAAGTAGGTCTGTGAAGTCATAGAATGGAGGTGTGTGAAGTCATAGAATGGAGGTGTGTGAAATCATAGAATGGAGGTGTTTGAAGTCACAGAATTTAGGTGTGTGAAGTCAGTATGGAGGTGTGTGAGGTCAGAATGGAGATGTGTTAAGTCATAGAATGGAGGTGAGTGAAGTCATAGAATGGAGGTGTGTGAAATCAAAGAATGGAGGTGTGTGAAGTCACAGAATTTAGGTGTGTGAAGTCAGAATGGAGGTGTGTGAGGTCAGAATGGAGGTGTGTGAAGTCATAGAATGGAGGTGTGTGAAGTCACAATGCAAGTGTGTGAATTCATAAAATGGAGATGTGTGAAGTCACAATGTAGGTGTGTGAAGTCATAGAATGGAGGTGTGTGATTTCATAGACTGGAGGTGTGTGAAGTCACAGAATGGAGGTTTGTGAAGTCAGAATGGAGGTGTGTGAAGTCATAGAATGGAGGTGTGTGAAGTCATAGAATGGAGGTGTGTGAAGTCACAGAATGGAAGTGTGTGAAATCATAGAATGGAGGTGTGTGAAGTCACAGAATGGAGGTGTGTGAAGTCAGAATGGAGGTGTGTGAAGTCATAGAATGGAGGTGTGTGAAGTCAGAATGGAGGTGTGAAGTCAGAATGGAGGTGTGTGAAGTCATAGAATGGAGAAGTGTGAAGTCATAGAGTGGAGGTGAGTGAAGTCACAGATTCGAGGTCTGTGAAGTCATAGAATGGATGTGTGTGAAGTCAGAATGTAGGTGTTCGAAGTCATAGAATAGAGGTGTGTGAAGTCAGAATGGAGTTGTGTGAAGTCATAGAATGGAGGCTTGTGAACTCATAGAATGGAGGTGTGTGAATTCACAGAATTGAGGTGTGTGAAGTCAGAATGGAGGTGTGAAGTCAGCATGGAGGTGTGTGAAGTCATAGAATGGAGGTGTGTGAATTCACAATGCCTTTGTGTGAACTCATAGAATGGAGGTCTGTGAAGTCACAATGTAGGTGTGTGAAGTCGCAGAATGGAGGTGTGTGAAGTCATAGAATGGAGGTTTGTGAAGTCACAGAATGGAGGTGTGTGAAGTCATATATTGGAGGTTTGTGAAGTCATAGAATGGAGGTGTGTGAAGTAATGGAATGGAGGTGTGTCAAGTCACAGATTGAAGGTGTTTGAAGTCACAGAATGGGGGTGTGTGAAGTCACAGAATAGAGGTGTGTGAAGTGACACAATGCAGGTGTGTGAACTCACAATGGAGGTGTGTGAAGTCACAGAAAGGAGGTGTGTGAAGTCATAGAATGCAAGTGTGTGAAGTCATAGAATTGAGGTGTGTGAAGTCAGAATGGAGGTGTGTGAAGTCACAGAATGGAATTTTGTGAAATCATAGAATGGAGGTGTGTGAAGTCATGGAATGGAGGTGTGTGAAGTCACAGAATGGAGGTGTGTGAAGTCAAAGAATGGAAGTGTGTGAAGTCAAAATGGATGTGTGAGAAGTCACAGAATGGAGGTGTGTGAAGTCACAGAATGGAGGTGTGTTAAGTCAAAATTGTGGAGTGTGAAGTCACAAATGGAGTTGTGAAATCAGAATTTAGCTGTGTGAAGTCATAGAATGGAGGTGTGTGAAGTCATAGAATGGAGGTGTGTGAAGTCACAGAACTGAGGCGTGTGAAGTCAAAATGGAGGTGTGTGAAGTCACATGCAGGTGTGTGAACTCAGAATGGAGGTGTGAAGTCACAATGTAGGTGTGTTAAGTTATAGAATGGAGGTTTGTGAAGTCATAGAATGGAGGTGTGTGAAGTCACAGAATGGAGGTGTGTGAAATCATAGAATGGAGGTGTGTGAAGTCACAGAATGGAGGTGTGTGAAGTCATAGAATGGAGGTGTGTGAAGTCATAGAATGGAGGTGTGTGAAGTCACAGAATGGAGGGGTGTTAAGTCACAGAATGGAGGTGTGTGAACCCGGAATGGAGGTGTGTGAAGTCACAGAATGGAGGTGTGTGAAGTCATAGAATGGAGGTGTATGAAGTCACAGAATGGATGTGTGTTAAGTACAGCAATGAAGGTGTGTGAACTCAGAATGGAGGTGTGTGAAGTCACAGAATGGAGGTGTGTGACCTCAAAATGAAGGTGTGTGAGGTCACAGAAAGGAGGTTTGTGAAGTCATAGAATGGAGGTGTGTGAAGTCATAGAATGGATGATTCTGAAGTAATAATGAAGGTGTGTGAAGTCATAGAATGGAGGTGTGTGAAGACACAATGTAGGTGTGTGAACTCATAGAATGGAGGTGTGTGAAGTCACAATATAGGTGTGTTAAGTTATAGAATGGAGGTGTGTGAAGTCATAGAATGGAGGAGTGTGAAGTCAGAATGGTGGTGTTCGAAGTCATAGAATGGAGGTGTGTGAAGCCAGAATGTAGGTGTGTGAAGTCATAGAATGGAGTGGTGTGAAGTCACAATGGAGGTGTGTGAACTCATAGAATAGAGGTGTGTGAAGTCACAATGGATGTGTGTGAAGTCATAGAATGGTGGTGTGTGAAGTCACAGAATGGAGGTGTGGAAGTCATAGAAAGGAGGTGTGTGAAGTCACAGAATTGATGTGTTTGAAGTCATATATTGGAGGTGTGTGAAGTCATAGAATGGAGGTTTGTGAAATCATAGAATGGAGGTGTGTGAAGTCACAGAATGGAGATGTGTGAAGTCAGAATGGAGGTGTGTGAAGTCATAGAATTAAGGTGTGTGAAGTCAGAATGGAGGTATGTGAACTCATAGAATGGAGGTGTGTGAAATCACAATCGAGGTGCGTGAAGTCATAAAATGGAGGTGTGTGAAGTCACAGAATGGAGGTGTGTGAAGTCATAGAATGGGGCTGGGTGAAGTCAGAATGGAGGTGTGTGAAGTCACAGAATGGAGGTGTGTAAAGTCATAGAATGGAGCTGTGTGAAGTCATAGAATGGAGGTGTGTTAAGTCAAAATGGAGGTGTGTGAAGTTACAGAATTGAGGTGTGTGATATCACAGAATGGAGGTGTGTGAAGTCACAGAATGGAGGTGGGCGAAGTCATAGAATGGATGTTTCTGAAGTAACAATGAAGGTGTGTGAAGTCATAGAATGGAGGTGTGTGAAGTCACAGAATGGAGGTGTGTGAAGTCATACAATGGAGATGTGTAAAGTCAGAATGGAGGTGTGTGAAGTCACAGAATGGAGGTGTGTGAACACAGGATGGAGGTGTGTGAAGTCATAGAATAAAGGTGTGTGAAGTCATAGAATGTAGGTGAGTGAAGTCACAGATTCGAGGTCTGTGAAGTCATGGATTGGAGGTGTGTGATGTCAGAATGCAGGTGTGTGAAGTCATAGAATGGAGGTGTGTGAAGTCAAAGAATGGAGGTGTGTGAAGTCATAGAATGGAGGTGTGTGAAATCACAGAATGGAGGTGTGTGAATTCGCAGAATGGAGGTGTGTAAAGTCACATAGTGGAGATGTGTAAAGTCACAGAGTGGAGGTGTGTGAAGTCATAGGAGGGAGGTTTGTGAAGTCATAGAATGGAGGTGTGTGAAGTCATAGAATGGAGGTGTGTGAAGTCATAGAATGGAAGTGTGTGAAGTCATAGATTGGAGGTGTGTGATGTCATAGAATGTAGGTGAGTGAAGTCATAGAATGGAGGTGTGTGAAGTCACGGAAGGGAGGTGTGTGAAGTCACAGAATGGAGGTGTGTGAAGTTACAATGGAGGTGTGTGAAGTCATAGAATGGAGGTGTGTGAAGTCAAAGAATGGCGGTGTGTGAAGTCATAGAATGGAGGTGTGTGAAATCACAGAATGGAATTGTATGAATTCGAAGAATGGAGGTGTGTAAAGTCACAGATTGGAGATGTGTGAAGTCACAGAATGAAGGTGTGTAAAGTCATAGAATGGAGGTTTGGGAAGTCACAGAATGGAGGTGTGTGAAGTCAGAATAGAGGTGTGTAAAGTCATAGAATTGAGGTGTGTGAAGTCAGAATGGAGCTGTGTTAAGTTATAGAATGGAGGTGTGTGAAGTCAAAATGGAGGTGTGTGAACTCATAGAATGGAGGTGTGTGAAGTCACAGAGTGGAGGTGTGTGAAGTCATAGAATGGAGGTGTGTGAATTCAGATTGGAGGTGTGTGAAGTCATAGATTGGAGGTGTGTCAACTCAGAAAGGAGGTGTGTGAAGTCATAGAATGGAGGTGAGTGAAGTCATAGAATGGAGGTGTGTGAAATCAAAGAATGGAGGTGTGTGAAGTCACAGAATTTAGGTGTGTGAAGTCAGAATGGAGGTGTGTGAGGTCAGAATGGAGGTGTGTGAAGTCATAGAATGGAGGTGTGTGAAGTCACAATGCAGGTGTGTGAATTCATAAAATGGAGTTGTGTGAAGTCACAATGTAGGTGTGTGAAGTCATAGAATGGAGGTGTGTGAAATCTCAGAATGGAGGGGTATGAATTCGCAGAATGGAGGTGTGTAAAGACACAGAGTGGAGATGTGTGAATTCACAGAGTGGAGTTGGGTGAAGTCATAGAAAAGAGGTTTGTGAAGTCACAGAATGGAGGTGTGTGAAGTCATAGAATGGAGGTGTGTGAAGTCAGAATGGAGGTGTGTGAACTCATAGAATGGAGGTGTGTGAAGTCAAAGAATGGAGGTGTGTGAAGTCATAGAATGGAGGTGTGTGAAATCATAGAATGGAGGTGTGTGAAGTCATAGAATGGAGGTGTGTGAAGTCATAGAATGGAGTTTTGTGAAGTCACAGAATGGAGCTGTGTGAGTCAGAATTGAGGTGTGTGAAGTCATAGAATGCAGATGTGTGAAGTCATAGAATGGAGGATTGTGAAGTCAGCGAAGGGAGGTTTGTGAAGTCATAGAATGGAGGTATGTGAAGTCAAATTGGAGGGGTGTGAAGTCAGAGATTGGAGATGTGTGAAGTCATAGAATGGAGGTGTGTGAAGTCTTAGAATGGAGGTGGGTGAAGTCATAGAATGGAGGTGTGTGAAGTCACTGAATGGACGAGTTTAAAGTCATAGAATGGAGGTGTGTGAAGTCAGAGAATTGAGCTGTTTGAAGTCATATATTGGAGATGTGTGAAGTCAAAATGGATGTGTGAAGTCATAGAATGTAGGTGTGTGAAGTCATGGAATGGAGGTGTGTGAAGTCACAGAATGGAGGAGTGTGAACTCAGAATGGAGGTGTGTGAAGTCACAGAATGGAGGTTTGTGAAGTCATAGAATGGAAGTGTGTGAAGTCATAGAATGGAGGAGTGTGAAGTCATAGAGTGGAGGTGAGTGAAGTCACAGATTCGAGGTCTGTGAAGTCATGGATTGGAGGTGTGTGATGTCAGAATGCAGGTGTGTAAAGTCATAGAATGGAGGTGTGTGAAGTCAAAGAATGGAGGTGTGTGAAGTCATAGAATGGAGGTGTGTGAAATCACAGAATGGAGGTGTGTGAATTCGCAGAATGGAGGTGTGTAAAGTCACAGAGTGGATATGTGTGAAGTCACAGAGTGGAGGTGTGTGAAGTCATAGAAGGGAGGTTTGTGAAGTCATAGAATGGATGTGTGTGAAGTCAGAATAGAGGTGTGTAAAGTCATATAATTGAGGTGTGTGAAGTCAAAATGGAGCTGTGTGAAGTCACAGAATGGAGGTGTGTGAAGTCAAAATGGAAGTGTGTAAACTCATAGAATGGAGGTGTGTGAAGTCACAGAATGGAGGTGTGTGAATTCAGATTGGAGGTGTGTGACGTCATAGAATGGAGGTGTGTCAACTCATAAAGTAGGTCTGTGAAGTCATAGAATGGAGGTGTGTGAAGTCATAGAATGGAGGTGTGTGAAATCATAGAATGGAGGTGTTTGAAGTCACAGAATTTAGGTGTGTGAAGTCAGTATGGAGGTGTGTGAGGTCAGAATGGAGATGTGTTAAGTCATAGAATGGAGGTGAGTGAAGTCATAGAATGGAGGTGTGTGAAATCAAAGAATGGAGGTGTGTGAAGTCACAGAATTTAGGTGTGTGAAGTCAGAATGGAGGTGTGTGAGGTCAGAATGGAGGTGTGTGAAGTCATAGAATGGAGGTGTGTGAAGTCACAATGCAAGTGTGTGAATTCATAAAATGGAGATGTGTGAAGTCACAATGTAGGTGTGTGAAGTCATAGAATGGAGGTGTGTGATTTCATAGACTGGAGGTGTGTGAAGTCACAGAATGGAGGTTTGTGAAGTCAGAATGGAGGTGTGTGAAGTCATAGAATGGAGGTGTGTGAAGTCATAGAATGGAGGTGTGTGAAGTCACAGAATGGAAGTGTGTGAAATCATAGAATGGAGGTGTGTGAAGTCACAGAATGGAGGTGTGTGAAGTCAGAATGGAGGTGTGTGAAGTCATAGAATGGAGGTGTGTGAAGTCAGAATGGAGGTGTGAAGTCAGAATGGAGGTGTGTGAAGTCATAGAATGGAGAAGTGTGAAGTCATAGAGTGGAGGTGAGTGAAGTCACAGATTCGAGGTCTGTGAAGTCATAGAATGGATGTGTGTGAAGTCAGAATGTAGGTGTTCGAAGTCATAGAATAGAGGTGTGTGAAGTCAGAATGGAGTTGTGTGAAGTCATAGAATGGAGGCTTGTGAACTCATAGAATGGAGGTGTGTGAATTCACAGAATTGAGGTGTGTGAAGTCAGAATGGAGGTGTGAAGTCAGCATGGAGGTGTGTGAAGTCATAGAATGGAGGTGTGTGAATTCACAATGCCTTTGTGTGAACTCATAGAATGGAGGTCTGTGAAGTCACAATGTAGGTGTGTGAAGTCGCAGAATGGAGGTGTGTGAAGTCATAGAATGGAGGTTTGTGAAGTCACAGAATGGAGGTGTGTGAAGTCATATATTGGAGGTTTGTGAAGTCATAGAATGGAGGTGTGTGAAGTAATGGAATGGAGGTGTGTCAAGTCACAGATTGAAGGTGTTTGAAGTCACAGAATGGGGGTGTGTGAAGTCACAGAATAGAGGTGTGTGAAGTGACACAATGCAGGTGTGTGAACTCACAATGGAGGTGTGTGAAGTCACAGAAAGGAGGTGTGTGAAGTCATAGAATGCAAGTGTGTGAAGTCATAGAATTGAGGTGTGTGAAGTCAGAATGGAGGTGTGTGAAGTCACAGAATGGAATTTTGTGAAATCATAGAATGGAGGTGTGTGAAGTCATGGAATGGAGGTGTGTGAAGTCACAGAATGGAGGTGTGTGAAGTCAAAGAATGGAAGTGTGTGAAGTCAAAATGGATGTGTGAGAAGTCACAGAATGGAGGTGTGTGAAGTCACAGAATGGAGGTGTGTTAAGTCAAAATTGTGGAGTGTGAAGTCACAAATGGAGTTGTGAAATCAGAATTTAGCTGTGTGAAGTCATAGAATGGAGGTGTGTGAAGTCATAGAATGGAGGTGTGTGAAGTCACAGAACTGAGGCGTGTGAAGTCAAAATGGAGGTGTGTGAAGTCACATGCAGGTGTGTGAACTCAGAATGGAGGTGTGAAGTCACAATGTAGGTGTGTTAAGTTATAGAATGGAGGTTTGTGAAGTCATAGAATGGAGGTGTGTGAAGTCACAGAATGGAGGTGTGTGAAATCATAGAATGGAGGTGTGTGAAGTCACAGAATGGAGGTGTGTGAAGTCATAGAATGGAGGTGTGTGAAGTCATAGAATGGAGGTGTGTGAAGTCACAGAATGGAGGGGTGTTAAGTCACAGAATGGAGGTGTGTGAACCCGGAATGGAGGTGTGTGAAGTCACAGAATGGAGGTGTGTGAAGTCATAGAATGGAGGTGTATGAAGTCACAGAATGGATGTGTGTTAAGTACAGCAATGAAGGTGTGTGAACTCAGAATGGAGGTGTGTGAAGTCACAGAATGGAGGTGTGTGACCTCAAAATGAAGGTGTGTGAGGTCACAGAAAGGAGGTTTGTGAAGTCATAGAATGGAGGTGTGTGAAGTCATAGAATGGATGATTCTGAAGTAATAATGAAGGTGTGTGAAGTCATAGAATGGAGGTGTGTGAAGACACAATGTAGGTGTGTGAACTCATAGAATGGAGGTGTGTGAAGTCACAATATAGGTGTGTTAAGTTATAGAATGGAGGTGTGTGAAGTCATAGAATGGAGGAGTGTGAAGTCAGAATGGTGGTGTTCGAAGTCATAGAATGGAGGTGTGTGAAGTCAGAATGTAGGTGTGTGAAGTCATAGAATGGAGTGGTGTGAAGTCACAATGGAGGTGTGTGAACTCATAGAATAGAGGTGTGTGAAGTCACAATGGATGTGTGTGAAGTCATAGAATGGTGGTGTGTGAAGTCACAGAATGGAGGTGTGGAAGTCATAGAAAGGAGGTGTGTGAAGTCACAGAATTGATGTGTTTGAAGTCATATATTGGAGGTGTGTGAAGTCATAGAATGGAGGTTTGTGAAATCATAGAATGGAGGTGTGTGAAGTCACAGAATGGAGATGTGTGAAGTCAGAATGGAGGTGTGTGAAGTCATAGAATTAAGGTGTGTGAAGTCAGAATGGAGGTATGTGAACTCATAGAATGGAGGTGTGTGAAATCACAATCGAGGTGCGTGAAGTCATAAAATGGAGGTGTGTGAAGTCACAGAATGGAGGTGTGTGAAGTCATAGAATGGGGCTGGGTGAAGTCAGAATGGAGGTGTGTGAAGTCACAGAATGGAGGTGTGTAAAGTCATAGAATGGAGCTGTGTGAAGTCATAGAATGGAGGTGTGTTAAGTCAAAATGGAGGTGTGTGAAGTTACAGAATTGAGGTGTGTGATATCACAGAATGGAGGTGTGTGAAGTCACAGAATGGAGGTGGGCGAAGTCATAGAATGGATGTTTCTGAAGTAACAATGAAGGTGTGTGAAGTCATAGAATGGAGGTGTGTGAAGTCACAGAATGGAGGTGTGTGAAGTCATACAATGGAGATGTGTAAAGTCAGAATGGAGGTGTGTGAAGTCACAGAATGGAGGTGTGTGAACACAGGATGGAGGTGTGTGAAGTCATAGAATAAAGGTGTGTGAAGTCATAGAATGTAGGTGAGTGAAGTCACAGATTCGAGGTCTGTGAAGTCATGGATTGGAGGTGTGTGATGTCAGAATGCAGGTGTGTGAAGTCATAGAATGGAGGTGTGTGAAGTCAAAGAATGGAGGTGTGTGAAGTCATAGAATGGAGGTGTGTGAAATCACAGAATGGAGGTGTGTGAATTCGCAGAATGGAGGTGTGTAAAGTCACATAGTGGAGATGTGTAAAGTCACAGAGTGGAGGTGTGTGAAGTCATAGGAGGGAGGTTTGTGAAGTCATAGAATGGAGGTGTGTGAAGTCATAGAATGGAGGTGTGTGAAGTCATAGAATGGAAGTGTGTGAAGTCATAGATTGGAGGTGTGTGATGTCATAGAATGTAGGTGTGTGAAGTCATAGAATGGAGGTGTGTGAAGTCACGGAAGGGAGGTGTGTGAAGTCACAGAATGGAGGTGTGTGAAGTTACAATGGAGGTGTGTGAAGTCATAGAATGGAGGTGTGTGAAGTCAAAGAATGGCGGTGTGTGAAGTCATAGAATGGAGGTGTGTGAAATCACAGAATGGAATTGTATGAATTCGAAGAATGGAGGTGTGTAAAGTCACAGATTGGAGATGTGTGAAGTCACAGAATGAAGGTGTGTAAAGTCATAGAATGGAGGTTTGGGAAGTCACAGAATGGAGGTGTGTGAAGTCAGAATAGAGGTGTGTAAAGTCATAGAATTGAGGTGTGTGAAGTCAGAATGGAGCTGTGTTAAGTTATAGAATGGAGGTGTGTGAAGTCAAAATGGAGGTGTGTGAACTCATAGAATGGAGGTGTGTGAAGTCACAGAGTGGAGGTGTGTGAAGTCATAGAATGGAGGTGTGTGAATTCAGATTGGAGGTGTGTGAAGTCATAGATTGGAGGTGTGTCAACTCAGAAAGGAGGTGTGTGAAGTCATAGAATGGAGGTGAGTGAAGTCATAGAATGGAGGTGTGTGAAATCAAAGAATGGAGGTGTGTGAAGTCACAGAATTTAGGTGTGTGAAGTCAGAATGGAGGTGTGTGAGGTCAGAATGGAGGTGTGTGAAGTCATAGAATGGAGGTGTGTGAAGTCACAATGCAGGTGTGTGAATTCATAAAATGGAGTTGTGTGAAGTCACAATGTAGGTGTGTGAAGTCATAGAATGGAGGTGTGTGAAATCTCAGAATGGAGGGGTATGAATTCGCAGAATGGAGGTGTGTAAAGACACAGAGTGGAGATGTGTGAATTCACAGAGTGGAGTTGGGTGAAGTCATAGAAAAGAGGTTTGTGAAGTCACAGAATGGAGGTGTGTGAAGTCATAGAATGGAGGTGTGTGAAGTCAGAATGGAGGTGTGTGAACTCATAGAATGGAGGTGTGTGAAGTCAAAGAATGGAGGTGTGTGAAGTCATAGAATGGAGGTGTGTGAAATCATAGAATGGAGGTGTGTGAAGTCATAGAATGGAGGTGTGTGAAGTCATAGAATGGAGTTTTGTGAAGTCACAGAATGGAGCTGTGTGAGTCAGAATTGAGGTGTGTGAAGTCATAGAATGCAGATGTGTGAAGTCATAGAATGGAGGATTGTGAAGTCAGCGAAGGGAGGTTTGTGAAGTCATAGAATGGAGGTATGTGAAGTCAAATTGGAGGGGTGTGAAGTCAGAGATTGGAGATGTGTGAAGTCATAGAATGGAGGTGTGTGAAGTCTTAGAATGGAGGTGGGTGAAGTCATAGAATGGAGGTGTGTGAAGTCACTGAATGGACGAGTTTAAAGTCATAGAATGGAGGTGTGTGAAGTCAGAGAATTGAGCTGTTTGAAGTCATATATTGGAGATGTGTGAAGTCAAAATGGATGTGTGAAGTCATAGAATGTAGGTGTGTGAAGTCATGGAATGGAGGTGTGTGAAGTCACAGAATGGAGGAGTGTGAACTCAGAATGGAGGTGTGTGAAGTCACAGAATGGAGGTTTGTGAAGTCATAGAATGGAAGTGTGTGAAGTCATAGAATGGAGGAGTGTGAAGTCATAGAGTGGAGGTGAGTGAAGTCACAGATTCGAGGTCTGTGAAGTCATGGATTGGAGGTGTGTGATGTCAGAATGCAGGTGTGTAAAGTCATAGAATGGAGGTGTGTGAAGTCAAAGAATGGAGGTGTGTGAAGTCATAGAATGGAGGTGTGTGAAATCACAGAATGGAATTGTATGAATTCGAAGAATGGAGGTGTGTAAAGTCACAGATTGGAGATGTGTGAAGTCACAGAATGAAGGTGTGTAAAGTCATAGAATGGAGGTTTGGGAAGTCACAGAATGGAGGTGTGTGAAGTCAGAATAGAGGTGTGTAAAGTCATAGAATTGAGGTGTGTGAAGTCAGAATGGAGCTGTGTTAAGTTATAGAATGGAGGTGTGTGAAGTCAAAATGGAGGTGTGTGAACTCATAGAATGGAGGTGTGTGAAGTCACAGAGTGGAGGTGTGTGAAGTCATAGAATGGAGGTGTGTGAATTCAGATTGGAGGTGTGTGAAGTCATAGATTGGAGGTGTGTCAACTCAGAAAGGAGGTGTGTGAAGTCATAGAATGGAGGTGAGTGAAGTCATAGAATGGAGGTGTGTGAAATCAAAGAATGGAGGTGTGTGAAGTCACAGAATTTAGGTGTGTGAAGTCAGAATGGAGGTGTGTGAGGTCAGAATGGAGGTGTGTGAAGTCATAGAATGGAGGTGTGTGAAGTCACAATGCAGGTGTGTGAATTCATAAAATGGAGTTGTGTGAAGTCACAATGTAGGTGTGTGAAGTCATAGAATGGAGGTGTGTGAAATCTCAGAATGGAGGGGTATGAATTCGCAGAATGGAGGTGTGTAAAGACACAGAGTGGAGATGTGTGAATTCACAGAGTGGAGTTGGGTGAAGTCATAGAAAAGAGGTTTGTGAAGTCACAGAATGGAGGTGTGTGAAGTCATAGAATGGAGGTGTGTGAAGTCAGAATGGAGGTGTGTGAACTCATAGAATGGAGGTGTGTGAAGTCAAAGAATGGAGGTGTGTGAAGTCATAGAATGGAGGTGTGTGAAATCATAGAATGGAGGTGTGTGAAGTCATAGAATGGAGGTGTGTGAAGTCATAGAATGGAGTTTTGTGAAGTCACAGAATGGAGCTGTGTGAGTCAGAATTGAGGTGTGTGAAGTCATAGAATGCAGATGTGTGAAGTCATAGAATGGAGGATTGTGAAGTCAGCGAAGGGAGGTTTGTGAAGTCATAGAATGGAGGTATGTGAAGTCAAATTGGAGGGGTGTGAAGTCAGAGATTGGAGATGTGTGAAGTCATAGAATGGAGGTGTGTGAAGTCTTAGAATGGAGGTGGGTGAAGTCATAGAATGGAGGTGTGTGAAGTCACTGAATGGACGAGTTTAAAGTCATAGAATGGAGGTGTGTGAAGTCAGAGAATTGAGCTGTTTGAAGTCATATATTGGAGATGTGTGAAGTCAAAATGGATGTGTGAAGTCATAGAATGTAGGTGTGTGAAGTCATGGAATGGAGGTGTGTGAAGTCACAGAATGGAGGAGTGTGAACTCAGAATGGAGGTGTGTGAAGTCACAGAATGGAGGTTTGTGAAGTCATAGAATGGAAGTGTGTGAAGTCATAGAATGGAGGAGTGTGAAGTCATAGAGTGGAGGTGAGTGAAGTCACAGATTCGAGGTCTGTGAAGTCATGGATTGGAGGTGTGTGATGTCAGAATGCAGGTGTGTAAAGTCATAGAATGGAGGTGTGTGAAGTCAAAGAATGGAGGTGTGTGAAGTCATAGAATGGAGGTGTGTGAAATCACAGAATGGAGGTGTGTGAATTCGCAGAATGGAGGTGTGTAAAGTCACAGAGTGGATATGTGTGAAGTCACAGAGTGGAGGTGTGTGAAGTCATAGAAGGGAGGTTTGTGAAGTCATAGAATGAATGTGTGTGAAGTCAGAATAGAGGTGTGTAAAGTCATATAATTGAGGTGTGTGAAGTCAAAATGGAGCTGTGTGAAGTCACAGAATGGAGGTGTGTGAAGTCAAAATGGAAGTGTGTAAACTCATAGAATGGAGGTGTGTGAAGTCACAGAATGGAGGTGTGTGAATTCAGATTGGAGGTGTGTGACGTCATAGAATGGAGGTGTGTCAACTCATAAAGTAGGTCTGTGAAGTCATAGAATGGAGGTGTGTGAAGTCATAGAATGGAGGTGTGTGAAATCATAGAATGGAGGTGTTTGAAGTCACAGAATTTAGGTGTGTGAAGTCAGTATGGAGGTGTGTGAGGTCAGAATGGAGATGTGTTAAGTCATAGAATGGAGGTGAGTGAAGTCATAGAATGGAGGTGTGTGAAATCAAAGAATGGAGGTGTGTGAAGTCACAGAATTTAGGTGTGTGAAGTCAGAATGGAGGTGTGTGAGGTCAGAATGGAGGTGTGTGAAGTCATAGAATGGAGGTGTGTGAAGTCACAATGCAAGTGTGTGAATTCATAAAATGGAGATGTGTGAAGTCACAATGTAGGTGTGTGAAGTCATAGAATGGAGGTGTGTGATTTCATAGACTGGAGGTGTGTGAAGTCACAGAATGGAGGTTTGTGAAGTCAGAATGGAGGTGTGTGAAGTCATAGAATGGAGGTGTGTGAAGTCATAGAATGGAGGTGTGTGAAGTCACAGAATGGAAGTGTGTGAAATCATAGAATGGAGGTGTGTGAAGTCACAGAATGGAGGTGTGTGAAGTCAGAATGGAGGTGTGTGAAGTCATAGAATGGAGGTGTGTGAAGTCAGAAAGGAGGTGTGAAGTCAGAATGGAGGTGTGTGAAGTCATAGAATGGAGAAGTGTGAAGTCATAGAGTGGAGGTGAGTGAAGTCACAGATTCGAGGTCTGTGAAGTCATAGAATGGATGTGTGTGAAGTCAGAATGTAGGTGTTCGAAGTCATAGAATAGAGGTGTGTGAAGTCAGAATGGAGTTGTGTGAAGTCATAGAATGGAGGCTTGTGAACTCATAGAATGGAGGTGTGTGAATTCACAGAATTGAGGTGTGTGAAGTCAGAATGGAGGTGTGAAGTCAGCATGGAGGTGTGTGAAGTCATAGAATGGAGGTGTGTGAATTCACAATGCCTTTGTGTGAACTCATAGAATGGAGGTCTGTGAAGTCACAATGTAGGTGTGTGAAGTCGCAGAATGGAGGTGTGTGAAGTCATAGAATGGAGGTGTGTGAAGTCACAGAATGGAGGTGTGTGAAGTCATATATTGGAGGTTTGTGAAGTCATAGAATGGAGGTGTGTGAAGTAATGGAATGGAGGTGTGTCAAGTCACAGATTGAAGGTGTTTGAAGTCACAGAATGGGGGTGTGTGAAGTCACAGAATAGAGGTGTGTGAAGTGACACAATGCAGGTGTGTGAACTCACAATGGAGGTGTGTGAAGTCACAGAAAGGAGGTGTGTGAAGTCATAGAATGCAAGTGTGTGAAGTCATAGAATTGAGGTGTGTGAAGTCAGAATGGAGGTGTGTGAAGTCACAGAATGGAATTTTGTGAAATCATAGAATGGAGGTGTGTGAAGTCATGGAATGGAGGTGTGTGAAGTCACAGAATGGAGGTGTGTGAAGTCAAAGAATGGAAGTGTGTGAAGTCAAAATGGATGTGTGAGAAGTCACAGAATGGAGGTGTGTGAAGTCACAGAATGGAGGTGTGTTAAGTCAAAATTGTGGAGTGTGAAGTCACAAATGGAGTTGTGAAATCAGAATTTAGCTGTGTGAAGTCATAGAATGGAGGTGTGTGAAGTCATAGAATGGAGGTGTGTGAAGTCACAGAACTGAGGCGTGTGAAGTCAAAATGGAGGTGTGTGAAGTCACATGCAGGTGTGTGAACTCAGAATGGAGGTGTGAAGTCACAATGTAGGTGTGTTAAGTTATAGAATGGAGGTTTGTGAAGTCATAGAATGGAGGTGTGTGAAGTCACAGAATGGAGGTGTGTGAAATCATAGAATGGAGGTGTGTGAAGTCACAGAATGGAGGTGTGTGAAGTCATAGAATGGAGGTGTATGAAGTCACAGAATGGATGTGTGTTAAGTACAGCAATGAAGGTGTGTGAACTCAGAATGGAGGTGTGTGAAGTCACAGAATGGAGGTGTGTGACCTCAAAATGAAGGTGTGTGAGGTCACAGAAAGGAGGTTTGTGAAGTCATAGAATGGAGGTGTGTGAAGTCATAGAATGGATGATTCTGAAGTAATAATGAAGGTGTGTGAAGTCATAGAATGGAGGTGTGTGAAGACACAATGTAGGTGTGTGAACTCATAGAATGGAGGTGTGTGAAGTCACAATATAGGTGTGTTAAGTTATAGAATGGAGGTGTGTGAAGTCATAGAATGGAGGAGTGTGAAGTCAGAATGGTGGTGTTCGAAGTCATAGAATGGAGGTGTGTGAAGTCAGAATGTAGGTGTGTGAAGTCATAGAATGGAGTGGTGTGAAGTCACAATGGAGGTGTGTGAACTCATAGAATAGAGGTGTGTGAAGTCACAATGGATGTGTGTGAAGTCATAGAATGGTGGTGTGTGAAGTCACAGAATGGAGGTGTGGAAGTCATAGAAAGGAGGTGTGTGAAGTCACAGAATTGATGTGTTTGAAGTCATATATTGGAGGTGTGTGAAGTCATAGAATGGAGGTTTGTGAAATCATAGAATGGAGGTGTGTGAAGTCACAGAATGGAGATGTGTGAAGTCAGAATGGAGGTGTGTGAAGTCATAGAATTAAGGTGTGTGAAGTCAGAATGGAGGTATGTGAACTCATAGAATGGAGGTGTGTGAAATCACAATCGAGGTGCGTGAAGTCATAAAATGGAGGTGTGTGAAGTCACAGAATGGAGGTGTGTGAAGTCATAGAATGGGGCTGGGTGAAGTCAGAATGGAGGTGTGTGAAGTCACAGAATGGAGGTGTGTAAAGTCATAGAATGGAGCTGTGTGAAGTCATAGAATGGAGGTGTGTTAAGTCAAAATGGAGGTGTGTGAAGTTACAGAATTGAGGTGTGTGATATCACAGAATGGAGGTGTGTGAAGTCACAGAATGGAGGTGGGCGAAGTCATAGAATGGATGTTTCTGAAGTAACAATGAAGGTGTGTGAAGTCATAGAATGGAGGTGTGTGAAGTCACAGAATGGAGGTGTGTGAAGTCATACAATGGAGATGTGTAAAGTCAGAATGGAGGTGTGTGAAGTCATAGAATAAAGGTGTGTGAAGTCATAGAATGGAGGTGTGTGAAGTCAGCATGGAGGTGTGTGAAGTCAAGAAATGAGGTGTGTGAAGTCAAAATGGAGGTGAGTGAAGTCAGAATGGAGGTGTGTGAAGTCACAGAATGGAGGTGTGTGAAATGATAGCATGGAGGTATGTGAAATCATAGAATGGAACTGTGTGAAGTCATAGAATGGAGGTGTGTGAAGTCATAGAATGTAGATGGGTGAAGTCATAGAATGGAGGTGTGTGAAGTCACCGAAGGGAGGACTGTGAAGTCACATAATGGAGGTGAGTGAAGTCAAAATGGGGGTGTGTGACGTCATAAAATGGAGGTGTGTGAAATCATAGAATGGAGGTTTGTGAAATCACAGAATGGAGTTGTGTGAAGTCAGAGAAAGGAGGTTTGTGAAGTCATAGAATGGAGGTATGTAAAGTCAAATTGGAGGTGTGTGAAGTCATAGAATGGAGGTGTGTGAAGTCATAGAATGGACGTGTGTGAAGTCAGAGAACTGAGGTGTGTGAAGTCACAGAATTGACGGGTATGAAGTCATAGAATGGAGGTGTGTGAAGTCACAGAATTCACGTGTTTGTACTCATATATTGGAGGTGTGTGAAGTCATAAAATGGAGGTGGGTGAAGTCATAGAATGGACGTGTGTGAAGTCAGAGAACTGAGGTGTGTGAAGTCACAGAATTGACGGGTATGAAGTCACAGATTGGAGGTGTGTGAAATCGTGGAATGGAGTTGTGTGAACTCAGAATGGAGGTGTGTGAAGTCACAGAATGGAGGTTTGTGAAGTCATAGAATGGATGTTTCTGAAGTAAGAATGAAGGTGTGTGAAGTCACAGAGTGGAGGTGTGTGAACTCATAGAATGGAGGTGTGTGAAGTCACAGAATGCAGGTGTGTGAAGTCAGAATGGAGGTGTGCAGTCATAGATTGGAGGTGGGTGAAGTCATAAAAAGGAGGTGTGGGAAATCATAGAATGGAGGAGTGTGAAGTCATAGAGTGCAGGTGAGTGAAGTCACAGATTCGAGGTCTGTGAAGTCATAGAATGGAGGTGTGTGATGTAAAAATGGAGTGTGCGAAGTCATAGAATAGAGGTGTGTGAAGTCAGAATTGAGGTGTGTGAAGTCATAGATGGAGTTGTGTGAAGTCACAGTATGGAGGTGTGTGAAATCATAGAATGGAGTTTTGTGAAGTCACAGAATGGAGCTGTGTGAATTCAGAATTGAGGTGTGTGAAGTCATAGAATGGAGGTGTGTGAAGTCAGAATGGAGATGTGTGAACTCATAGAATGGAGGTGTGTGACGTCACAATGGAAGTGTGTGAAGTCATAGAATGGAGGTGTGTGAAGTCACAGAATGGCGGTATGTGAAGTCATAGAATGGAGTTTTGTGAAGTCATAGAATGGAGGTGTGTGAAGTCAAAATGGAGGTTTGTGAAGTCACAGAATTGAGGTGTGTGAACACAGAATGGAGGTGTGTGAAGTCAAAGAATGGAGGTGTGTGAAGTCATAGTATGGAGGTGTGCGAAGTCATAGAATGTATGTTTGTGAAGTAAGAATGAAGGTGTGTGAAGTCACAGAATTGAGGTGTGTGACGTCACAGAATGGAGGTGTGTGAAGTCATAGAATGGAGGTGTGTGAAGTCAGAATGGAGGTGTGTGAAGTCACCGAATGGAGGTGTTTGAACTCAGAATTGACGTGTGTGAAGTCACAGAATGAAGGTTTGCGAAGTCACGGAATGGAGTTGCTGGAAGTCATAAAATGGATGTTTCTGAATTAAGAATGAAGGTGGGTGAAGTCATAGAATGGAGGTGTGTGAAGACAAAATTGTGGTGTGTGAACTCATAGAATGGATGTGTGTGAACTCATCGAATGGAGGTGTGTGAAGTCGTGGAATGGAGGTGTGTGAAGTCAAAGAATGGAGGTGTGTGAAGTCAAACAATAGTGGTGTGTGAAGTCACAGAATGGAGGTGTGTGAAGTCACAGAATGGAAGTGTGTGAAGTCAAAATAGAGGTGTGTGAAGTCAAAGAATGGAGGTGTGTGAAGTCACAGAATGGAGGTGTGTGAAGTCAAAATGGTGGTGTGTGAAGTCACAAATGGAGGTGTGCGAAGTCACAGAATGTAGGTGTGTGAAGTCAAAATGGAGGTGTGTGAAGTCAAAGAATGGAGGTGCGTGAACTCATAGAATGGAGGTGTGTGAAATCATGGAATGTAGGTTTGTGAAGTCAAACATTGGAAGTGTGGGAAGTTACAAAAAGGAGATGTGTAAAGTCATAGAATGGAGGTGTGTGAAGTCATAGAATGGAGGAGTGTGAAGTCAGAATAGAGATTTGTGAAGTCACATAATGGAGGTGTGTGAAGGCATAGAATGTTGGTGTATGAAGTCATAGAAGGGAGGTGTATGAAGTCATAGAATGGAGGTGTGTGAAGTCAGAGTGCAGGTGTGTGAAGTCATAGAATGGAGGTTTGTGAAGTCATAGACTGGAGGTGTGTGAAGTCATAGAATGGAAGTGTGTGAAGTCATAGAATGGAGGTGTGTGATGTCATAGAATGGAGGTGTGTGAAGTCATAGAATGGAGGTGTTTGAAGTCACAGAATGGAAGTGTGTGAAGTCAAAATAGAGGTGTGTGAAGTCAAAAAATGGAGGTGTGTGAAGTCACAGAATGGAGGTGTGTGAAGTCAAAATGGTGGTGTGTGAAGTCAAAGAATTTTGGTGTGTGAACTCATAGAATGGAGGTGTGTGAAATCATGGAATGGAGGTGTGTGAAGTCATAGAATGGAGGAGTGTGAAGTGAGAATGGAGATTTGTGAAGTCACAGAGTGGAGGTGTGTGAATGCATAGAATGTTGGTGTATGAAGTCATAGAAGGGAGGTGTATGAAGTCATAGAATGGAGGTGTGTGAAGTCAGAGTGCAGGTGTGTGAAGTCACAGAATGGAGGTTTGTGAAGTCGTAGACTGGAGGTGTGTGAAGTCATAGAATGGAAGTGTGTGAAGTCATAGAATGGAGGTGTGTGATGTCATAGAATGGAGGTGTGTGAAGTCATAGAATGGAGGTGTGTGAAGTCACGTAAGGGAGGTTTGTGAAGGCACAGAATGGACTTGTGTGAAGTCAAAATGGAGGTTTGTGAAGTCATAGAATGGAGGTGTGTGAAGTCAGAGTGCAGGTGTGTGAAGTCACAGAATTTAGGTGTGTGAAGTCAGTATGGAAGTGTGTGAGGTCAGAATGGAGATGTGTTAAGTCATAGAATGGAGGTGAGTGAAGTCATAGAATGGAGGTGTGTGAAATCAAAGAATGGAGGTGTGTGAAGTCACAGAATTTAGGTGTGTGAAGTCAGAATGGAGGTGTGTGAGGTCAGAATGGAGGTGTGTGAAGTCATAGAATGGAGGTGTGTGAAGTCACAATGCAAATGTGTGAATTCATAAAATGGAGATGTGTGAAGTCACAATGTAGGTGTGTGAAGTCATAGAATGGAGGTGTGTGATTTCATAGACTGGAGGTGTGTGAAGTCACAGAATGGAGGTTTGTGAAGTCAGAATGGAGGTGTGTGAAGTCATAGAATGGAGGTGTGTGAAATCATAGAATGGAGGTGTGTGAAGTCACAGAATGGAAGTGTGTGAAATCATAGAATGGAGGTGGGTGAAGTCACAGAATGGAGGTGTGTGAAGTCAGAATGGAGGTGTGTGAAGCCATAGAATGGAGGTGTGTTAAGTCAGAATGGAGGTGTGAAGTCAGAATGGAGGTGGGTGAAGTCATAGAAATTAGGTGTGGTAAGTCATAGAATGGAGAAGTGTGAAGTCATAGAGTGGAGGTGAGTGAAGTCAAAGATTCGAGGTCTGTGAAGTCATAGAATGGATGTGTGTGAAGTCAGAATGTAGGTGTTCGAAGTCATAGAATAGAGGTGTGTGAAGTCAGAATGGAGTTGTGTGAAGTCATAGAATGGAGGCTTGTGAACTCATAGAATGGAGGTGTGTGAATTCACAGAATTGAGGTGTGTGAAGTCAGAATGGAGGTGTGAAGTCAGCATGGAGGTGTGTGAACTCATAGAATGGAGGTGTGTGAATTCACAATGCCTTTGTGTGAACTCATAGAATGGAGGTCTGTGAAGTCACAATGTAGGTGTGTGAAGTCGCAGAATGGAGGTGTGTGAAGTCATAGAATGGAGGTTTGTGAAGTCACCTAATGGAGGTGTGTGAAGTCATATATTGGAGGTTTGTGAAGTCATAGAATGGAGGCGTGTGAAGTAATGGAATGGAGGTGTGTCAAGTCACAGATTGAAGGTGTTTGAAGTCACAGAATGGGGGTGTGTGAAGTCACAGAATAGAGGTGTGTGAAGTGACACAATGCAGGTGTGTGAACTCACAATGGAGGTATGTGAAGTCACAGAAAGGAGGTGTGTGAAGTCACAGAGTGGAGGTGTGTGAACTCATAATGGAGGTGTGTGAAGTCATAGATGGAGGTTTGTGAAGTCATAATATGGAGATATGTGAAATCATAGAATGGAGTTTTGTGAAGTCACAGAATGGAGTTGTGTGAGTCAGAATTGAGGTGTGTGAAGTCATAGAATGTAGATGTGTGAAGTCATAGAATGGAGTATTGTGAAGTCAACGAAGGGAGGTTTGTGAAGTCATAGAATGGAGGTATGAGAAATCAAATTAGAGGGGTGTGAAGTCGGAGAATGGAGGTGTGTGAAGTCATAGAATGGAGGTGGGTGAAGTCATAGAATGGAGGTGTGTGAAGTCACTGAATGGACGAGTTTAAAGTCATAGAATGCAGGTGTGTGAAGTCAGAGAATTGAGCTGTTTGAAGTCATATATTGGAGGTGTGTGAAGTCAAAATGGATGTGTGAAGTCATAGAATGTAGGTGAGTGAAGTCACAGATTCGAGGTCTGTGAAGTCATGGATTGGAGGTGTGTGATGTCAGAATGCAGGTGTGTGAAGTCATAGAATGGAGGTGTGTGAAGTCAAAGAATGGAGGTGTGTGAAATCATAGAATGGAGGTGTGTGAAATCACAGAATGGAGGTGTGTGAATTCGCAGAATGGAGGTGTGTAAAGTCACATAGTGGAGATGTGTAAAGTCACAGAGTGGAGGTGTGTGAAGTCATAGGAGGGAGGTTTGTGAAGTCATAGAATGGAGGTGTGTGAAGTCATAGAATGGAGGTGTGTGAAATCTCAGTATGGAGGGGTATGAATTCGCAGAATGGAGGTGTGTAAAGACACAGAGTGGAGATGTGTGCATTCACAGAGTGGAGTTGGGTAAAGTCATAGAAAGGAGGTTTGTGAAGTCATAGAATGGAGGTGTGTGAAGTCAGAATAGTGGTGTGCAAAGTCATAGAATGGAGGTGTGTGAAGTCAGAATGGAGCTGTGTGAAGACATAGAATGGAGGTGTGTGAAGTCTGAATGGAGGTGTGTGAACTCATAGAATGGAGGTGTGTGAAGACAAAGAATGGAGGTGTGTGAAGTCATAGAATGGAGGTGTGTGAAATCATAGAATGGAGGTGTGTGAAGTCATAGAATGGAGGTGTGTGAAGTCATAGAATGGAATTTTGTGAAGTCACAGAATGGAGCTGTATGAGTCAGAATTGAGGTGTGTGAAGTCATAGAATGCAGATGTGTGAAGTCATAGAATGGAGGATTGTGAAGTCACCGAAGGGAGGTTTGTGAAGTCATAGAATGGAGGTATGTGAAGTCAAATTGGAGGGGTGTGAAGTCAGAGAATGGAGACGTGTGAAGTCATCGAATGGAGGTGGGTGAAGTCATAGAATGGAGGTGTATGAAGTCATAGAATGGAGGTCTGTGAAGTCACAGAATGGACGGGTAGGAAGTCATAGAATGAAGGTGTGTGAAGTCAGATAATTGAGGTGTTTGACGTCATATATTGGAGGTGTGTGAAGGCAAACAATGGAGGTGTGTGAACTCAGAAAGGAGGTGTGTGAAGTCACAGAATGGAAGTGTGTGAAGTAATAGAAAGGAAGTGTGTGAAGGCATAGAATGGAGGTGTGTGAAGTCACAGAGTGGAGGTGTGTGAACTCATAATGGAGGTGTGTGAAGTCATAGATGGAGGTTTGTGAAGTCATAATATGGAGATATGTGAAATCATAGAATGGAGTTTTGTGAAGTCACAGAATGGAGTTGTGTGAGTCAGAATTGAGGTGTGTGAAGTCATAGAATGTAGATGTGTGAAGTCATAGAATGGAGTATTGTGAAGTCAACGAAGGGAGGTTTGTGAAGTCATAGAATGGAGGTATGAGAAATCAAATTAGAGGGGTGTGAAGTCGGAGAATGGAGGTGTGTGAAGTCATAGAATGGAGGTGGGTGAAGTCATAGAATGGAGGTGTGTGAAGTCACTGAATGGACGAGTTTAAAGTCATAGAATGCAGGTGTGTGAAGTCAGAGAATTGAGCTGTTTGAAGTCATATATTGGAGGTGTGTGAAGTCAAAATGGATGTGTGAAGTCATAGAATGTAGGTGAGTGAAGTCACAGATTCGAGGTCTGTGAAGTCATGGATTGGAGGTGTGTGATGTCAGAATGCAGGTGTGTGAAGTCATAGAATGGAGGTGTGTGAAGTCAAAGAATGGAGGTGTGTGAAATCATAGAATGGAGGTGTGTGAAATCACAGAATGGAGGTGTGTGAATTCGCAGAATGGAGGTGTGTAAAGTCACATAGTGGAGATGTGTAAAGTCACAGAGTGGAGGTGTGTGAAGTCATAGGAGGGAGGTTTGTGAAGTCATAGAATGGAGGTGTGTGAAGTCATAGAATGGAGGTGTGTGAAATCTCAGTATGGAGGGGTATGAATTCGCAGAATGGAGGTGTGTAAAGACACAGAGTGGAGATGTGTGCATTCACAGAGTGGAGTTGGGTAAAGTCATAGAAAGGAGGTTTGTGAAGTCATAGAATGGAGGTGTGTGAAGTCAGAATAGTGGTGTGCAAAGTCATAGAATGGAGGTGTGTGAAGTCAGAATGGAGCTGTGTGAAGACATAGAATGGAGGTGTGTGAAGTCTGAATGGAGGTGTGTGAACTCATAGAATGGAGGTGTGTGAAGACAAAGAATGGAGGTGTGTGAAGTCATAGAATGGAGGTGTGTGAAATCATAGAATGGAGGTGTGTGAAGTCATAGAATGGAGGTGTGTGAAGTCATAGAATGGAATTTTGTGAAGTCACAGAATGGAGCTGTATGAGTCAGAATTGAGGTGTGTGAAGTCATAGAATGCAGATGTGTGAAGTCATAGAATGGAGGATTGTGAAGTCACCGAAGGGAGGTTTGTGAAGTCATAGAATGGAGGTATGTGAAGTCAAATTGGAGGGGTGTGAAGTCAGAGAATGGAGACATGTGAAGTCATCGAATGGAGGTGGGTGAAGTCATAGAATGGAGGTGTATGAAGTCATAGAATGGAGGTCTGTGAAGTCACAGAATGGACGGGTAGGAAGTCATAGAATGAAGGTGTGTGAAGTCAGATAATTGAGGTGTTTGACGTCATATATTGGAGGTGTGTGAAGGCAAACAATGGAGGTGTGTGAACTCAGAAAGGAGGTGTGTGAAGTCACAGAATGGAAGTGTGTGAAGTAATAGAAAGGAAGTGTGTGAAGGCATAGAATGGAGGTGTGTGAAGTCACAGAGTGGAGGTGTGTGAACTCATAATGGAGGTGTGTGAAGTCATAGATGGAGGTTTGTGAAGTCATAATATGGAGATATGTGAAATCATAGAATGGAGTTTTGTGAAGTCACAGAATGGAGTTGTGTGAGTCAGAATTGAGGTGTGTGAAGTCATAGAATGTAGATGTGTGAAGTCATAGAATGGAGTATTGTGAAGTCAACGAAGGGAGGTTTGTGAAGTCATAGAATGGAGGTATGAGAAATCAAATTAGAGGGGTGTGAAGTCGGAGAATGGAGGTGTGTGAAATCATAGAATGGAGGTGGGTGAAGTCATAGAATGGAGGTGTGTGAAGTCACTGAATGGACGAGTTTAAAGTCATAGAATGCAGGTGTGTGAAGTTAGAGAATTGAGCTGTTTGAAGTCATATATTGGAGGTGTGTGAAGTCAAAATGGATGTGTGAAGTCATAGAATGTAGGTGAGTGAAGTCACAGATTCGAGGTCTGTGAAGTCATGGATTGGAGGTGTGTGATGTCAGAATGCAGGTGTGTGAAGTCATAGAATGGAGGTGTGTGAAGTCAAAGAATGGAGGTGTGTGAAGTCATAGAATGGAGGTGTGTGAAATCACAGAATGGAGGTGTGTGAATTCGCAGAATGGAGGTGTGTAAAGTCACATAGTGGAGATGTGTAAAGTCACAGAGTGGAGGTGTGTGAAGTCATAGGAGGGAGGTTTGTGAAGTCATAGAATGGAGGTGTGTGAAGTCATAGAATGGAGGTGTGTGAAGTCACAGAATGGAGGTTTGTGAAGTCATAGAATGGAAGTGTGTGAAGTCATAGAATGGAGGAGTGTGAAGTCATAGAGTGGAGGTGAGTGAAGTCACAGATTCGAGGTCTGTGAAGTCATGGATTGGAGGTGTGTGATGTCAGAATGCAGGTGTGTAAAGTCATAGAATGGAGGTGTGTGAAGTCAAAGAATGGAGGTGTGTGAAGTCATAGAATGGAGGTGTGTGAAATCACAGAATGGAGGTGTGTGAATTCGCAGAATGGAGGTGTGTAAAGTCACAGATTGGAGATGTGTGAAGTCACAGAATGAAGGTGTGTAAAGTCATAGAATGGAGGTTTGGGAAGTCACAGAATGGAGGTGTGTGAAGTCAGAATAGAGGTGTGTAAAGTCATAGAATTGAGGTGTGTGAAGTCAGAATGGAGCTGTGTTAAGTTATAGAATGGAGGTGTGTGAAGTCAAAATGGAGGTGTGTGAACTCATAGAATGGAGGTGTGTGAAGTCACAGAGTGGAGGTGTGTGAAGTCATAGAATGGAGGTGTGTGAATTCAGATTGGAGGTGTGTGAAGTCATAGATTGGAGGTGTGTCAACTCAGAAAGGAGGTGTGTGAAGTCATAGAATGGAGGTGAGTGAAGTCATAGAATGGAGGTGTGTGAAATCAAAGAATGGAGGTGTGTGAAGTCACAGAATTTAGGTGTGTGAAGTCAGAATGGAGGTGTGTGAGGTCAGAATGGAGGTGTGTGAAGTCATAGAATGGAGGTGTGTGAAGTCACAATGCAGGTGTGTGAATTCATAAAATGGAGTTGTGTGAAGTCACAATGTAGGTGTGTGAAGTCATAGAATGGAGGTGTGTGAAATCTCAGAATGGAGGGGTATGAATTCGCAGAATGGAGGTGTGTAAAGACACAGAGTGGAGATGTGTGAATTCACAGAGTGGAGTTGGGTGAAGTCATAGAAAAGAGGTTTGTGAAGTCACAGAATGGAGGTGTGTGAAGTCATAGAATGGAGGTGTGTGAAGTCAGAATGGAGGTGTGTGAACTCATAGAATGGAGGTGTGTGAAGTCAAAGAATGGAGGTGTGTGAAGTCATAGAATGGAGGTGTGTGAAATCATAGAATGGAGGTGTGTGAAGTCATAGAATGGAGGTGTGTGAAGTCATAGAATGGAGTTTTGTGAAGTCACAGAATGGAGCTGTGTGAGTCAGAATTGAGGTGTGTGAAGTCATAGAATGCAGATGTGTGAAGTCATAGAATGGAGGATTGTGAAGTCAGCGAAGGGAGGTTTGTGAAGTCATAGAATGGAGGTATGTGAAGTCAAATTGGAGGGGTGTGAAGTCAGAGATTGGAGATGTGTGAAGTCATAGAATGGAGGTGTGTGAAGTCTTAGAATGGAGGTGGGTGAAGTCATAGAATGGAGGTGTGTGAAGTCACTGAATGGACGAGTTTAAAGTCATAGAATGGAGGTGTGTGAAGTCAGAGAATTGAGCTGTTTGAAGTCATATATTGGAGATGTGTGAAGTCAAAATGGATGTGTGAAGTCATAGAATGTAGGTGTGTGAAGTCATGGAATGGAGGTGTGTGAAGTCACAGAATGGAGGAGTGTGAACTCAGAATGGAGGTGTGTGAAGTCACAGAATGGAGGTTTGTGAAGTCATAGAATGGAAGTGTGTGAAGTCATAGAATGGAGGAGTGTGAAGTCATAGAGTGGAGGTGAGTGAAGTCACAGATTCGAGGTCTGTGAAGTCATGGATTGGAGGTGTGTGATGTCAGAATGCAGGTGTGTAAAGTCATAGAATGGAGGTGTGTGAAGTCAAAGAATGGAGGTGTGTGAAGTCATAGAATGGAGGTGTGTGAAATCACAGAATGGAGGTGTGTGAATTCGCAGAATGGAGGTGTGTAAAGTCACAGAGTGGATATGTGTGAAGTCACAGAGTGGAGGTGTGTGAAGTCATAGAAGGGAGGTTTGTGAAGTCATAGAATGGATGTGTGTGAAGTCAGAATAGAGGTGTGTAAAGTCATATAATTGAGGTGTGTGAAGTCAAAATGGAGCTGTGTGAAGTCACAGAATGGAGGTGTGTGAAGTCAAAATGGAAGTGTGTAAACTCATAGAATGGAGGTGTGTGAAGTCACAGAATGGAGGTGTGTGAATTCAGATTGGAGGTGTGTGACGTCATAGAATGGAGGTGTGTCAACTCATAAAGTAGGTCTGTGAAGTCATAGAATGGAGGTGTGTGAAGTCATAGAATGGAGGTGTGTGAAATCATAGAATGGAGGTGTTTGAAGTCACAGAATTTAGGTGTGTGAAGTCAGTATGGAGGTGTGTGAGGTCAGAATGGAGATGTGTTAAGTCATAGAATGGAGGTGAGTGAAGTCATAGAATGGAGGTGTGTGAAATCAAAGAATGGAGGTGTGTGAAGTCACAGAATTTAGGTGTGTGAAGTCAGAATGGAGGTGTGTGAGGTCAGAATGGAGGTGTGTGAAGTCATAGAATGGAGGTGTGTGAAGTCACAATGCAAGTGTGTGAATTCATAAAATGGAGATGTGTGAAGTCACAATGTAGGTGTGTGAAGTCATAGAATGGAGGTGTGTGATTTCATAGACTGGAGGTGTGTGAAGTCACAGAATGGAGGTTTGTGAAGTCAGAATGGAGGTGTGTGAAGTCATAGAATGGAGGTGTGTGAAGTCATAGAATGGAGGTGTGTGAAGTCACAGAATGGAAGTGTGTGAAATCATAGAATGGAGGTGTGTGAAGTCACAGAATGGAGGTGTGTGAAGTCAGAATGGAGGTGTGTGAAGTCATAGAATGGAGGTGTGTGAAGTCAGAATGGAGGTGTGAAGTCAGAATGGAGGTGTGTGAAGTCATAGAATGGAGAAGTGTGAAGTCATAGAGTGGAGGTGAGTGAAGTCACAGATTCGAGGTCTGTGAAGTCATAGAATGGATGTGTGTGAAGTCAGAATGTAGGTGTTCGAAGTCATAGAATAGAGGTGTGTGAAGTCAGAATGGAGTTGTGTGAAGTCATAGAATGGAGGCTTGTGAACTCATAGAATGGAGGTGTGTGAATTCACAGAATTGAGGTGTGTGAAGTCAGAATGGAGGTGTGAAGTCAGCATGGAGGTGTGTGAAGTCATAGAATGGAGGTGTGTGAATTCACAATGCCTTTGTGTGAACTCATAGAATGGAGGTCTGTGAAGTCACAATGTAGGTGTGTGAAGTCGCAGAATGGAGGTGTGTGAAGTCATAGAATGGAGGTTTGTGAAGTCACAGAATGGAGGTGTGTGAAGTCATATATTGGAGGTTTGTGAAGTCATAGAATGGAGGTGTGTGAAGTAATGGAATGGAGGTGTGTCAAGTCACAGATTGAAGGTGTTTGAAGTCACAGAATGGGGGTGTGTGAAGTCACAGAATAGAGGTGTGTGAAGTGACACAATGCAGGTGTGTGAACTCACAATGGAGGTGTGTGAAGTCACAGAAAGGAGGTGTGTGAAGTCATAGAATGCAAGTGTGTGAAGTCATAGAATTGAGGTGTGTGAAGTCAGAATGGAGGTGTGTGAAGTCACAGAATGGAATTTTGTGAAATCATAGAATGGAGGTGTGTGAAGTCATGGAATGGAGGTGTGTGAAGTCACAGAATGGAGGTGTGTGAAGTCAAAGAATGGAAGTGTGTGAAGTCAAAATGGATGTGTGAGAAGTCACAGAATGGAGGTGTGTGAAGTCACAGAATGGAGGTGTGTTAAGTCAAAATTGTGGAGTGTGAAGTCACAAATGGAGTTGTGAAATCAGAATTTAGCTGTGTGAAGTCATAGAATGGAGGTGTGTGAAGTCATAGAATGGAGGTGTGTGAAGTCACAGAACTGAGGCGTGTGAAGTCAAAATGGAGGTGTGTGAAGTCACATGCAGGTGTGTGAACTCAGAATGGAGGTGTGAAGTCACAATGTAGGTGTGTTAAGTTATAGAATGGAGGTTTGTGAAGTCATAGAATGGAGGTGTGTGAAGTCACAGAATGGAGGTGTGTGAAATCATAGAATGGAGGTGTGTGAAGTCACAGAATGGAGGTGTGTGAAGTCATAGAATGGAGGTGTGTGAAGTCATAGAATGGAGGTGTGTGAAGTCACAGAATGGAGGGGTGTTAAGTCACAGAATGGAGGTGTGTGAACCCGGAATGGAGGTGTGTGAAGTCACAGAATGGAGGTGTGTGAAGTCATAGAATGGAGGTGTATGAAGTCACAGAATGGATGTGTGTTAAGTACAGCAATGAAGGTGTGTGAACTCAGAATGGAGGTGTGTGAAGTCACAGAATGGAGGTGTGTGACCTCAAAATGAAGGTGTGTGAGGTCACAGAAAGGAGGTTTGTGAAGTCATAGAATGGAGGTGTGTGAAGTCATAGAATGGATGATTCTGAAGTAATAATGAAGGTGTGTGAAGTCATAGAATGGAGGTGTGTGAAGACACAATGTAGGTGTGTGAACTCATAGAATGGAGGTGTGTGAAGTCACAATATAGGTGTGTTAAGTTATAGAATGGAGGTGTGTGAAGTCATAGAATGGAGGAGTGTGAAGTCAGAATGGTGGTGTTCGAAGTCATAGAATGGAGGTGTGTGAAGTCAGAATGTAGGTGTGTGAAGTCATAGAATGGAGTGGTGTGAAGTCACAATGGAGGTGTGTGAACTCATAGAATAGAGGTGTGTGAAGTCACAATGGATGTGTGTGAAGTCATAGAATGGTGGTGTGTGAAGTCACAGAATGGAGGTGTGGAAGTCATAGAAAGGAGGTGTGTGAAGTCACAGAATTGATGTGTTTGAAGTCATATATTGGAGGTGTGTGAAGTCATAGAATGGAGGTTTGTGAAATCATAGAATGGAGGTGTGTGAAGTCACAGAATGGAGATGTGTGAAGTCAGAATGGAGGTGTGTGAAGTCATAGAATTAAGGTGTGTGAAGTCAGAATGGAGGTATGTGAACTCATAGAATGGAGGTGTGTGAAATCACAATCGAGGTGCGTGAAGTCATAAAATGGAGGTGTGTGAAGTCACAGAATGGAGGTGTGTGAAGTCATAGAATGGGGCTGGGTGAAGTCAGAATGGAGGTGTGTGAAGTCACAGAATGGAGGTGTGTAAAGTCATAGAATGGAGCTGTGTGAAGTCATAGAATGGAGGTGTGTTAAGTCAAAATGGAGGTGTGTGAAGTTACAGAATTGAGGTGTGTGATATCACAGAATGGAGGTGTGTGAAGTCACAGAATGGAGGTGGGCGAAGTCATAGAATGGATGTTTCTGAAGTAACAATGAAGGTGTGTGAAGTCATAGAATGGAGGTGTGTGAAGTCACAGAATGGAGGTGTGTGAAGTCATACAATGGAGATGTGTAAAGTCAGAATGGAGGTGTGTGAAGTCACAGAATGGAGGTGTGTGAACACAGGATGGAGGTGTGTGAAGTCATAGAATAAAGGTGTGTGAAGTCATAGAATGTAGGTGAGTGAAGTCACAGATTCGAGGTCTGTGAAGTCATGGATTGGAGGTGTGTGATGTCAGAATGCAGGTGTGTGAAGTCATAGAATGGAGGTGTGTGAAGTCAAAGAATGGAGGTGTGTGAAGTCATAGAATGGAGGTGTGTGAAATCACAGAATGGAGGTGTGTGAATTCGCAGAATGGAGGTGTGTAAAGTCACATAGTGGAGATGTGTAAAGTCACAGAGTGGAGGTGTGTGAAGTCATAGGAGGGAGGTTTGTGAAGTCATAGAATGGAGGTGTGTGAAGTCATAGAATGGAGGTGTGTGAAGTCATAGAATGGAAGTGTGTGAAGTCATAGATTGGAGGTGTGTGATGTCATAGAATGTAGGTGAGTGAAGTCATAGAATGGAGGTGTGTGAAGTCACGGAAGGGAGGTGTGTGAAGTCACAGAATGGAGGTGTGTGAAGTTACAATGGAGGTGTGTGAAGTCATAGAATGGAGGTGTGTGAAGTCAAAGAATGGCGGTGTGTGAAGTCATAGAATGGAGGTGTGTGAAATCACAGAATGGAATTGTATGAATTCGAAGAATGGAGGTGTGTAAAGTCACAGATTGGAGATGTGTGAAGTCACAGAATGAAGGTGTGTAAAGTCATAGAATGGAGGTTTGGGAAGTCACAGAATGGAGGTGTGTGAAGTCAGAATAGAGGTGTGTAAAGTCATAGAATTGAGGTGTGTGAAGTCAGAATGGAGCTGTGTTAAGTTATAGAATGGAGGTGTGTGAAGTCAAAATGGAGGTGTGTGAACTCATAGAATGGAGGTGTGTGAAGTCACAGAGTGGAGGTGTGTGAAGTCATAGAATGGAGGTGTGTGAATTCAGATTGGAGGTGTGTGAAGTCATAGATTGGAGGTGTGTCAACTCAGAAAGGAGGTGTGTGAAGTCATAGAATGGAGGTGAGTGAAGTCATAGAATGGAGGTGTGTGAAATCAAAGAATGGAGGTGTGTGAAGTCACAGAATTTAGGTGTGTGAAGTCAGAATGGAGGTGTGTGAGGTCAGAATGGAGGTGTGTGAAGTCATAGAATGGAGGTGTGTGAAGTCACAATGCAGGTGTGTGAATTCATAAAATGGAGTTGTGTGAAGTCACAATGTAGGTGTGTGAAGTCATAGAATGGAGGTGTGTGAAATCTCAGAATGGAGGGGTATGAATTCGCAGAATGGAGGTGTGTAAAGACACAGAGTGGAGATGTGTGAATTCACAGAGTGGAGTTGGGTGAAGTCATAGAAAAGAGGTTTGTGAAGTCACAGAATGGAGGTGTGTGAAGTCATAGAATGGAGGTGTGTGAAGTCAGAATGGAGGTGTGTGAACTCATAGAATGGAGGTGTGTGAAGTCAAAGAATGGAGGTGTGTGAAGTCATAGAATGGAGGTGTGTGAAATCATAGAATGGAGGTGTGTGAAGTCATAGAATGGAGGTGTGTGAAGTCATAGAATGGAGTTTTGTGAAGTCACAGAATGGAGCTGTGTGAGTCAGAATTGAGGTGTGTGAAGTCATAGAATGCAGATGTGTGAAGTCATAGAATGGAGGATTGTGAAGTCAGCGAAGGGAGGTTTGTGAAGTCATAGAATGGAGGTATGTGAAGTCAAATTGGAGGGGTGTGAAGTCAGAGATTGGAGATGTGTGAAGTCATAGAATGGAGGTGTGTGAAGTCTTAGAATGGAGGTGGGTGAAGTCATAGAATGGAGGTGTGTGAAGTCACTGAATGGACGAGTTTAAAGTCATAGAATGGAGGTGTGTGAAGTCAGAGAATTGAGCTGTTTGAAGTCATATATTGGAGATGTGTGAAGTCAAAATGGATGTGTGAAGTCATAGAATGTAGGTGTGTGAAGTCATGGAATGGAGGTGTGTGAAGTCACAGAATGGAGGAGTGTGAACTCAGAATGGAGGTGTGTGAAGTCACAGAATGGAGGTTTGTGAAGTCATAGAATGGAAGTGTGTGAAGTCATAGAATGGAGGAGTGTGAAGTCATAGAGTGGAGGTGAGTGAAGTCACAGATTCGAGGTCTGTGAAGTCATGGATTGGAGGTGTGTGATGTCAGAATGCAGGTGTGTAAAGTCATAGAATGGAGGTGTGTGAAGTCAAAGAATGGAGGTGTGTGAAGTCATAGAATGGAGGTGTGTGAAATCACAGAATGGAGGTGTGTGAATTCGCAGAATGGAGGTGTGTAAAGTCACAGAGTGGATATGTGTGAAGTCACAGAGTGGAGGTGTGTGAAGTCATAGAAGGGAGGTTTGTGAAGTCATAGAATGGATGTGTGTGAAGTCAGAATAGAGGTGTGTAAAGTCATATAATTGAGGTGTGTGAAGTCAAAATGGAGCTGTGTGAAGTCACAGAATGGAGGTGTGTGAAGTCAAAATGGAAGTGTGTAAACTCATAGAATGGAGGTGTGTGAAGTCACAGAATGGAGGTGTGTGAATTCAGATTGGAGGTGTGTGACGTCATAGAATGGAGGTGTGTCAACTCATAAAGTAGGTCTGTGAAGTCATAGAATGGAGGTGTGTGAAGTCATAGAATGGAGGTGTGTGAAATCATAGAATGGAGGTGTTTGAAGTCACAGAATTTAGGTGTGTGAAGTCAGTATGGAGGTGTGTGAGGTCAGAATGGAGATGTGTTAAGTCATAGAATGGAGGTGAGTGAAGTCATAGAATGGAGGTGTGTGAAATCAAAGAATGGAGGTGTGTGAAGTCACAGAATTTAGGTGTGTGAAGTCAGAATGGAGGTGTGTGAGGTCAGAATGGAGGTGTGTGAAGTCATAGAATGGAGGTGTGTGAAGTCACAATGCAAGTGTGTGAATTCATAAAATGGAGATGTGTGAAGTCACAATGTAGGTGTGTGAAGTCATAGAATGGAGGTGTGTGATTTCATAGACTGGAGGTGTGTGAAGTCACAGAATGGAGGTTTGTGAAGTCAGAATGGAGGTGTGTGAAGTCATAGAATGGAGGTGTGTGAAGTCATAGAATGGAGGTGTGTGAAGTCACAGAATGGAAGTGTGTGAAATCATAGAATGGAGGTGTGTGAAGTCACAGAATGGAGGTGTGTGAAGTCAGAATGGAGGTGTGTGAAGTCATAGAATGGAGGTGTGTGAAGTCAGAATGGAGGTGTGAAGTCAGAATGGAGGTGTGTGAAGTCATAGAATGGAGAAGTGTGAAGTCATAGAGTGGAGGTGAGTGAAGTCACAGATTCGAGGTCTGTGAAGTCATAGAATGGATGTGTGTGAAGTCAGAATGTAGGTGTTCGAAGTCATAGAATAGAGGTGTGTGAAGTCAGAATGGAGTTGTGTGAAGTCATAGAATGGAGGCTTGTGAACTCATAGAATGGAGGTGTGTGAATTCACAGAATTGAGGTGTGTGAAGTCAGAATGGAGGTGTGAAGTCAGCATGGAGGTGTGTGAAGTCATAGAATGGAGGTGTGTGAATTCACAATGCCTTTGTGTGAACTCATAGAATGGAGGTCTGTGAAGTCACAATGTAGGTGTGTGAAGTCGCAGAATGGAGGTGTGTGAAGTCATAGAATGGAGGTTTGTGAAGTCACAGAATGGAGGTGTGTGAAGTCATATATTGGAGGTTTGTGAAGTCATAGAATGGAGGTGTGTGAAGTAATGGAATGGAGGTGTGTCAAGTCACAGATTGAAGGTGTTTGAAGTCACAGAATGGGGGTGTGTGAAGTCACAGAATAGAGGTGTGTGAAGTGACACAATGCAGGTGTGTGAACTCACAATGGAGGTGTGTGAAGTCACAGAAAGGAGGTGTGTGAAGTCATAGAATGCAAGTGTGTGAAGTCATAGAATTGAGGTGTGTGAAGTCAGAATGGAGGTGTGTGAAGTCACAGAATGGAATTTTGTGAAATCATAGAATGGAGGTGTGTGAAGTCATGGAATGGAGGTGTGTGAAGTCACAGAATGGAGGTGTGTGAAGTCAAAGAATGGAAGTGTGTGAAGTCAAAATGGATGTGTGAGAAGTCACAGAATGGAGGTGTGTGAAGTCACAGAATGGAGGTGTGTTAAGTCAAAATTGTGGAGTGTGAAGTCACAAATGGAGTTGTGAAATCAGAATTTAGCTGTGTGAAGTCATAGAATGGAGGTGTGTGAAGTCATAGAATGGAGGTGTGTGAAGTCACAGAACTGAGGCGTGTGAAGTCAAAATGGAGGTGTGTGAAGTCACATGCAGGTGTGTGAACTCAGAATGGAGGTGTGAAGTCACAATGTAGGTGTGTTAAGTTATAGAATGGAGGTTTGTGAAGTCATAGAATGGAGGTGTGTGAAGTCACAGAATGGAGGTGTGTGAAATCATAGAATGGAGGTGTGTGAAGTCACAGAATGGAGGTGTGTGAAGTCATAGAATGGAGGTGTGTGAAGTCATAGAATGGAGGTGTGTGAAGTCACAGAATGGAGGGGTGTTAAGTCACAGAATGGAGGTGTGTGAACCCGGAATGGAGGTGTGTGAAGTCACAGAATGGAGGTGTGTGAAGTCATAGAATGGAGGTGTATGAAGTCACAGAATGGATGTGTGTTAAGTACAGCAATGAAGGTGTGTGAACTCAGAATGGAGGTGTGTGAAGTCACAGAATGGAGGTGTGTGACCTCAAAATGAAGGTGTGTGAGGTCACAGAAAGGAGGTTTGTGAAGTCATAGAATGGAGGTGTGTGAAGTCATAGAATGGATGATTCTGAAGTAATAATGAAGGTGTGTGAAGTCATAGAATGGAGGTGTGTGAAGACACAATGTAGGTGTGTGAACTCATAGAATGGAGGTGTGTGAAGTCACAATATAGGTGTGTTAAGTTATAGAATGGAGGTGTGTGAAGTCATAGAATGGAGGAGTGTGAAGTCAGAATGGTGGTGTTCGAAGTCATAGAATGGAGGTGTGTGAAGTCAGAATGTAGGTGTGTGAAGTCATAGAATGGAGTGGTGTGAAGTCACAATGGAGGTGTGTGAACTCATAGAATAGAGGTGTGTGAAGTCACAATGGATGTGTGTGAAGTCATAGAATGGTGGTGTGTGAAGTCACAGAATGGAGGTGTGGAAGTCATAGAAAGGAGGTGTGTGAAGTCACAGAATTGATGTGTTTGAAGTCATATATTGGAGGTGTGTGAAGTCATAGAATGGAGGTTTGTGAAATCATAGAATGGAGGTGTGTGAAGTCACAGAATGGAGATGTGTGAAGTCAGAATGGAGGTGTGTGAAGTCATAGAATTAAGGTGTGTGAAGTCAGAATGGAGGTATGTGAACTCATAGAATGGAGGTGTGTGAAATCACAATCGAGGTGCGTGAAGTCATAAAATGGAGGTGTGTGAAGTCACAGAATGGAGGTGTGTGAAGTCATAGAATGGGGCTGGGTGAAGTCAGAATGGAGGTGTGTGAAGTCACAGAATGGAGGTGTGTAAAGTCATAGAATGGAGCTGTGTGAAGTCATAGAATGGAGGTGTGTTAAGTCAAAATGGAGGTGTGTGAAGTTACAGAATTGAGGTGTGTGATATCACAGAATGGAGGTGTGTGAAGTCACAGAATGGAGGTGGGCGAAGTCATAGAATGGATGTTTCTGAAGTAACAATGAAGGTGTGTGAAGTCATAGAATGGAGGTGTGTGAAGTCACAGAATGGAGGTGTGTGAAGTCATACAATGGAGATGTGTAAAGTCAGAATGGAGGTGTGTGAAGTCACAGAATGGAGGTGTGTGAACACAGGATGGAGGTGTGTGAAGTCATAGAATAAAGGTGTGTGAAGTCATAGAATGTAGGTGAGTGAAGTCACAGATTCGAGGTCTGTGAAGTCATGGATTGGAGGTGTGTGATGTCAGAATGCAGGTGTGTGAAGTCATAGAATGGAGGTGTGTGAAGTCAAAGAATGGAGGTGTGTGAAGTCATAGAATGGAGGTGTGTGAAATCACAGAATGGAGGTGTGTGAATTCGCAGAATGGAGGTGTGTAAAGTCACATAGTGGAGATGTGTAAAGTCACAGAGTGGAGGTGTGTGAAGTCATAGGAGGGAGGTTTGTGAAGTCATAGAATGGAGGTGTGTGAAGTCATAGAATGGAGGTGTGTGAAGTCATAGAATGGAAGTGTGTGAAGTCATAGATTGGAGGTGTGTGATGTCATAGAATGTAGGTGTGTGAAGTCATAGAATGGAGGTGTGTGAAGTCACGGAAGGGAGGTGTGTGAAGTCACAGAATGGAGGTGTGTGAAGTTACAATGGAGGTGTGTGAAGTCATAGAATGGAGGTGTGTGAAGTCAAAGAATGGCGGTGTGTGAAGTCATAGAATGGAGGTGTGTGAAATCACAGAATGGAATTGTATGAATTCGAAGAATGGAGGTGTGTAAAGTCACAGATTGGAGATGTGTGAAGTCACAGAATGAAGGTGTGTAAAGTCATAGAATGGAGGTTTGGGAAGTCACAGAATGGAGGTGTGTGAAGTCAGAATAGAGGTGTGTAAAGTCATAGAATTGAGGTGTGTGAAGTCAGAATGGAGCTGTGTTAAGTTATAGAATGGAGGTGTGTGAAGTCAAAATGGAGGTGTGTGAACTCATAGAATGGAGGTGTGTGAAGTCACAGAGTGGAGGTGTGTGAAGTCATAGAATGGAGGTGTGTGAATTCAGATTGGAGGTGTGTGAAGTCATAGATTGGAGGTGTGTCAACTCAGAAAGGAGGTGTGTGAAGTCATAGAATGGAGGTGAGTGAAGTCATAGAATGGAGGTGTGTGAAATCAAAGAATGGAGGTGTGTGAAGTCACAGAATTTAGGTGTGTGAAGTCAGAATGGAGGTGTGTGAGGTCAGAATGGAGGTGTGTGAAGTCATAGAATGGAGGTGTGTGAAGTCACAATGCAGGTGTGTGAATTCATAAAATGGAGTTGTGTGAAGTCACAATGTAGGTGTGTGAAGTCATAGAATGGAGGTGTGTGAAATCTCAGAATGGAGGGGTATGAATTCGCAGAATGGAGGTGTGTAAAGACACAGAGTGGAGATGTGTGAATTCACAGAGTGGAGTTGGGTGAAGTCATAGAAAAGAGGTTTGTGAAGTCACAGAATGGAGGTGTGTGAAGTCATAGAATGGAGGTGTGTGAAGTCAGAATGGAGGTGTGTGAACTCATAGAATGGAGGTGTGTGAAGTCAAAGAATGGAGGTGTGTGAAGTCATAGAATGGAGGTGTGTGAAATCATAGAATGGAGGTGTGTGAAGTCATAGAATGGAGGTGTGTGAAGTCATAGAATGGAGTTTTGTGAAGTCACAGAATGGAGCTGTGTGAGTCAGAATTGAGGTGTGTGAAGTCATAGAATGCAGATGTGTGAAGTCATAGAATGGAGGATTGTGAAGTCAGCGAAGGGAGGTTTGTGAAGTCATAGAATGGAGGTATGTGAAGTCAAATTGGAGGGGTGTGAAGTCAGAGATTGGAGATGTGTGAAGTCATAGAATGGAGGTGTGTGAAGTCTTAGAATGGAGGTGGGTGAAGTCATAGAATGGAGGTGTGTGAAGTCACTGAATGGACGAGTTTAAAGTCATAGAATGGAGGTGTGTGAAGTCAGAGAATTGAGCTGTTTGAAGTCATATATTGGAGATGTGTGAAGTCAAAATGGATGTGTGAAGTCATAGAATGTAGGTGTGTGAAGTCATGGAATGGAGGTGTGTGAAGTCACAGAATGGAGGAGTGTGAACTCAGAATGGAGGTGTGTGAAGTCACAGAATGGAGGTTTGTGAAGTCATAGAATGGAAGTGTGTGAAGTCATAGAATGGAGGAGTGTGAAGTCATAGAGTGGAGGTGAGTGAAGTCACAGATTCGAGGTCTGTGAAGTCATGGATTGGAGGTGTGTGATGTCAGAATGCAGGTGTGTAAAGTCATAGAATGGAGGTGTGTGAAGTCAAAGAATGGAGGTGTGTGAAGTCATAGAATGGAGGTGTGTGAAATCACAGAATGGAATTGTATGAATTCGAAGAATGGAGGTGTGTAAAGTCACAGATTGGAGATGTGTGAAGTCACAGAATGAAGGTGTGTAAAGTCATAGAATGGAGGTTTGGGAAGTCACAGAATGGAGGTGTGTGAAGTCAGAATAGAGGTGTGTAAAGTCATAGAATTGAGGTGTGTGAAGTCAGAATGGAGCTGTGTTAAGTTATAGAATGGAGGTGTGTGAAGTCAAAATGGAGGTGTGTGAACTCATAGAATGGAGGTGTGTGAAGTCACAGAGTGGAGGTGTGTGAAGTCATAGAATGGAGGTGTGTGAATTCAGATTGGAGGTGTGTGAAGTCATAGATTGGAGGTGTGTCAACTCAGAAAGGAGGTGTGTGAAGTCATAGAATGGAGGTGAGTGAAGTCATAGAATGGAGGTGTGTGAAATCAAAGAATGGAGGTGTGTGAAGTCACAGAATTTAGGTGTGTGAAGTCAGAATGGAGGTGTGTGAGGTCAGAATGGAGGTGTGTGAAGTCATAGAATGGAGGTGTGTGAAGTCACAATGCAGGTGTGTGAATTCATAAAATGGAGTTGTGTGAAGTCACAATGTAGGTGTGTGAAGTCATAGAATGGAGGTGTGTGAAATCTCAGAATGGAGGGGTATGAATTCGCAGAATGGAGGTGTGTAAAGACACAGAGTGGAGATGTGTGAATTCACAGAGTGGAGTTGGGTGAAGTCATAGAAAAGAGGTTTGTGAAGTCACAGAATGGAGGTGTGTGAAGTCATAGAATGGAGGTGTGTGAAGTCAGAATGGAGGTGTGTGAACTCATAGAATGGAGGTGTGTGAAGTCAAAGAATGGAGGTGTGTGAAGTCATAGAATGGAGGTGTGTGAAATCATAGAATGGAGGTGTGTGAAGTCATAGAATGGAGGTGTGTGAAGTCATAGAATGGAGTTTTGTGAAGTCACAGAATGGAGCTGTGTGAGTCAGAATTGAGGTGTGTGAAGTCATAGAATGCAGATGTGTGAAGTCATAGAATGGAGGATTGTGAAGTCAGCGAAGGGAGGTTTGTGAAGTCATAGAATGGAGGTATGTGAAGTCAAATTGGAGGGGTGTGAAGTCAGAGATTGGAGATGTGTGAAGTCATAGAATGGAGGTGTGTGAAGTCTTAGAATGGAGGTGGGTGAAGTCATAGAATGGAGGTGTGTGAAGTCACTGAATGGACGAGTTTAAAGTCATAGAATGGAGGTGTGTGAAGTCAGAGAATTGAGCTGTTTGAAGTCATATATTGGAGATGTGTGAAGTCAAAATGGATGTGTGAAGTCATAGAATGTAGGTGTGTGAAGTCATGGAATGGAGGTGTGTGAAGTCACAGAATGGAGGAGTGTGAACTCAAAATGGAGGTGTGTGAAGTCACAGAATGGAGGTTTGTGAAGTCATAGAATGGAAGTGTGTGAAGTCATAGAATGGAGGAGTGTGAAGTCATAGAGTGGAGGTGAGTGAAGTCACAGATTCGAGGTCTGTGAAGTCATGGATTGGAGGTGTGTGATGTCAGAATGCAGGTGTGTAAAGTCATAGAATGGAGGTGTGTGAAGTCAAAGAATGGAGGTGTGTGAAGTCATAGAATGGAGGTGTGTGAAATCACAGAATGGAGGTGTGTGAATTCGCAGAATGGAGGTGTGTAAAGTCACAGAGTGGATATGTGTGAAGTCACAGAGTGGAGGTGTGTGAAGTCATAGAAGGGAGGTTTGTGAAGTCATAGAATGAATGTGTGTGAAGTCAGAATAGAGGTGTGTAAAGTCATATAATTGAGGTGTGTGAAGTCAAAATGGAGCTGTGTGAAGTCACAGAATGGAGGTGTGTGAAGTCAAAATGGAAGTGTGTAAACTCATAGAATGGAGGTGTGTGAAGTCACAGAATGGAGGTGTGTGAATTCAGATTGGAGGTGTGTGACGTCATAGAATGGAGGTGTGTCAACTCATAAAGTAGGTCTGTGAAGTCATAGAATGGAGGTGTGTGAAGTCATAGAATGGAGGTGTGTGAAATCATAGAATGGAGGTGTTTGAAGTCACAGAATTTAGGTGTGTGAAGTCAGTATGGAGGTGTGTGAGGTCAGAATGGAGATGTGTTAAGTCATAGAATGGAGGTGAGTGAAGTCATAGAATGGAGGTGTGTGAAATCAAAGAATGGAGGTGTGTGAAGTCACAGAATTTAGGTGTGTGAAGTCAGAATGGAGGTGTGTGAGGTCAGAATGGAGGTGTGTGAAGTCATAGAATGGAGGTGTGTGAAGTCACAATGCAAGTGTGTGAATTCATAAAATGGAGATGTGTGAAGTCACAATGTAGGTGTGTGAAGTCATAGAATGGAGGTGTGTGATTTCATAGACTGGAGGTGTGTGAAGTCACAGAATGGAGGTTTGTGAAGTCAGAATGGAGGTGTGTGAAGTCATAGAATGGAGGTGTGTGAAGTCATAGAATGGAGGTGTGTGAAGTCACAGAATGGAAGTGTGTGAAATCATAGAATGGAGGTGTGTGAAGTCACAGAATGGAGGTGTGTGAAGTCAGAATGGAGGTGTGTGAAGTCATAGAATGGAGGTGTGTGAAGTCAGAAAGGAGGTGTGAAGTCAGAATGGAGGTGTGTGAAGTCATAGAATGGAGAAGTGTGAAGTCATAGAGTGGAGGTGAGTGAAGTCACAGATTCGAGGTCTGTGAAGTCATAGAATGGATGTGTGTGAAGTCAGAATGTAGGTGTTCGAAGTCATAGAATAGAGGTGTGTGAAGTCAGAATGGAGTTGTGTGAAGTCATAGAATGGAGGCTTGTGAACTCATAGAATGGAGGTGTGTGAATTCACAGAATTGAGGTGTGTGAAGTCAGAATGGAGGTGTGAAGTCAGCATGGAGGTGTGTGAAGTCATAGAATGGAGGTGTGTGAATTCACAATGCCTTTGTGTGAACTCATAGAATGGAGGTCTGTGAAGTCACAATGTAGGTGTGTGAAGTCGCAGAATGGAGGTGTGTGAAGTCATAGAATGGAGGTGTGTGAAGTCACAGAATGGAGGTGTGTGAAGTCATATATTGGAGGTTTGTGAAGTCATAGAATGGAGGTGTGTGAAGTAATGGAATGGAGGTGTGTCAAGTCACAGATTGAAGGTGTTTGAAGTCACAGAATGGGGGTGTGTGAAGTCACAGAATAGAGGTGTGTGAAGTGACACAATGCAGGTGTGTGAACTCACAATGGAGGTGTGTGAAGTCACAGAAAGGAGGTGTGTGAAGTCATAGAATGCAAGTGTGTGAAGTCATAGAATTGAGGTGTGTGAAGTCAGAATGGAGGTGTGTGAAGTCACAGAATGGAATTTTGTGAAATCATAGAATGGAGGTGTGTGAAGTCATGGAATGGAGGTGTGTGAAGTCACAGAATGGAGGTGTGTGAAGTCAAAGAATGGAAGTGTGTGAAGTCAAAATGGATGTGTGAGAAGTCACAGAATGGAGGTGTGTGAAGTCACAGAATGGAGGTGTGTTAAGTCAAAATTGTGGAGTGTGAAGTCACAAATGGAGTTGTGAAATCAGAATTTAGCTGTGTGAAGTCATAGAATGGAGGTGTGTGAAGTCATAGAATGGAGGTGTGTGAAGTCACAGAACTGAGGCGTGTGAAGTCAAAATGGAGGTGTGTGAAGTCACATGCAGGTGTGTGAACTCAGAATGGAGGTGTGAAGTCACAATGTAGGTGTGTTAAGTTATAGAATGGAGGTTTGTGAAGTCATAGAATGGAGGTGTGTGAAGTCACAGAATGGAGGTGTGTGAAATCATAGAATGGAGGTGTGTGAAGTCACAGAATGGAGGTGTGTGAAGTCATAGAATGGAGGTGTATGAAGTCACAGAATGGATGTGTGTTAAGTACAGCAATGAAGGTGTGTGAACTCAGAATGGAGGTGTGTGAAGTCACAGAATGGAGGTGTGTGACCTCAAAATGAAGGTGTGTGAGGTCACAGAAAGGAGGTTTGTGAAGTCATAGAATGGAGGTGTGTGAAGTCATAGAATGGATGATTCTGAAGTAATAATGAAGGTGTGTGAAGTCATAGAATGGAGGTGTGTGAAGACACAATGTAGGTGTGTGAACTCATAGAATGGAGGTGTGTGAAGTCACAATATAGGTGTGTTAAGTTATAGAATGGAGGTGTGTGAAGTCATAGAATGGAGGAGTGTGAAGTCAGAATGGTGGTGTTCGAAGTCATAGAATGGAGGTGTGTGAAGTCAGAATGTAGGTGTGTGAAGTCATAGAATGGAGTGGTGTGAAGTCACAATGGAGGTGTGTGAACTCATAGAATAGAGGTGTGTGAAGTCACAATGGATGTGTGTGAAGTCATAGAATGGTGGTGTGTGAAGTCACAGAATGGAGGTGTGGAAGTCATAGAAAGGAGGTGTGTGAAGTCACAGAATTGATGTGTTTGAAGTCATATATTGGAGGTGTGTGAAGTCATAGAATGGAGGTTTGTGAAATCATAGAATGGAGGTGTGTGAAGTCACAGAATGGAGATGTGTGAAGTCAGAATGGAGGTGTGTGAAGTCATAGAATTAAGGTGTGTGAAGTCAGAATGGAGGTATGTGAACTCATAGAATGGAGGTGTGTGAAATCACAATCGAGGTGCGTGAAGTCATAAAATGGAGGTGTGTGAAGTCACAGAATGGAGGTGTGTGAAGTCATAGAATGGGGCTGGGTGAAGTCAGAATGGAGGTGTGTGAAGTCACAGAATGGAGGTGTGTAAAGTCATAGAATGGAGCTGTTTGAAGTCATAGAATGGAGGTGTGTTAAGTCAAAATGGAGGTGTGTGAAGTTACAGAATTGAGGTGTGTGATATCACAGAATGGAGGTGTGTGAAGTCACAGAATGGAGGTGGGCGAAGTCATAGAATGGATGTTTCTGAAGTAACAATGAAGGTGTGTGAAGTCATAGAATGGAGGTGTGTGAAGTCACAGAATGGAGGTGTGTGAAGTCATACAATGGAGATGTGTAAAGTCAGAATGGAGGTGTGTGAAGTCATAGAATAAAGGTGTGTGAAGTCATAGAATGGAGGTGTGTGAAGTCAGCATGGAGGTGTGTGAAGTCAAGAAATGAGGTGTGTGAAGTCAAAATGGAGGTGAGTGAAGTCAGAATGGAGGTGTGTGAAGTCACAGAATGGAGGTGTGTGAAATGATAGCATGGAGGTATGTGAAATCATAGAATGGAACTGTGTGAAGTCATAGAATGGAGGTGTGTGAAGTCATAGAATGTAGATGGGTGAAGTCATAGAATGGAGGTGTGTGAAGTCACCGAAGGGAGGACTGTGAAGTCACATAATGGAGGTGAGTGAAGTCAAAATGGGGGTGTGTGACGTCATAAAATGGAGGTGTGTGAAATCATAGAATGGAGGTTTGTGAAATCACAGAATGGAGTTGTGTGAAGTCAGAGAAAGGAGGTTTGTGAAGTCATAGAATGGAGGTATGTAAAGTCAAATTGGAGGTGTGTGAAGTCATAGAATGGAGGTGTGTGAAGTCATAGAATGGACGTGTGTGAAGTCAGAGAACTGAGGTGTGTGAAGTCACAGAATTGACGGGTATGAAGTCATAGAATGGAGGTGTGTGAAGTCACAGAATTCACGTGTTTGTACTCATATATTGGAGGTGTGTGAAGTCATAAAATGGAGGTGGGTGAAGTCATAGAATGGACGTGTGTGAAGTCAGAGAACTGAGGTGTGTGAAGTCACAGAATTGACGGGTATGAAGTCACAGATTGGAGGTGTGTGAAATCGTGGAATGGAGTTGTGTGAACTCAGAATGGAGGTGTGTGAAGTCACAGAATGGAGGTTTGTGAAGTCATAGAATGGATGTTTCTGAAGTAAGAATGAAGGTGTGTGAAGTCACAGAGTGGAGGTGTGTGAACTCATAGAATGGAGGTGTGTGAAGTCACAGAATGCAGGTGTGTGAAGTCAGAATGGAGGTGTGCAGTCATAGATTGGAGGTGGGTGAAGTCATAAAAAGGAGGTGTGGGAAATCATAGAATGGAGGAGTGTGAAGTCATAGAGTGCAGGTGAGTGAAGTCACAGATTCGAGGTCTGTGAAGTCATAGAATGGAGGTGTGTGATGTAAAAATGGAGTGTGCGAAGTCATAGAATAGAGGTGTGTGAAGTCAGAATTGAGGTGTGTGAAGTCATAGATGGAGTTGTGTGAAGTCACAGTATGGAGGTGTGTGAAATCATAGAATGGAGTTTTGTGAAGTCACAGAATGGAGCTGTGTGAATTCAGAATTGAGGTGTGTGAAGTCATAGAATGGAGGTGTGTGAAGTCAGAATGGAGATGTGTGAACTCATAGAATGGAGGTGTGTGACGTCACAATGGAAGTGTGTGAAGTCATAGAATGGAGGTGTGTGAAGTCACAGAATGGCGGTATGTGAAGTCATAGAATGGAGTTTTGTGAAGTCATAGAATGGAGGTGTGTGAAGTCAAAATGGAGGTTTGTGAAGTCACAGAATTGAGGTGTGTGAACACAGAATGGAGGTGTGTGAAGTCAAAGAATGGAGGTGTGTGAAGTCATAGTATGGAGGTGTGCGAAGTCATAGAATGTATGTTTGTGAAGTAAGAATGAAGGTGTGTGAAGTCACAGAATTGAGGTGTGTGACGTCACAGAATGGAGGTGTGTGAAGTCATAGAATGGAGGTGTGTGAAGTCAGAATGGAGGTGTGTGAAGTCACCGAATGGAGGTGTTTGAACTCAGAATTGACGTGTGTGAAGTCACAGAATGAAGGTTTGCGAAGTCACGGAATGGAGTTGCTGGAAGTCATAAAATGGATGTTTCTGAATTAAGAATGAAGGTGGGTGAAGTCATAGAATGGAGGTGTGTGAAGACAAAATTGTGGTGTGTGAACTCATAGAATGGATGTGTGTGAACTCATCGAATGGAGGTGTGTGAAGTCGTGGAATGGAGGTGTGTGAAGTCAAAGAATGGAGGTGTGTGAAGTCAAACAATAGTGGTGTGTGAAGTCACAGAATGGAGGTGTGTGAAGTCACAGAATGGAAGTGTGTGAAGTCAAAATAGAGGTGTGTGAAGTCAAAGAATGGAGGTGTGTGAAGTCACAGAATGGAGGTGTGTGAAGTCAAAATGGTGGTGTGTGAAGTCACAAATGGAGGTGTGCGAAGTCACAGAATGTAGGTGTGTGAAGTCAAAATGGAGGTGTGTGAAGTCAAAGAATGGAGGTGCGTGAACTCATAGAATGGAGGTGTGTGAAATCATGGAATGTAGGTTTGTGAAGTCAAACATTGGAAGTGTGGGAAGTTACAAAAAGGAGATGTGTAAAGTCATAGAATGGAGGTGTGTGAAGTCATAGAATGGAGGAGTGTGAAGTCAGAATAGAGATTTGTGAAGTCACATAATGGAGGTGTGTGAAGGCATAGAATGTTGGTGTATGAAGTCATAGAAGGGAGGTGTATGAAGTCATAGAATGGAGGTGTGTGAAGTCAGAGTGCAGGTGTGTGAAGTCATAGAATGGAGGTTTGTGAAGTCATAGACTGGAGGTGTGTGAAGTCATAGAATGGAAGTGTGTGAAGTCATAGAATGGAGGTGTGTGATGTCATAGAATGGAGGTGTGTGAAGTCATAGAATGGAGGTGTTTGAAGTCACAGAATGGAAGTGTGTGAAGTCAAAATAGAGGTGTGTGAAGTCAAAAAATGGAGGTGTGTGAAGTCACAGAATGGAGGTGTGTGAAGTCAAAATGGTGGTGTGTGAAGTCAAAGAATTTTGGTGTGTGAACTCATAGAATGGAGGTGTGTGAAATCATGGAATGGAGGTGTGTGAAGTCATAGAATGGAGGAGTGTGAAGTGAGAATGGAGATTTGTGAAGTCACAGAGTGGAGGTGTGTGAATGCATAGAATGTTGGTGTATGAAGTCATAGAAGGGAGGTGTATGAAGTCATAGAATGGAGGTGTGTGAAGTCAGAGTGCAGGTGTGTGAAGTCACAGAATGGAGGTTTGTGAAGTCGTAGACTGGAGGTGTGTGAAGTCATAGAATGGAAGTGTGTGAAGTCATAGAATGGAGGTGTGTGATGTCATAGAATGGAGGTGTGTGAAGTCATAGAATGGAGGTGTGTGAAGTCACGTAAGGGAGGTTTGTGAAGGCACAGAATGGACTTGTGTGAAGTCAAAATGGAGGTTTGTGAAGTCATAGAATGGAGGTGTGTGAAGTCAGAGTGCAGGTGTGTGAAGTCACAGAATTTAGGTGTGTGAAGTCAGTATGGAAGTGTGTGAGGTCAGAATGGAGATGTGTTAAGTCATAGAATGGAGGTGAGTGAAGTCATAGAATGGAGGTGTGTGAAATCAAAGAATGGAGGTGTGTGAAGTCACAGAATTTAGGTGTGTGAAGTCAGAATGGAGGTGTGTGAGGTCAGAATGGAGGTGTGTGAAGTCATAGAATGGAGGTGTGTGAAGTCACAATGCAAATGTGTGAATTCATAAAATGGAGATGTGTGAAGTCACAATGTAGGTGTGTGAAGTCATAGAATGGAGGTGTGTGATTTCATAGACTGGAGGTGTGTGAAGTCACAGAATGGAGGTTTGTGAAGTCAGAATGGAGGTGTGTGAAGTCATAGAATGGAGGTGTGTGAAATCATAGAATGGAGGTGTGTGAAGTCACAGAATGGAAGTGTGTGAAATCATAGAATGGAGGTGGGTGAAGTCACAGAATGGAGGTGTGTGAAGTCAGAATGGAGGTGTGTGAAGCCATAGAATGGAGGTGTGTTAAGTCAGAATGGAGGTGTGAAGTCAGAATGGAGGTGGGTGAAGTCATAGAAATTAGGTGTGGTAAGTCATAGAATGGAGAAGTGTGAAGTCATAGAGTGGAGGTGAGTGAAGTCAAAGATTCGAGGTCTGTGAAGTCATAGAATGGATGTGTGTGAAGTCAGAATGTAGGTGTTCGAAGTCATAGAATAGAGGTGTGTGAAGTCAGAATGGAGTTGTGTGAAGTCATAGAATGGAGGCTTGTGAACTCATAGAATGGAGGTGTGTGAATTCACAGAATTGAGGTGTGTGAAGTCAGAATGGAGGTGTGAAGTCAGCATGGAGGTGTGTGAACTCATAGAATGGAGGTGTGTGAATTCACAATGCCTTTGTGTGAACTCATAGAATGGAGGTCTGTGAAGTCACAATGTAGGTGTGTGAAGTCGCAGAATGGAGGTGTGTGAAGTCATAGAATGGAGGTTTGTGAAGTCACCTAATGGAGGTGTGTGAAGTCATATATTGGAGGTTTGTGAAGTCATAGAATGGAGGCGTGTGAAGTAATGGAATGGAGGTGTGTCAAGTCACAGATTGAAGGTGTTTGAAGTCACAGAATGGGGGTGTGTGAAGTCACAGAATAGAGGTGTGTGAAGTGACACAATGCAGGTGTGTGAACTCACAATGGAGGTATGTGAAGTCACAGAAAGGAGGTGTGTGAAGTCACAGAATGGAGTTTTGTGAAATCATAGAATGGAGGTGTGCGAAGTCATAGAATGGATGATTCGGAAGAAAAAATGAAGGTGTGTGAAGTCATAGAATGGAGGTGTGTGAAGTCACAATATAGGTGTGTGAACTCATAGAATGGTGCTGTGTAATCTCATAGAATGGAGGTGTGTGAAGTCATGGAATGGAGGTGTGTGAAGTCAGAGAATGGAGGTGTGTGAAGTCAAAGAATGGAAGTGTGTGAAGTCAAAATGGATGTGAGAGAAGTCACAGAATGGAGGTGTGTGAAGTCACAGAATGGAGGTGTGTTAAGTCAAAATTGTGGAGTGTGAAGTCACAAATGGAGTTGTGAAATCAGAATTTAGCTGTGTGAAGTCATAGAATGGAGGTGTGTGAAGTCAGAATGGAGGTGTGTGAACTCATAGAATGGAGATGTGTGAAGTCACCATGGAGGTGTGTGAAGTCATAGAATGGAAGTGTGTGAAGTCAGATTGGAGGTGTGTGAAATCAGAGAATGGAGGTGTGTCAACTCAGAAATGAGGTGTGTGAAGTCATAGAATCTAGGTGTGTGAAGTCATAGAATGGAAGTGTGTGAAATCATAGAATGGAGGTGTGTGAAGTCACAGAACTGAGGCGTGTGAAGTCAAAATGGAGGTGTGTGAAGTCACATGCAGGTGTGTGAACTCAGAATGGAGGTGTGAAGTCACAATGTAGGTGTGTTAAGTTATAGAATGGAGGTGTGTGAAGTCATAGAATGGAGGTGTGTGAAGTCACAGAATGGAGGTGTGTGAAATCATAGAATGGAGGTGTGTGAAGTCACAGAATTGAGGTGTGTGAAGTCATAGAATGGAGGTGTGTCAAGTCATAGAATGGAGGTGTGTGAAGTCACAGAATGGAGGGGTGTTAAGTCACAGAATGGAGGTGTGTGAACCCAGAATGGAGGTGTGTGAAGTCACAGAATGGAGGTGTGTGAAGTCATACAATGGAGGTGTATGAAGTCACAGAATGGATGTGTGTTAAGTACAGGAATGAAGGTGTGTGAACTCAGAATGGAGGTGTGTGAAGTCACAGAATGGAGGTGTGTGACCTCAAAATGAAGGTGTGTGAGGTCACAGAACGGAGGTTTGTGAAGTCATAGAATGGAGGTGTGTGAAGTCATGGAATGGAGTTGTGTGAACTCAGAATGGAGGTGTGTGAAGTCACACAATCGAGGTTTGTGAAGTCATAGAATGGATGTTTCTGAAGTAAGAATGAAGGTGTGTGAAGTCACAGAATGGAGGTGTGTGAACTCATAGAATGGAGGTGTGTGAAGTCACAGAATGCAGGTGTGTGAAGTCAGAATGGAGGTGTGCAGTCATAGATTGGAGGTGGGTGAAGTCATAAAAAGGAGGTGTGGGAAATCATAGAATGGAGGAGTGTGAAGTCATAGAGTGCAGGTGAGTGAAGTCACAGATTCGAGGTCTGTGAAGTCATAGAATGGAGGTGTGTGATGTAAAAATGGAGTGTGCAAAGTCATAGAATAGAGGTGTGTGAAGTCAGAATTGAGGTGTGTGAAGTCATAGATGGAGTTGTGTGAAGTCACAGTATGGAGGTGTGTGAAATCATAGAATGGAGTTTTGTGAAGTCACAGAATGGAGCTGTGTGAATTCATAATTGAGGTGTGTGAAGTCATAGAATGGAGGTGTGTGAAGTCAGAATGGAGATGTGTGAACTCATAGAATGGAGGTGTGTGACGTCACAATGGAAGTGTGTGAAGTCATAGAATGGAGGTGTGTGAAGTCACAGAATGGCGGTATGTGAAGTCATAGAATGGAGTTTTGTGAAGTCATAGAATGGAGGTGTGTGAAGTCAAAATGGAGGTTTGTGAAGTCACAGAATTGAGGTGTGTGAACACAGAATGGAGGTGTGTGAAGTCAAAGAATGGAGGTGTGTGAAGTCATAGTATGGAGGTGTGCGAAGTCATAGAATGTATGTTTGTGAAGTAAGAATGAAGGTGTGTGAAGTCACAGAATTGAGGTGTGTGAAGTCAAAATGGAGGTGTGTGAAGTCAAAGAATAGAGGTGTGTGAACTCATAGAATGGAGGTGGGTGAAATCATGGAATGTAGGTTTGTGAAGTCAAACATTGGAAGTGTGGGAAGTTACAAAAAGGAGATGTGTAAAGTCATAGAATGGAGGTGTGTGAAGTCATAGAATGGAGGAGTGTGAAGTCAGAATAGAGATTTGTGAAGTCACATAATGGAGGTGTGTGAAGGCATAGAATGTTGGTGTATGAAGTCATAGAAGGGAGGTGTATGAAGTCATAGAATGGAGGTGTGTGAAGTCAGAGTGCAGGTGTGTGAAGTCATAGAATGGAGGTTTGTGAAGTCATAGACTGGAGGTGTGTGAAGTCATAGAATGGAAGTGTGTGAAGTCATAGAATGGAGGTGTGTGATGTCATAGAATGGAGATGTGTGAAGTCATAGAATGGAGGTGTTTGAAGTCACAGAATGGAAGTGTGTGAAGTCAAAATAGAGGTGTGTGAAGTCAAAAAATGGAGGTGTGTGAAGTCACAGAATGGAGGTGTGTGAAGTCAAAATGGTGGTGTGTGAAGTCAAAGAATGGTGGTGTGTGAACTCATAGAATGGAGGTGTGTGAAATCATGGAATGGAGGTGTGTGAAGTCATAGAATGGAGGAGTGTGAAGTGAGAATGGAGATTTGTGAAGTCACAGAGTGGAGGTGTGTGAATGCATAGAATGTTGGTGTATGAAGTCATAGAAGGGAGGTGTATGAAGTCATAGAATGGAGGTGTGTGAAGTCAGAGTGCAGGTGTGTGAAGTCACAGAATGGAGGTTTGTGAAGTCATAGACTGGAGGTGTGTGAAGTCATAGAATGGAAGTGTGTGAAGTCATAGAATGGAGGTGTGTGATGTCATAGAATGGAGGTGTGTGAAGTCATAGAATGGAGGTGTGTGAAGTCACGTAAGGGAGGTTTGTGAAGGCACAGAATGGACGTGTGTGAAGTCAAAATGGAGGTTTGTGAAGTCATAGAATGGAGGTGTGTGAAGTCAGAGTGCAGGTGTGTGAAGTCACAGAATGGAAGTGTGTGAAGTCATAGAATGGAGGTGTGTGATGTCATAGAATGGAGGTGTGTGAAGTCATAGAATGGAGGTGTGTGAAGTCACGTAAAGGAGGTTTGTGAAGGCACAGAATTGACGTGTGTGAAGTCAAAATGGAGGTTTGTGAAGTCATAGAATGGAGGTGTGTGAAGTCATAGAATGGAGGTGTGTGAAATCACAGAATGGAGGGGTATGAATTCGCAGAATGGAGGTGTGTAAAGACACAGAGTGGAGATGTGTGCATTCACAGAGTGGAGGTGTGTGAAGTCATAGAGTGGAGGTTTGTGAAGTCACAGAATGGAGGTGTGTGAAGTCAGAATGGAGGTATGTGAACTCATAGAATGGAGGTGTGTAAAGTCACAGAATGGAGGTGTGTGAAGTCAAATTGGAGTTGTGTGAAGTCATATAATGGAGGTGTGTCAACTCAGAAAGGAGGTGTGTGAAGTCATAGAATGGAGGTGTGTTAAGTCATAGAATGGAGTTTTGTGAAACCATAGAATGGAGGTGTGTGTATTCACAGAATTTAGGTTTGTGAAATCAGAATGGAGTTGTGTGAGGTCAGAATGGAGGTGAGTGAAGTCATAGAATGGAGGTGTGTGAACTCATATAATGGAGGTGTGTGAAGTCATACAATGGAGGTGTGTGAAGTCAAAGAATGGAGGTGTGTGAAGTCATAGAATGGAGGTGTGTGAAGTCAGAATGGAGTTGTGTGAAGTCATAGAATGGAGGTGTGTGAAGTCAGAATGGAGGTGTGTGAACTCATAGAATGGAGGTGTGTGAAGTCACAGAATGGAGGTGTGTGAAGTCAAATTGGAGTTGTGTGAAGTCATATAATGGAGGTGTGTCAACTCAGAAAGGAGGTGTGTGAAGTCATAGAATGGAGGTGTGTGAAGTCATAGAATGGAGTTGTGTGAAATCATAGAATGGAGGTGTGTGAATTCACAGACTTTAGGTTTTTGAAATCAGAATGGAGGTGTGTGAGATCAGAATGGAGGTGAGTGAAGTCATAGAATGGAGGTGTGTGAACTCATAGAGTGGAGGTGTGTGAAGTCACAATGTAGGGGTGTGAAGTCATAGAATGGAGGTGTGTGAAGTCATAGAATGGAGGTGTGTGAAGTCACAGAGTGGAGGTGTGTGAAGTCATAGAATGGAGGTGTGTGAAGTCACTGAATGGAGGTGTGTGAAATCATAGAATGGAGGTGTGTGAAGTCACAGAATGGAGGTCTGTGAACTCATAGAATGGAGGTGTGTGAAGTCACAGAATGCAGGTTTGGGAAGTCAGAATGGAGGTGTGTAGTCATAGATTGGAGGTGGGTGAAGTCATAAAAATGAGGTGTGGGAAATCATAGAATGGAGAAGTGTGAAGTCACAGAGTGCAGGTGAGTGAAGTCACAGATTCGAGGTCTATGAAGTCATAGAATGGAGGTGGGTGATGTCAAAATGGAAGTGTGCGAAAGTATAGTATAGAGGTTTGTGAAGTCAGAATTGGGGTGTGTGAAGTAATAGATGGAGTTGTGTGAAGTCATAGTATGGAGGTGTGTGAAATCATAGAATGGAGTTTTGTGAAGTCACAGAATGGAGCTGTGTGAATTCAGAATGGAGGTTTGTGAAGTCATAGAATGGAGGTGTGTGAAGTCAGAATGGAGATGTGTGAACTCATAGAATGGAGGTGTGCGACGTCACAATGGATGTGTGTGAAGTCATAGAATGGAGGTGTGTGAAGTCACAGAATGGAGGTGTGTGGAGTCATAGAATGGAGTTTTGTGAAGTCAGAGTATGGAGCTGTGTGAAGTCAGAATGGAGGTGTGTGAAGTCACAGAACGGAGGTGTGTCAACTCTGAATTTAGGTGTGTGAAGTCAAAGAATGGAGGTGTGCGAAGTCATAGAAGGGAGGTGTGTGAAGTCATAGAATGGAGGTGTGTGAAGTCAAAGAATGGAGGTGTGTGAAGTCATAGCATGGAGGTGTGTGAAGTCATAGAATGTATGTTTGTGAAGTAAGAATGAAGGTGTGTGAAGTCACAGAATTGAGGTATGTGACGTCACAGAATGGAAGTGTGTGAAGTCATAGAATGGAGGTGTGTGAAGGCACAGAATGGAGGTGTGTGAAGTCACCGAATGGAGTTGTGTGAACTCAGAATGGAGGTGTGTGAAGTCATGGAATGGAGGTGTGTGAAGTCAGAATGAAGGTGTGTGAAGTCACAGAATGGAGGTATGTGAACTCATAGAATGGAGGTGTGTGAAGTCACAGAATGCAGGTGTGTGAAGTCAGAATGGAGGTGTGTAGTCATAGATTGGAGGTGGGTGAAGTCATAAAAAGGAGGTGTGGGAAATCATAGAATGGAGGAGTGTGAAGTCATAGAGTGCAGGTGAGTGAAGTCAAAGAATCGAGGTCTGTGAAGTCATAGAATGGAGGTGTGTGATGTAAACATGGAGTGTGCGAAGTCATAGAATAGAGGTGTGTGAAGTCAGAATTGAGGTGTGTGAAGTCATAGATGGAGTTGTGTGAAGTCAAAGAATGGAGGTGTGTGAACTCATAGAATGGAGGTGTGTGAAATCATGGAATGGAGGTTTGTGAAGTCAAACATTGGAAGTGTGGGAAGTTACAAAAAGGAGATGTGTGAAGTCATAGAATGGAGGTGTGTGAAGTCATAGAATGGAGTTGTGTGAAATCATAGAATGGAGGTGTGTGAATTCACAGACTTTAGGTTTTTGAAATCAGAATGGAGGTGTGTGAGATCAGAATGGAGGTGAGTGAAGTCATAGAATGGAGGTGTGTGAACTCATAGAGTGGAGGTGTGTGAAGTCACAATGTAGGTGTGTGAAGTCATAGAATGGAGATGTGTGAAGTCATAGAATGGAGGTGTGTGAAGTCACAGAGTGGAGGTGTGTGAAGTCATAGAATGGAGGTGTGTGAAATCACAGAATGGAGGTGTGTGAAATCATAAAATGGAGGTGTTTGAAGTCACAGAATGGAGGTCTGTGAACTCATAGAATGGAGGTGTGTGAAGTCACAGAATGCAGGTTTGGGAAGTAAGAATGGAGGTGTGTAGTCATAGATTGGAGGTGGGTGAAGTCATAAAAAGGAGGTGTGGGAAATCATAGAATGGAGAAGTGTGAAGTCATAGAGTGCAGGTGAGTGAAGTCACAGATTCGAGGTCTATGAAGTCATAGAATGGAGGTGGGTGATGTCAAAATGGAAGTGTGCGAAGTCATAGAATAGAGGTTTGTGAAGTCAGAATTGAGGTGTGTGAAGTCATAGATGGAGTTGTGTGAAGTCATAGTATGGAGGAGTGTGAAATCATAGAATGGAGTTTTGTGAAGTCACAGAATGGAGCTGTGTGAATTCAGAATGGAGGTGTGTGAAGTTATAGAATGGAGGTGTGTGAAGTCAGAATGGAGATGTGTGAACTCATAGAATGGAGGTGTGTGACGTCACAATGGAAGTGTGTGAAGTCATAGAATGGAGGTGTGTGATGTCATAGAATGGAGGTGTGTGAAGTCATAGAATGGAGGTGTGTGAAGTCACGTAAGGGAGGTTTGTGAAGGCACAGAATGGACTTGTGTGAAGTCAAAATGGAGGTTTGTGAAGTCATAGAATGGAGGTGTGTGAAGTCAGAGTGCAGGTGTGTGAAGTCACAGAATTTAGGTGTGTGAAGTCAGTATGGAAGTGTGTGAGGTCAGAATGGAGATGTGTTAAGTCATAGAATGGAGGTGAGTGAAGTCATAGAATGGAGGTGTGTGAAATCAAAGAATGGAGGTGTGTGAAGTCACAGAATTTAGGTGTGTGAAGTCAGAATGGAGGTGTGTGAGGTCAGAATGGAGGTGTGTGAAGTCATAGAATGGAGGTGTGTGAAGTCACAATGCAAATGTGTGAATTCATAAAATGGAGATGTGTGAAGTCACAATGTAGGTGTGTGAAGTCATAGAATGGAGGTGTGTGATTTCATAGACTGGAGGTGTGTGAAGTCACAGAATGGAGGTTTGTGAAGTCAGAATGGAGGTGTGTGAAGTCATAGAATGGAGGTGTGTGAAATCATAGAATGGAGGTGTGTGAAGTCACAGAATGGAAGTGTGTGAAATCATAGAATGGAGGTGGGTGAAGTCACAGAATGGAGGTGTGTGAAGTCAGAATGGAGGTGTGTGAAGCCATAGAATGGAGGTGTGTGAAGTCAGAATGGAGGTGTGAAGTCAGAATGGAGGTGGGTGAAGTCATAGAAATTAGGTGTGGTAAGTCATAGAATGGAGAAGTGTGAAGTCATAGAGTGGAGGTGAGTGAAGTCAAAGATTCGAGGTCTGTGAAGTCATAGAATGGATGTGTGTGAAGTCAGAATGTAGGTGTTCGAAGTCATAGAATAGAGGTGTGTGAAGTCAGAATGGAGTTGTGTGAAGTCATAGAATGGAGGCTTGTGAACTCATAGAATGGAGGTGTGTGAATTCACAGAATTGAGGTGTGTGAAGTCAGAATGGAGGTGTGAAGTCAGCATGGAGGTGTGTGAACTCATAGAATGGAGGTGTGTGAATTCACAATGCCTTTGTGTGAACTCATAGAATGGAGGTCTGTGAAGTCACAATGTAGGTGTGTGAAGTCGCAGACTGGAGGTGTGTGAAGTCATAGAATGGAGGTTTGTGAAGTCACCTAATGGAGGTGTGTGAAGTCATATATTGGAGGTTTGTGAAGTCATAGAATGGAGGCGTGTGAAGTAATGGAATGGAGGTGTGTCAAGTCACAGATTGAAGGTGTTTGAAGTCACAGAATGGGGGTGTGTGAAGTCACAGAATAGAGGTGTGTGAAGTGACACAATGCAGGTGTGTGAACTCACAATGGAGGTGTGTGAAGTCACAGAAAGGAGGTGTGTGAAGTCACAGAATGGAATTTTGTGAAATCATAGAATGGAGGTGTGCGAAGTCATAGAATGGATGATTCGGAAGAAAAAATGAAGGTGTGTGAAGTCATAGAATGGAGGTTTGTGAAGTCACAATATAGGTGTGTGAACTCATAGAATGGTGCTGTGTAATCTCATAGAATGGAGGTGTGTGAAGTCATGGAATGGAGGTGTGTGAAGTCACAGAATGGAGGTGTGTGAAGTCAAAGAATGGAAGTGTGTGAAGTCAAAATGGATGTGAGAGAAGTCACAGAATGGAGGTGTGTGAAGTCACAGAATGGAGGTGTGTTAAGTCAAAATTGTGGAGTGTGAAGTCACAAATGGAGTTGTGAAATCAGAATTTAGCTGTGTGAAGTCATAGAATGGAGGTGTGTGAAGTCAGAATGGAGGTGTGTGAACTCATAGAATGGAGATGTGTGAAGTCACCATGGAGGTGTGTGAAGTCATAGAATGGAAGTGTGTGAAGTCAGATTGGAGGTGTGTGAAATCAGAGAATGGAGGTGTGTCAACTCAGAAATGAGGTGTGTGAAGTCATAGAATCTAGGTGTGTGAAGTCATAGAATGGAAGTGTGTGAAATCATAGAATGGAGGTGTGTGAAGTCACAGAACTGAGGCGTGTGAAGTCAAAATGGAGGTGTGTGAAGTCACATGCAGGTGTGTGAACTCAGAATGGAGGTGTGAAGTCACAATGTAGGTGTGTTAAGTTATAGAATGGAGGTGTGTGAAGTCATAGAATGGAGGTGTGTGAAGTCACAGAATGGAGGTGTGTGAAATCATAGAATGGAGGTGTGTGAAGTCACAGAATGGAGGTGTGTGAAGTCATAGAATGGAGGTGTGTGAAGTCATAGAATGGAGGTGTGTGAAGTCACAGAATGGAGGGGTGTTAAGTCACAGAATGGAGGTGTGTGAACCCAGAATGGAGGTGTGTGAAGTCACAGAATGGAGGTGTGTGAAGTCATACAATGGAGGTGTATGAAGTCACAGAATGGATGTGTGTTAAGTACAGGAATGAAGGTGTGTGAACTCAGAATGGAGGTGTGTGAAGTCACAGAATGGAGGTGTGTGACCTCAAAATGAAGGTGTGTGAGGTCACAGAACGGAGGTTTGTGAAGTCATAGAATGGAGGTGTGTGAAGTCATGGAATGGAGTTGTGTGAACTCAGAATGGAGGTGTGTGAAGTCACAGAATGGAGGTTTGTGAAGTCATAGAATGGATGTTTCTGAAGTAAGAATGAAGGTGTGTGAAGTCACAGAATGGAGGTGTGTGAACTCATAGAATGGAGGTGTGTGAAGTCACAGAATGCAGGTGTGTGAAGTCAGAATGGAGGTGTGCAGTCATAGATTGGAGGTGGGTGAAGTCATAAAAAGGAGGTGTGGGAAATCATAGAATGGAGGAGTGTGAAGTCATAGAGTGCAGGTGAGTGAAGTCACAGATTCGAGGTCTGTGAAGTCATAGAATGGAGGTGTGTGATGTAAAAATGGAGTGTGCGAAGTCATAGAATAGAGGTGTGTGAAGTCAGAATTGAGGTGTGTGAAGTCATAGATGGAGTTGTGTGAAGTCACAGTATGGAGGTGTGTGAAATCATAGAATGGAGTTTTGTGAAGTCACAGAATGGAGCTGTGTGAATTCATAATTGAGGTGTGTGAAGTCATAGAATGGAGGTGTGTGAAGTCAGAATGGAGATGTGTGAACTCATAGAATGGAGGTGTGTGACGTCACAATGGAAGTGTGTGAAGTCATAGAATGGAGGTGTGTGAAGTCACAGAATGGCGGTATGTGAAGTCATAGAATGGAGTTTTGTGAAGTCATAGAATGGAGGTGTGTGAAGTCAAAATGGAGGTTTGTGAAGTCACAGAATTGAGGTGTGTGAACACAGAATGGAGGTGTGTGAAGTCAAAGAATGGAGGTGTGTGAAGTCATAGTATGGAGGTGTGCGAAGTCATAGAATGTATGTTTGTGAAGTAAGAATGAAGGTGTGTGAAGTCACAGAATTGAGATGTGTGACGTCACAGAATGGAGGTGTGTGAAGTCATAGAATGGAGGTGTGTGAAGTCAGAATGGAGGTGTGTGAAGTCACCGAATGGAGGTGTTTGAACTCAGAATTGAGGTGTGTGAAGTCACAGAATGAAGGTTTGCGAAGTCACGGAATGGAGTTGCGGGAAGTCATAAAATGGATGTTTCTGAATTAAGAATGAAGGTGGGTGAAGTCATAGAATGGAGGTTTGTGAAGACAAAATTGTGGTGTGTGAACTCATAGAATGGATGTGTGTGAACTCATCGAATGGAGGTGTGTGAAGTCGTGGAATGGAGGTGTGTGAAGTCAAAGAATGGAGGTGTGTGAAGTCAAACAATAGTGGTGTGTGAAGTCACAGAATGGAGGTGTGTGAAGTCACAGAATGGATGTGTGTGAAGTCAAAATAGAGGTGTGTGAAGTCAAAGAATGGAGGTGTGTGAAGTCACAGAATGGAGGTGTGTGAAGTCAAAATGGTGGTGTGTGAAGTCACAAATGGAGGTGTGCGAAGTCACAGAATGTAGGTGTGTGAAGTCAAAATGGAGGTGTGTGAAGTCAAAGAATAGAGGTGTGTGAACTCATAGAATGGAGGTGGGTGAAATCATGGAATGTAGGTTTGTGAAGTCAAACATTGGAAGTGTGGGAAGTTACAAAAAGGAGATGTGTAAAGTCATAGAATGGAGGTGTGTGAAGTCATAGAATGGAGGAGTGTGAAGTCAGAATAGAGATTTGTGAAGTCACATAATGGAGGTGTGTGAAGGCATAGAATGTTGGTGTATGAAGTCTAGAAGGGAGGTGTATGAAGTCATAGAATGGAGGTGTGTGAAGTCAGAGTGCAGGTGTGTGAAGTCATAGAATGGAGGTTTGTGAAGTCATAGACTGGAGGTGTGTGAAGTCATAGAATGGAAGTGTGTGAAGTCATAGAATGGAGGTGTGTGATGTCATAGAATGGAGATGTGTGAAGTCATAGAATGGAGGTGTTTGAAGTCACAGAATGGAAGTGTGTGAAGTCAAAATAGAGGTGTGTGAAGTCAAAAAATGGAGGTGTGTGAAGTCACAGAATGGAGGTGTGTGAAGTCAAAATGGTGGTGTGTGAAGTCAAAGAATGGTGGTGTGTGAACTCATAGAATGGAGGTGTGTGAAATCATGGAATGGAGGTGTGTGAAGTCATAGAATGGAGGAGTGTGAAGTGAGAATGGAGATTTGTGAAGTCACAGAGTGGAGGTGTGTGAATGCATAGAATGTTGGTGTATGAAGTCATAGAAGGGAGGTGTATGAAGTCATAGAATGGAGGTGTGTGAAGTCAGAGTGCAGGTGTGTGAAGTCACAGAATGGAGGTTTGTGAAGTCATAGACTGGAGGTGTGTGAAGTCATAGAATGGAAGTGTGTGAAGTCATAGAATGGAGGTGTGTGATGTCATAGAATGGAGGTGTGTGAAGTCATAGAATGGAGGTGTGTGAAGTCACGTAAGGGAGGTTTGTGAAGGCACAGAATGGACGTGTGTGAAGTCAAAATGGAGGTTTGTGAAGTCATAGAATGGAGGTGTGTGAAGTCAGAGTGCAGGTGTGTGAAGTCACAGAATGGAGGTTTGTGAAGTCATAGACTGGAGGTGTGTGAAGTCATAGAATGGAAGTGTGTGAAGTCATAGAATGGAGGTGTGTGATGTCATAGAATGGAGGTGTGTGAAGTCATAGAATGGAGGTGTGTGAAGTCACGTAAAGGAGGTTTGTGAAGGCACAGAATTGACGTGTGTGAAGTCAAAATGGAGGTTTGTGAAGTCATAGAATGGAGGTGTGTGAAGTCATAGAATGGAGGTGTGTGAAATCACAGAATGGAGGGGTATGAATTCGCAGAATGGAGGTGTGTAAAGACACAGAGTGGAGATGTGTGCATTCACAGAGTGGAGGTGTGTGAAGTCATAGAGTGGAGGTTTGTGAAGTCACAGAATGGAGGTGTGTGAAGTCAGAATGGAGGTATGTGAACTCATAGAATGGAGGTGTGTAAAGTCACAGAATGGAGGTGTGTGAAGTCAAATTGGAGTTGTGTGAAGTCATATAATGGAGGTGTGTCAACTCAGAAAGGAGGTGTGTGAAGTCATAGAATGGAGGTGTGTTAAGTCATAGAATGGAGTTTTGTGAAACCATAGAATGGAGGTGTGTGTATTCACAGAATTTAGGTTTGTGAAATCAGAATGGAGTTGTGTGACGTCAGAATGGAGGTGAGTGAAGTCATAGAATGGAGGTGTGTGAACTCATATAATGGAGGTGTGTGAAGTCACAATGTAGGTGTGTGAAGTCATATAATGGAGGTGTGTGAAGTCATACAATGGAGGTGTGTGAAGTCAAAGAATGGAGGTGTGTGAAGTCATAGAATGGAGGTGTGTGAAGTCAGAATGGAGTTGTGTGAAGTCATAGAATGGAAGTGTGTGAAGTCAGAATGGAGGTGTGTGAACTCATAGAATGGAGGTGTGTGAAGTCAAATTGGAGTTGTGTGAAGTCATATAATGGAGGTGTGTCAACTCAGAAAGGAGGTGTGTGAAGTCATAGAATGGAGGTGTGTGAAGTCATAGAATGGAGTTGTGTGAAATCATAGAATGGAGGTGTGTGAATTCACAGACTTTAGGTTTTTGAAATCAGAATGGAGGTGTGTGAGATCAGAATGGAGGTGAGTGAAGTCATAGAATGGAGGTGTGTGAACTCATAGAGTGGAGGTGTGTGAAGTCACAATGTAGGTGTGTGAAGTCATAGAATGGAGGTGTGTGAAGTCATAGAATGGAGGTGTGTGAAGTCACAGAGTGGAGGTGTGTGAAGTCATAGAATGGAGGTGTGTGAAGTCACTGAATGGAGGTGTGTGAAATCATAGAATGGAGGTGTGTGAAGTCACAGAATGGAGGTCTGTGAACTCATAGAATGGAGGTCACAGAATGGAGGTGTGTGAAGTCACAGAATGCAGGTTTGGGAAGTCAGAATGGAGGTGTGTAGTCATAGATTGGAGGTGGGTGAAGTCATAAAAATGAGGTGTGGGAAATCATAGAATGGAGAAGTGTGAAGTCACAGAGTGCAGGTGAGTGAAGTCACAGATTCCAGGTCTATGAAGTCATAGAATGGAGGTGGGTGATGTCAAAATGGAAGTGTGCGAAAGTATAGTATAGAGGTTTGTGAAGTCAGAATTGGGGTGTGTGAAGTAATAGATGGAGTTGTGTGAAATCATAGTATGGAGGTGTGTGAAATCATAGAATGGAGTTTTGTGAAGTCACAGAATGGAGCTGTGTGAATTCAGAATGGAGGTTTGTGAAGTCATAGAATGGAGGTGTGTGAAGTCAGAATGGAGATGTGTGAACTCATAGAATGGAGGTGTGCGACGTCACAATGGATGTGTGTGAAGTCATAGAATGGAGGTGTGTGAAGTCACAGAATGGAGGTGTGTGGAGTCATAGAATGGAGTTTTGTGAAGTCAGAGAATGGAGCTGTGTGAAGTCAGAATGGAGGTGTGTGAAGTCACAGAACGGAGGTGTGTCAACTCTGAATTTAGGTGTGTGAAGTCAAAGAATGGAGGTGTGCGAAGTCATAGAAGGGAGGTGTGTGAAGTCATAGAATGGAGGTGTGTGAAGTCAAAGAATGGAGGTGTGTGAAGTCATAGCATGGAGGTGTGTGAAGTCATAGAATGTATGTTTCTGAAGTAAGAATGAAGGTGTGTGAAGTCACAGAATTGAGGTATGTGACGTCACAGAATGGAGGTGTGTGAAGTCATAGAATGGAGGTGTGTGAAGTCAGAATGGAGGTGTGTGAATTCACCGAATGGAGGTGTGTGAACTCAGAATGGAGGTGTGTGAAGTCATAGAATTGAGCTGTGTGAAGTCATAGAATGGAGGTGTGTGAAGTCAGCATGGAGGTGTGTGAAGTCAAGAAATGAGGTGTGTGAAGTCACAGAATGGAGATGTGTGAAGTCACAGAATGAAGGTTTGCGAAGTCACAAATGGAGTTGTGGGAAGTCATAAAATGGATGTTTCTGAATTAAGAATGAAGGTGGGTGAAGTCATAGAATGGAGGTTTGTGAAGACAAAATTGTGGTGTGTGAACTCATAGAATGGATGTGTGTGAACTCATCGAATGGAGGTGTGTGAAGTCGTGGAATGGAGGTGTGTGAAGTCAAAGAATGGAGGTGTGTGAAGTCAAACAATAGTGGTGTGTGAAGTCACAGAATGGAGGTATGTGAAGTCACAGAATGGATGTGTGTGAAGTCAACATGGAGATGTGTGAAGTCACAGAATTGAGGTGTGTGAAGTCACAGAATGGAGGTGTGTGAAGTCACAGAATGGAGGTGGGCGAAGTCATAGAATGTATGTTTCTGAAGTAACAATGAAGGTGTGTGAAGTCATAGAATGGAGGTGTGTGAAGTCACAGAATGGAGGTTTGTGAAGTCATACAATGGAGATGTGTAAAGTCAGAATGGAGGTGTGTGAAGTCACAGAATGGAGGTGTGTGAACTCAGAATGGAGGTGTGTGAAGTCATAGAATTGAGCTGTGTGAAGTCATAGAATGGAGGTGTGTGAAGTCAGCATGGAGGTGTGTGAAGTCAAGAAATGAGGTGTGTGAAGTCAAAATGGAGGTGTGTGAAGTCAGAATGGAGGTGTGTGAAGTCACAAAATGGAGGTGTTTGAAATGATAGCATGGAGGTATGGGAAATCATAGAATGGAAGTGTGTGAAGTCATAGAATGGAGGTGTGTGAAGTCATGGAATGTAGATGTGTGAAGTCATAGAATGGAGGTGTGTGAAGTCACCGAAGGGAGGAGTGTGAAGTCACATAATGGAGGTGAGTGAAGTCAAAATGGAGGTGTGTGCCGTCATAAAATGGAGGTGTGTGAAATCATAGAATGGAGGTTTGTGAAATCACAGAATGGAGGTGTGTGAAGTCAGAGAATGGAGGTTTGTGAAGTCATAGAATGGAGGTATGTAAAGTCAAATTTGAGGTGTGTGAAGTTATAGAATGGAGGTGGGTGAAGTCATAGAATGGACGTGTGTGAAGTCAGAGAACTGAGGTGTGTGAAGTCACAGAATTGACGGGTATGAAGTCATAGATTGGAGGTGTGTGAAGTCACAGAATTCAGGTGTTTGTAGTCATATATTGGAGGTGAGTGTAGTCATAGAATGGAGATGTGTGAAGTCATAGAATGGAGGTGTGTGAAGTCACAGAATGGAGGTGTGTGAAGTCATAGAAGGGAGGTGTGTGAAGTCATAGAACGGAGGTGTGTGAAGTCAAAGAATGGAGGTGTGTGAACTCAGAATGGAGGTGTGTAAAGTCACAGAACGGAGGTGTGTGAAGTCATAGAATGGAGGTGTGTGAAGTCACAGAATGGAGGTGTGTGAAGTCACAGATTGGAGGTTTGTGAACTTAGAATGGAGGTGTTTGACGTCACAGAATGGAGGTGTGTGAAGTCATAGAATGGAAGTGTGTGAAGTCATAGAATGGAGGTGTGTGAAGGCACAGAATGGAGGTGTGTGAAGTCACCGAATGGAGTTGTGTGAACTCAGAATGGAGGTGTGTGAAGTCATGGAATGGAGGTGTGTGAAGTCAGAATGAAGGTGTGTGAAGTCACAGAATGGAGGTATGTGAACTCATAGAATGGAGGTGTGTGAAGTCACAGAATGCAGGTGTGTGAAGTCAGAATGGAGGTGTGTAGTCATAGATTGGAGGTGGGTGAAGTCATAAAAAGGAGGTGTGGGAAATCATAGAATGGAGGAGTGTGAAGTCATAGAGTGCAGGTGAGTGAAGTCAAAGAATCGAGGTCTGTGAAGTCATAGAATGGAGGTGTGTGATGTAAACATGGAGTGTGCGAAGTCATAGAATAGAGGTGTGTGAAGTCAGAATTGAGGTGTGTGAAGTCATAGATGGAGTTGTGTGAAGTCAAAGAATGGAGGTGTGTGAACTCATAGAATGGAGGTGTGTGAAATCATGGAATGGAGGTTTGTGAAGTCAAACATTGGAAGTGTGGGAAGTTACAAAAAGGAGATGTGTGAAGTCATAGAATGGAGGTGTGTGAAGTCATAGAATGGAGTTGTGTGAAATCATAGAATGGAGGTGTGTGAATTCACAGACTTTAGGTTTTTGAAATCAGAATGGAGGTGTGTGAGATCAGAATGGAGGTGAGTGAAGTCATAGAATGGAGGTGTGTGAACTCATAGAGTGGAGGTGTGTGAAGTCACAATGTAGGTGTGTGAAGTCATAGAATGGAGATGTGTGAAGTCATAGAATGGAGGTGTGTGAAGTCACAGAGTGGAGGTGTGTGAAGTCATAGAATGGAGGTGTGTGAAATCACAGAATGGAGGTGTGTGAAATCATAAAATGGAGGTGTTTGAAGTCACAGAATGGAGGTCTGTGAACTCATAGAATGGAGGTGTGTGAAGTCACAGAATGCAGGTTTGGGAAGTAAGAATGGAGGTGTGTAGTCATAGATTGGAGGTGGGTGAAGTCATAAAAAGGAGGTGTGGGAAATCATAGAATGGAGAAGTGTGAAGTCATAGAGTGCAGGTGAGTGAAGTCACAGATTCGAGGTCTATGAAGTCATAGAATGGAGGTGGGTGATGTCAAAATGGAAGTGTGCGAAGTCATAGAATAGAGGTTTGTGAAGTCAGAATTGAGGTGTGTGAAGTCATAGATGGAGTTGTGTGAAGTCATAGTATGGAGGAGTGTGAAATCATAGAATGGAGTTTTGTGAAGTCACAGAATGGAGCTGTGTGAATTCAGAATGGAGGTGTGTGAAGTTATAGAATGGAGGTGTGTGAAGTCAGAATGGAGATGTGTGAACTCATAGAATGGAGGTGTGTGACGTCACAATGGAAGTGTGTGAAGTCATAGAATGGAGGTGTGTGAAGTCACAGAATGGAGGTGGGTCAACTCTGAATTTAGGTGTGTCATAGAATGGAGGTGTGTGAAGTCACAGAACGGAGGTGTGTCAACTCTGAATTTAGGTGTGTCATAGAATGGAGGTGTGTGAAGTCACAGAAAGGAGGTGTGTGAAGTCATAGAATGGAGGTGTGTGAAGTCAGAATGGAGGTGTGTGAAGTCATAGAATTGAGGTGTGTGAACACAGAATGGAGGTGTGTGAAGTCAAAGAATGGAGGTGTGTGAAGTCATAGTATGGAGGTGTGTGAAGTCATAGAATGTATGTTTGTGAAGTAAGAATGAAGGTGTGTGAAGTCACAGAATTGAGGTGTGTGACGTCACAGAATGGAGGTGTGTGAAGTCATAGAATGGAGGTGTGTGAAGTCAGAATGGAGGTGTGTGAAGTCACCGAATGGAGGTGTGTGAACTCAGAATGGAGGTGTGTGAAGTCACAGAATGAAGGTTTCCGAAGTCACAAATGGAGTTTTGGGAAGTCATAAAATGGATGTTTCTGAATTAAGAATGAAGGTGGGTGAAGTCATAGAATGGAGGTTTGTGAAGACAAAATTGTGGTGTGTGAACTCATAGAATGGATGTGTGTGAACTCATCGAATGGAGATGTGTGAAGTCGTGGAATGGAGGTGTGTGAAGTCAAAGAATGGAGGTGTGTGAAGTCAAACAATAGTGGTGTGTGTGAAGTCACAGAATGGAGGTGTGTGAAGTCACAGAATGGAAGTGTGTGAAGTCAACATGGAGATGTGTGAAGTCACAGAATTGAGGTGTGTGAAGTCACAGAATGGAGGTGTGTGAAGTCACAGAATGGAGGTGGGCGAAGTCATAGAATGTATGTTTCTGAAGTAACAATGAAGGTGTGTGAAGTCATAGAATGGAGGTGTGTGAAGTCACAGAATGGAGGTTTGTGAAGTCATACAATGCAGATGTGTATAGTCAGAATGGAGGTGTGTGAAGTCACAGAATGGAGGGGTGTGAACTCAGCATGGAGGTGTGTGAAGTCATAGAATTGTGCTGTGTGAAGTCATAGAATGGAGGTGTGTGAAGTCAGCATGGAGGTGTGTGAAGTCAAGAAATGAGGTGTGTGAAGTCAAAATGGAGGTGTGTGAAGTCAGAATGGAGGTGTGTGGAGTCACAGAATGGAGGTATGTGAACTCAGAATGGAGGTGTGTGAAATCACAGAACGGAGGTTTGTCAACTCTGAATTTAGGTGTGTGAAGTCACAGAATGGAGGTGTTTGAAATGATAGCATGGAGGTATGTGAAATCATAGAATGGAAGTGTGTGAAGTCATAGAATGGAGGTGTGTGAAGTCATAGAATGTAGATGTGTGGGAGGTGTGTGAAGTCACCGAAGGGAGGACTGTGAAGTCACATAATGGAGGTGAGTGAAGTCAAAATGGAGGTGTGTGATGTCATATAATGGAGGTGTGTGAAGACAGAATGGAGGTGTGTGAACTCATAGAATGGAGGTGTGTGAAGTCACAATGGAGGTATGTGAAGTCATAGAATGGAAGTGTGTGAAGACAGAATTGAGGTGTGTGAAGTCACAGAATGGAGGTTTGTGAAGTCATAGAATGGAGGTGTGTGAATTCATACAATGGAAGTGTGTGAAGTCAGAATGGATGTTTGTGAAGTCACAGAATTGAGCTGTTTGAATTCAGAATGGAGGTGTGTGAAGTCATAGAATGGAGGTGTGTGAAGTCAGGATGGAGGTGTGTGAAGTCATAGAATGGAAGTGTGTGAAGTCACAGAATGGAGGTGTGTGAAGTCATAGAATGGAGGTGTGTGAAGTCATAGAATGGGTGTTTGTGAAGTAAGAATAAAGGTGTGTGAAGTCATAGAATGGAGGTGTGTGAAGTCACGGAATGGAGGTGTGGGAAGTCACATATTGCAGGAGTGTGAAGTCACAGAATGGAGGTGTGTGAACCCAGAATGGAGGTGTGTAAGGTCACAGAATGGAGGTGTGTGAAGTGATAGAATGGAAGTGTGTGAAGTCATAGAATGGAGGTGTGTGAAGTCACAGAATGGACGGTATGAAGTCATAGAATGGAGGTGTGTGAAGTCACAGAATTGAGGTGTTTGAAGTCATATATTGGAGGTGTGTGAAATCAAAATGGATGTGTGAAATCATAGAATGGAGGTGTGAAATCATAGAATGAGGGTGTGTGAGGTCATAGAATGGAGGTGTGTGAAGCCACAGAATGGAGTTGTGTGAAGTCATAGAATTGAGGTGTGTGAAGTCATAGAATAGAAGTGTGTGAAGTCACAGATTGGAGGTGTGTGAAGTCATAGATTGGAGGTGAGTGAAGTCAGAATGGAGGTGTGAAGTCATAGAATGGAGGTGTGTGAAGTCACAGATTCGAGGTGTGAGAAGTCACAGAATGAAGGTGTGTGAATTCAGAATGGAGGTGTGTGAAGTCATAGAATGGAGGTGTGTGAAGTCAGAATGGAGGTGTGTTAAATCACCGAATGGAGTTGTGTGAACTCAGAATGGATGTGTGTGAAGTCACAGAATGGAGGTTTGTGAAGTCATAGAATGGAGGTGTGGAAAGTCATAGAATGGATGTTTCTGAAGTAAGAATGAAGATGTGTGAAGTCATAGAATGGATGTATGTGAACTCATAGAATGGAGGTGTGTGAAGTCACAAATTGGAGGTGTGTGAAGTCAGAATGGAGGTGAGTAGTCATCGATTGGAGGTGGGTGAAGTCATAGAAAGGAGGTGTGGGAAGACATAGAAAGGAGGAGTGTGAAGTCATAGAGTGCATGTGAGTGAAATCACACATTCGAAGTCTGTGAAGTCATAGAATGGAGGTGTGTGATGTCACAGAATGGAGGTGTGGGAAGTCACAGATTGGAGGTGTGTGAAGTCGAAGAATAGAGGTGTGTGAACTCAGAATGGAGGTGTGTAAAGTCACAGAACGGAGGTGTGTGAAGTCATAGAATGGAAGTGTGTGAAGTCATACAATGGAGGTGTGTGAAGTCACAGAATGGACGGCTTGAAGTCATATATTGGAGGTGTGTGAAGTCAAAATGAATGTGTGAAGTCATAGAATGGAGGTGTGTGAAATCATAGAATGAGGGTGTGTGAGGTCCTAGAATGGAGGTTTGTGAAGTCACAGAATGGAGGTGTGTGAAATCATACAATAAAGGTGTGTGAAGTCATAGAATGGAAGTGTTTGAAGTCACAGAATGGAGGTGTGTGAAGTCACAGAATGGAGGTGTGTGAAATCACGGAATAGAGGTGTGTGAACTCAGAATGGATGTGTGTGAAGTCAGAGAATGGAGGCGTGTGAAGTCATAGAATGGAAGTGTGTGAAGTCATAGAATGGAAGTGTGTGAAGCCAGAATTGAGGTGTGTGAAGTCACAGAATGGGTTTGTGAAGTCATAGAATGGAGGTGTGTGAATTCATACAATGGAAGTGTGTGAAGTCAGAATGGAAGTTTGTGAAGTCACAGAATTGAGCTGTGTGAATTCAGAATGGAGGTGTGTGAAGTCATAGAATGGAGGTGTGTGAAGTCAGGATGGAGGTGTGTGAAGTCATAGAATGGAAGTGTGTGAAGTCACAGAATGGAGGTGTGTGAAGTCATAGAATGGACGTGTGTGAAGTCATAGAATGGGTGTTTGTGAAGTAAGAATAAAGGTGTGTGAAGTCATAGAATGGAGGTGTGTGAAGTCACAGAATGGAGGTGTGGGAAGTCACAGATTGCAGGAGTGTGAAGTCACAGAATGGAGGTGTGTGAACCCAGAATGGAGGTGTGTAAGGTCACAGAATGGAGGTGTGTGAAGTCATAGAATGGAAGTGTGTGAAGTCATAGAATGGAGGTGTGTGAAGTCACAGAATGGACGGTATGAAGTCATAGAATGGAGGTGTGTGAAGTCACAGAATTGCGGTGTTTGAAGTCATATATTGGAGGTGTGTGAAATCAAAATGGATGTGTGAAATCATAGAATGGAGGTGTGAAATCATAGAAAGAGGGTGTGTGAGGTCATAGAATGGAGGTGTGAGAAGTCACAGAATGGAGATGTGTGAACTCAGAATGGAGGTGTGTGAAGTCACAGAATGGAGGTGTGTGAAGTAATAGAATGGAGGTGTGTGAAGTCACAGAATGGAGGTGTGTGAAATCATAGAATGGAGGTGTGTCAAGTCACAGAATGGAGGCGTGTGAAATCATAGAATGGAGTAGTGAGAATTATAGAGTGGAGGTGAGTGAAGTCACATATTCGAGGTCTGTGAAGTCATAGAATGGAGGTGTGTGAAGTCAGAATGTAGGTGTTCGAAGTCCTAGAATAGAGGTGTGTGAAGTCAAAATGGAGGTGTGTTGAAGTCATAGAATGGAGGTGTGTGAACTCATAGAATGGAGGTGTGTGACGTCACAATGGAAGTTTGTGAAGTCATAGAATGGAGGTGTGTGAAGTCACAGAATGGAGGTGTGTGAAGTCATACAATGGAGGTGTGTGAAGTCAGAATGGAGGTGTGTGAAGTCACAGAATGGAGGTGTGTGAACTCAGAATGGAGGTGTGTGAAGTCATAGATGGAGGTGTGTGAAGTCACAGTATGGAGATATGTGAAATCATAGAATGGAGTTTTTGAAGTCACAGAATGGAGTTGTGTGAGTCAGAATTGAGGTGTGTGAAGTCATAGAATGTAGATGTGTGAAGTCATAGAATGGAGTATTGTGAAGTCACTGAAGGGAGGTTTGTGAAGTCCCAGAATTGAGGTGTGTGAACTCAGAATGGAGGTGTGTAAAGTCACAGAATGGACGGTTTGAAGTCATAGAATGGAGGTCTGTGATGTCACAGAATTGAGGTGTTTGAAGTCATATATTGGAGGTGTGTGAAGTAAAAATGGATGTGTGAAATCATAGAATGGAGTTGTGTGAAATCATAGAATGAGGGTGTGTGAGGTCATAGAATGGAGGTTTGTGAAGTCACAGAATGGAGGTGTGTGAAATCATAGAATGAAGGTGTGTGAAGTCATAGAAGTGAAGTGTGTGAAGTCACAGAATGGAGGTGTGTGAAGTCACAGAATGGAGGTGTGTGAAATCACAGAATAGAGGTGTGTGAACTCAGAATGGAGGTGTGTGAAGTCAGAGAATGGAGGTGTGTGAAGTCATAGAATGGAAGTGTGTGAAGTCATAGAATGGATGTGTGTGAAGTCCGAATGGAGGTGTGTGAAGTCACAGAATGGAGGTTTGTGAGGTCATAGAAAGGAAGTGTGTGAAGTCATAGAATGGATGTTTCTGAAGTAAGAATGAAGGTGTGTGAAGTCATAGAATGGAGGTGTGTGAAGTCATAGAATGGAGGTGTGTGAAGTCACAGAATGGAGGTGTGTGAAGTCAGAATGGAGGTGTGTGAACTCATAGAATGGAGGTGTGTGAAGTCAGAATGCAGGTGTGTGAACTCATAGAATGGAGGTGTGTGACGTCACAATGGAAGTGTGTGAAGTCATAGAATGGAAGTGTGTGAAGTCACAGAATTGAGGTGTGTGAAGTCATAGAATTGAGGTATGTGAAGTCACAGAATGGAGGTGTGTAAAGTCATAGAACGGAGGTGTGTGAAGATATAGAATGGATGTTTGTAAAGTAAGAATGAAGGTGTGTGAAGTCATAGAATGGAGGTGTGTCATGTCAAAGAATTTAGGTTTGTGAAGTCATAGAATGGAGCTGTGTGAAGTCAGAATGGAGGTGTGTGAAGTCACAGAATGGAGGTGTGTCAACTCAGAATTTAGGTGTGTGAAGTCAAAGAATAGAAGTGTGTGAAGTCATAGAATAGAGGTGTGTGAAGTCACAGAATGGAGGTGTGTGAAGTCACAGAATGGAGGTGTGTGAAGTCATACAATGGAGGTGTGTGAAGTCAGAATGGAGGTGTGTGAAGTCATAGAATGGAAGTGTGTGAAGTCATACAATGGAGGTGTGTGAAGTCACAGAATGGACGGCTTGAAGTCATATATTGGAGGTGTGTGAAGTCAAAATGAATGTGTGAAGTCATAGAATGGAGGTGTGTGAAGTAATAGAATGGAGGTGTGTGAAGTCACAGAATGGAGGTGTGTGAAATCATAGAATGGAGGTGTTTCAAGTCACAGAATGGAGGCGTGTGAAATCATAGAATGGAGTAGTGAGAATTATAGAGTGGAGGTGAGTGAAGTCACATATTCGAGGTCTGTGAAGTCATAGAATGGAGGTGTGTGAAGTCAGAATGTAGGTGTTCGAAGTCCTAGAATAGAGGTGTGTGAAGTCAAAATGGAGGTGTGTTGAAGTCATAGAATGGAGGTGTGTGAACTCATAGAATGGAGGTGTGTGACGTCACAATGGAAGTTTGTGAAGTCATAGAATGGAGGTGTGTGAAGTCACAGAATGGAGGTGTGTGAAGTCATACAATGGATGTGTGTGAAGTCAGAATGGAGGTGTGTGAAGTCACAGAATGGAGGTGTGTGAACTAAGAATGGAGGTGTGTGAAGTCATAGATGGAGGTGTGTGAAGTCACAGTATGGAGATATGTGAAATCATAGAATGGAGTTTTTGAAGTCACAGAATGGAGTTGTGTGAGTCAGAATTGAGGTGTGTGAAGTCATAGAATGTAGATGTGTGAAGTCATAGAATGGAGTATTGTGAAGTCACTGAAGGGAGGTTTGTGAAGTCCCAGAATTGAGGTGTGTGAACTCAGAATGGAGGTGTGTAAAGTCACAGAATGGACGGTTTGAAGTCATAGAATGGAGGTCTGTGATGTCACAGAATTGAGGTGTTTGAAGTCATATATTGGAGGTGTGTGAAGTAAAAATGGATGTGTGAAATCATAGAATGGAGTTGTGTGAAATCATAGAATGAGGGTGTGTGAGGTCATAGAATGGAGGTTTGTGAAGTCACAGAATGGAGGTGTGTGAAATCATAGAATGAAGGTGTGTGAAGTCATAGAAGTGAAGTGTGTGAAGTCACAGAATGGAGGTGTGTGAAGTCACAGAATGGAGGTGTGTGAAATCACAGAATAGAGGTGTGTGAACTCAGAATGGAGGTGTGTGAAGTCAGAGAATGGAGGTGTGTGAAGTCATAGAATGGAAGTGTGTGAAGTCATAGAATGGATGTGTGTGAAGTCCGAATGGAGGTGTGTGAAGTCACAGAATGGAGGTTTGTGAGGTCATAGAAAGGAAGTGTGTGAAGTCATAGAATGGATGTTTCTGAAGTAAGAATGAAGGTGTGTGAAGTCATAGAATGGAGGTGTGTGAAGTCATAGAATGGAGGTGTGTGAAGTCACAGAATGGAGGTGTGTGAAGTCAGAATGGAGGTGTGTGAACTCATAGAATGGAGGTGTGTGAAGTCAGAATGCAGGTGTGTGAACTCATAGAATGGAGGTGTGTGACGTCACAATGGAAGTGTGTGAAGTCATAGAATGGAAGTGTGTGAAGTCACAGAATTGAGGTGTGTGAAGTCATAGAATTGAGGTATGTGAAGTCACAGAATGGAGGTGTGTAAAGTCATAGAACGGAGGTGTGTGAAGATATAGAATGGATGTTTGTAAAGTAAGAATGAAGGTGTGTGAAGTCATAGAATGGAGGTGTGTGATGTCAAAGAATTTAGGTTTGTGAAGTCATAGAATGGAGCTGTGTGAAGTCAGAATGGAGGTGTGTGAAGTCACAGAATGGAGGTGTGTCAACTCAGAATTTAGGTGTGTGAAGTCAAAGAATAGAAGTGTGTGAAGTCATAGAATAGAGGTGTGTGAAGTCACAGAATGGAGGTGTGTGAAGTCACAGAATGGAGGTGTGTGAAGTCATACAATGGAGGTGTGTGAAGTCAGAATGGAGGTGTGTGAAGTCATAGAATGGAAGTGTGTGAAGTCATACAATGGAGGTGTGTGAAGTCACAGAATGGACGGCTTGAAGTCATATATTGGAGGTGTGTGAAGTCAAAATGAATGTGTGAAGTCATAGAATGGAGGTGTGTGAAATCATAGAATGAGGGTGTGTGAGGTCCTAGAATGGAGGTTTGTGAAGTCACAGAATGGAGGTGTGTGAAATCACAGAATAGAGGTGTGTGAACTCAGAATGGAGGTGTGTGAAGTCAGAGAATGGAGGTGTGTGAAGTCATAGAATGGAAGTGTGTGAAGTCATAGAATGGATGTGTGTGAAGTCCGAATGGAGGTGTGTGAAGTCACAGAATGGAGGTTTGTGAAGTCATAGAAAGGAAGTGTGTGAAGTCATAGAATGGATGTTTCTGAAGTAAGAATGAAGGTGTGTGAAGTCATAGAATGGAGGTGTGTGAAGTCATAGAATGGAGGTGTGTGAAGTCACAGAATGGAGGTGTGTGAAGTCAGAATGGAGGTGTGTGAACTCATAGAATGGAGGTGTGTGAAGTCAGAATGCAGGTGTGTGAACTCATAGAATGGAGGTGTGTGACGTCACAATGGAAGTGTGTGAAGTCATAGAATGGAAGTGTGTGAAGTCACAGAATTGAGGTGTGTGAAGTCATAGAATTGAGGTATGTGAAGTCACAGAATGGAGGTGTGTAAAGTCATAGAACGGAGGTGTGTGAAGATATAGAATGGATGTTTGTAAAGTAAGAATGAAGGTGTGTGAAGTCATAGAATGGAGGTGTGTCATGTCAAAGAATTTAGGTTTGTGAAGTCATAGAATGAAGCTGTGTGAAGTCAGAATGGAGGTGTGTGAAGTCACAGAATGGAGGTGTGTCAACTCAGAATTTAGGTGTGTGAAGTCAAAGTATAGAAGTGTGTGAAGTCATAGAATAGAGGTGTGTGAAGTCACAGAATGGAGGTGTGTGAAGTCATACAATGGAGGTGTGTGAAGTCAGAATGGAGGTGTGTGAAGTCATAGAATGGAAGTGTGTGAAGTCATACAATGGAGGTGTGTGAAGTCACAGAATGGACGGCTTGAAGTCATATATTGGAGGTGTGTGAAGTCAAAATGAATGTGTGAAGTCATAGAATGGAGGTGTGTGAAATCATAGAATGAGGGTGTGTGAGGTCCTAGAATGGAGGTTTGTGAAGTCACAGAATGGAGGTGTGTGAAATCATACAATAAAGGTGTGTGAAGTCATAGAATGGAAGTGTTTGAAGTCACAGAATGGAGGTGTGTGAAGTCACAGAATGGAGGTGTGTGAAATCACAGAATAGAGGTGTGTGAACTCAGAATGGATGTGTGTGAAGTCAGAGAATGGAGGCGTGTGAAGTCATAGAATGGAAGTGTGTGAAGTCATAGAATGGAAGTGTGTGAAGCCAGAATTGAGGTGTGTGAAGTCACAGAATGGGTTTGTGAAGTCATAGAATGGAGGTGTGTGAATTCATACAATGGAAGTGTGTGAAGTCAGAATGGAAGTTTGTGAAGTCACAGAATTGAGCTGTGTGAATTCAGAATGGAGGTGTGTGAAGTCATAGAATGGAGGTGTGTGAAGTCAGGATGGAGGTGTGTGAAGTCATAGAATGGAAGTGTGTGAAGTCACAGAATGGAGGTGTGTGAAGTCATAGAATGGACGTGTGTGAAGTCATAGAATGGGTGTTTGTGAAGTAAGAATAAAGGTGTGTGAAGTCATAGAATGGAGGTGTGTGAAGTCACAGAATGGAGGTGTGGGAAGTCACAGATTGCAGGAGTGTGAAGTCACAGAATGGAGGTGTGTGAACCCAGAATGGAGGTGTGTAAGGTCACAGAATGGAGGTGTGTGAAGTCATAGAATGGAAGTGTGTGAAGTCATAGAATGGAGGTGTGTGAAGTCACAGAATGGACGGTATGAAGTCATAGAATGGAGGTGTGTGAAGTCACAGAATTGCGGTGTTTGAAGTCATATATTGGAGGTGTGTGAAATCAAAATGGATGTGTGAAATCATAGAATGGAGGTGTGAAATCATAGAATGAGGGTGTGTGAGGTCATAGAATGGAGGTGTGAGAAGTCACAGAATGGAGATGTGTGAACTCAGAATGGAGGTGTGTGAAGTCACAGAATGGAGGTGTGTGAAGTAATAGAATGGAGGTGTGTGAAGTCACAGAATGGAGGTGTGTGAAATCATAGAATGGAGGTGTGTCAAGTCACAGAATGGAGGCGTGTGAAATCATAGAATGGAGTAGTGAGAATTATAGAGTGGAGGTGAGTGAAGTCACATATTCGAGGTCTGTGAAGTCATAGAATGGAGGTGTGTGAAGTCAGAATGTAGGTGTTCGAAGTCCTAGAATAGAGGTGTGTGAAGTCAGAATGGAGGTGTGTTGAAGTCATAGAATGGAGGTGTGTGAACTCATAGAATGGAGGTGTGTGACGTCACAATGGAAGTTTGTGAAGTCATAGAATGGAGGTGTGTGAAGTCACAGAATGGAGGTGTGTGAAGTCATACAATGGAGGTGTGTGAAGTCAGAATGGAGGTGTGTGAAGTCACAGAATGGAGGTGTGTGAACTCAGAATGGAGGTGTGTGAAGTCATAGGTGGAGGTGTGTGAAGTCACAGTATGGAGATATGTGAAATCATAGAATGGAGTTTTTGAAGTCACAGAATGGAGTTGTGTGAGTCAGAATTGAGGTGTGTGAAGTCATAGAATGTAGATGTGTGAAGTCATAGAATGGAGTATTGTGAAGTCACTGAAGCGAGGTTTGTGAAGTCCCAGAATTGAGGTGTGTGAACTCAGAATGGAGGTGTGTAAAGTCACAGAATGGACGGTTTGAAGTCATAGAATGGAGGTCTGTGATGTCACAGAATTGAGGTGTTTGAAGTCATATATTGGAGGTGTGTGAAGTAAAAATGGATGTGTGAAATCATAGAATGGAGTTGTGTGAAATCATAGAATGAGGGTGTGTGAAGTCATAGAATGGATGTGTGTGAAGTCCGAATGGAGGTGTGTGAAGTCACAGAATGGAGGTTTGTGAAGTCATAGAAAGGAAGTGTGTGAAGTCATAGAATGGATGTTTCTGAAGTAAGAATGAAGGTGTGTGAAGTCATAGAATGGAGGTGTGTGAAGTCATAGAATGGAGGTGTGTGAAGTCACAGAATGAAGGTGTGAAGTCAGAATGGAGGTGTGTGAACTCATAGAATGGAGGTGTGTGAAGTCAGAATGCAGGTGTGTGAACTCATAGAATGGAGGTGTGTGACGTCACAATGGAAGTGTGTGAAGTCATAGAATGGAAGTGTGTGAAGTCACAGAATTGAGGTGTGTGAAGTCATAGAATTGAGGTATGTGAAGTCACAGAATGGAGGTGTGTAAAGTCATAAAACGGAGGTGTGTGAAGATATAGAATGGATGTTTGTAAAGTAAGAATGAAGGTGTGTGAAGTCATAGAATGGAGGTGTGTGATGTCAAAGAATTTAGGTTTGTGAAGTCATAGAATGGAGCTGTGTGAAGTCAGAATGGAGGTGTGTGAAGTCACAGAATGGAGGTGTGTCAACTCAGAATTTAGGTGTGTGAAGTCAAAGAATAGAGGTGTGTGAAGTCATAGAATAGAGGTGTGTGAAGTCATAGAATGGAGGTGTGTGAAGTCACAGAATGGACGTGTGTGAAGTCATGCAATGGAGGTGTGTGAAGTCAGAATGGAGGTGTGTGAAGTCATAGAGTGGAGGTGTGTGAACTCAGAATGGAGGTGTGTGATGTCATAGATGGAGGTGTGTGAAGTCATATTATGGAGATATGTGAAATCATAGAATGGAGTTTTGTGAAGTCACAGAATGGAGTTCTGTGAGTCAGAATTGAGGTGTGTGAAGTCATAGAATGTAGATGTGTGAAGTCAGAGAATGGAGTATGGCGAAGTCAACGAAGGGAGGTTTGTGAAGTCATAGAATGGAGGTATGAGAAATCAAATTAGAGGAATGTGAAGTCGGGGAATGAAGGTGTGTGAAGTCAAAAAATGGAGGTGGGTGAAGTCATTGAATGGAGGTGTGTGAATTCAGATTTGAGGTGTGTGAAGTCATAGAATGGAGGTGTGTCAACTCAGAAAGGAGGTGCGTGAAGGCATAGAATGGAGGTGAGTGAAGTCGTAGAATGGACGTGTGTGAAATCATACAATGGAGGTGTGTGAAGTCACAGAATTTAGGTGTGTGAAGTCAGAATGGAGGTGTGTGAGGTCAGAATGGAGGTGTGTGAAGTCATAGAATGTAGGTGTGTGAAGTCACAAGGCAGGTGTGTGAACTCATAGAATGGAGGTGTGTGAAGTCACAATGTAGGTGTGTGAAGTCATAGGACGGAGGTGTGTGAAGTCATAGAATGGAGGTGTGTGAAGTCATAGAATGGAGGTGGGTGAAGTCATAGAATGGAGGTTTGTGAAGTCAGAGAATGGAGGTGTGTGAAATCATAGAATGAGGTTTGTGAAGTCACAGAATGGAGGTTTGTGAAGTCAGAATGGAGGTGTGTGAAGTCATAGAATGGAGGTGTGTGTAGTCAGAATGGAGGTGTGATGTCATAGAATGGAGGTGGGTGAAGTCACAGAAATTAGGTGTAGGAAGTCATACAATGGAGAAGTGTGAAGTGATAGAGTGGAGGTGAGTGAAGTCAAAGATTCGAGGTCTGTGAATTCATAGAATGGAGGTGTGTGAAGTCAGAATGTAGGTGTTCGAAGTCATAGAACAGAGGTGTGTGAAGTCAGAATGGAGGTGTGTGAAGTCACAGAATGGAGGTGTGTGAACTCATAGAATGGAGGTGTGTGACGTCACAATGGAAGTTTGTGAAGTCATAGAATGGAGGTGTGTGAAGTCACTGAATGGAGGTGTGTGAAGTCATACAATGGAGGTGTGTGAAGTCAGAATGGAGGTGTGTGAAGTCACAGAATGGAGGTGTGTGAACTCAGAATGGAGGTGTGTGAAGTCATAGATGGAGGTGTGTGAAGTCATAGAATGGAGATATGTGAAATGATAGAATGGAGTTTTGTGATGTCACAGAATGGAGTTGTGTGAGTCAGAATTGAGGTGTGTGAAGTCATAGAATGTAGATGTGTGAAGTCATAGAATGGAGTATTGTGAAATCACCGAAGGGAGGTTTGTGAAGTCATAGAATGGAGGTATGAGAAATCAAATTAGAGGGGTGTGAACTCGGAGAATGGAGGTGTGTGAAGTCATAGAATGGAGGTGCGTGAAGTCATAGAATGGAGGTGTGTGAATTCAGATTGTAGGTGTGTAAATTCATAGAATGGAGGTGTGTCAACTCAGAAAGGAGGTGTGTGAAGTCATAGAATGGAGGTGGGGGAAGTCATAGAAATTAGGTGTGTGAAGTCATAGAATGGAGGTGTGTGAAGTCATAGAAATTAGGTGTGTGAAATCATAGAATGGAAGTGTGTGAAGTCATAGAATGGACGTGTGTGAAGTCAGAATGGAGGTGTGTTAAGTCACAGAATGGAGTTTTGTGAACTCAGTATGGAGGTGTGTGAAGTCACAGAATGGAGGTTTGGGAAGTCATAGATGGAGGTGTGTGAGGTCATAGAATGGATGTTTCTGAAGTAAGAATGAAGGTGTGTGAAGTCATAGGATGGAGGTGTGTGAAGTCATTGAATGGAGGTGTGTGAAGTCACTGAATGGAAATGTGTGAAGTCAGAATGGAGGTGTGAAGTCATAGAATGAAGGTGGGTAAAGTCATAGAAACGAGGTGTGGGAAGTCATAGAATGGAGCAGTGTGAAGTCATAGAGTGGAGGTGAGTGAAGTCACAGATTCGAGGTCTGTGAAGTCATAGATTGGAGGTGTGTGATGTCAGAATGGAGGTGTGCGAATTCATAGAATAGAGGTTTGTGAAGTCAGAATGGAGGTGTGTGAAGTCATAGAATGGAGGTGTGTGAACTCATAGAAAGGAGGTGTGTGACGTCACAATGGAAGTGTGTGAAGTCACAGAATGGAGGTGTGTGAATACATACAATGGAGGTGTGTGAAGTCAGAATGGAATTTTGTGAAGTCACAGAATTCAGCTGTGTGAATTCAGAAGGGAGGTGTGTGAAGTCATAGAAGGGAGGTGTGTGAAGTCAGAATGGAGGTGTGTGAACTCATAGAATGGAGGTGGGTGTAGTCACAATGGAGGTTTGTGAAGTCATAGAATGGAGGTGAGTGAACTCATAGAATGGAGGTGTGTGAAGTCACAGAATGGAGGTGTGTGAAGTCAGAATGGAGGTGAGTAGTCATCGATTGGAGGTGGGTGAAGTCATAGAAAGGAGGTGTGGGAAGACTTAGAAAGGAGGAGTGTGAAGTCATAGAGTGCATGTGAGTGAAATCACACATTCGAAGTCTGTGAAGTCATAGAATGGAGGTGTGTGATGTCACAGAATGGAGGTGTGTGAAGTCACAGATTGGAGGTGTGTGAAGTCCCAGAATAGAGGTGTGTGAACTCAGAAGGGAGGTGTGTAAAGTCACAGAATGGAGGTGTGTGAAGTCATAGAATGGAAGTGTGTGAAGTCATACAATGGAGGTGTGTGAAGTCACAGAATGGACGGTTTGAAGTCATATATTGGAGGTGTGTGAAGTCAAAATGAATGTGTGAAGTCATAGAATGGAGGTGTGTGAAATCATAGAATGAGGGTGTGTGAGGTCCTAGAATGGAGGTTTGTGAAGTCACAGAATGGAGGTGTGTGAAATCATACAATAAAGGTGTGTGAAGTCATAGAATGGAAGTGTGTGAAGTCACAGAATGGAGGTGTGTGAAGTCACAGAATGGAGGTGTGTGAAATCACAGAATAGAGGTGTGTGAACTCAGAATGGAGGTGTGTGAAGTCAGAGAATGGAGGCGTGTGAAGTCATAGAATGGAAGTGTGTGAAGTCATAGAATGGAAGTGTGTGAAGCCAGAATTGAGGTGTGTGAAGTCACAGAATGGAGGTTTGTGAAGTCATAGAATGGAGGTGTGTGAATTCATACAATGGAAGTGTGTGAAGTCAGAATGGAAGTTTGTGAAGTCACAGAATTGAGCTGTGTGAATTAAGAATGGAGGTGTGTCAAGTCATAGAATGGAGGTGTGTGAAGTCATAGAATGGGTGTTTGTGAAGTAAAAATAAAGGTATGTGAAGTCATAGAATGGAGGTGTGTGAAGTCACAGAACGGAGGTGTGGGAAGTCACAGATTGCAGGAGTGTGAAGTCACAGAATGGAGGTGTGTGAACCCAGAATGGAGGTGTGTAAGGTCACAGAATGGAGGTGTGTGAAGTCATAGAATGGAAGTGTGTGAAGTCATAGAATGGAGGTGTGTGAAGTCACAGAATGGACGGTATGAAGTCATAGAATGGAGGTGTGTGAAGTCACAGAATTGAGGTGTTTGAAGTCATATATTGGAGGTGTGTGAAATCAAAATGGATGTGTGAAATCATAGAATGGAGGTGTGAAATCATAGAATGAGGGTGTGTGAGGTCATAGAATGGAGGTGTGTGAAGTCACAGAATGGAGTTGTGTGAAGTCATAGAATTGAGGTGTGTGAAGTCATAGAATAGAAGTGTATGAAGTCACAGATTGGAGGTGTGTGAAGTCACAGAATCGAGGTGTGAGAAGTCACAGAATGGAGATGTGTGAACTCAGAATGGAGGTGTGTGAAGTCACAGAATGGAGGTGTGTGAAGTCATACAATGGAGGTGTGTGAAGTCAGAATGGAGGTGTGTGAAGTCACAGAATGGAGGAGTGTGAACTCAGAATGGAGGTGTGTGAAGTCATAGGTGGAGGTGTGTGAAGTCATAGTATGGAGATATGTGAAATCATAGAATGGAGTTTTTGAAGTCACAGAATGGAGTTGTGTGAGTCAGAATTGAGGTGTGTGAAGTCATAGAATGTAGATGTGTGAAGTCATAGAATGGAGTATTGTGAAGTCACTGAAGGGAGGTTTGTGAAGTCCCAGAATTGAGGTGAGTGAACTCAGAATGGAGGTGTGTAAAGTCACAGAATGGACGGTTTGAAGTCATAGAATGGAGGTCTGTGAAGTCACAGAATGGACGGTTTGAAGTCATAGAATGGAGGTGTGTGAACTCACAGAATTGAGGTGTTTGAAGTCATATATTGGAGGTGTGTGAAGTCAAAATGGATGTGTGAAATCATAGAATGGAGGTGTGTGAAATCATAGAATGAGGGTGTGTGAGGTCATAGAATGGAGGTTTGTGAAGTCACAGAATGGAGGTGTGTGAAATCATAGAATGAGGGTGTGTGAGGTCATAGAATGGAAGTGTGTGAAGTCACAGAATGGAGGTGTGTGAAGTCACAGAATGGAGGTGTGTGAAATCACAGAATAGAGGTGTGTGAACTCAGAATGGAGGTGTGTGAAGTCAGAGAATGGAGGTGTGTGAAGTCATAGAATGAAGTGTGTGAAGTCATAGAATGGATGTGTGTGAAGTCAGAATGGAGGTGTGTGAAGTCACAGAATGGAGGTTTGTGAAGTCATAGAAAGGAAGTGTGTGAAGTCATAGAATGGATGTTTCTGAAGTAAGAATGAAGGTGTGTGAAGTCATAGAATGGAGGTGTGTGAAGTCATAGAATGGAGGTGTGTGAAGTCACAGAATGGAGGTGTGTGAAGTCAGAATGGAGGTGTGTGAACTCATAGAATGGAGGTGTGTGAAGTCAGAATGCAGATGTGTGAACTCATAGAATGGAGGTGTGTGACGTCATACAATGGAGGTGTGTGAAGTCAGAATGGAGGTGTGTGAAGTCACAGAGTGGAGGTGTGTGAACTCAGAATGGAGGTGTGTGAAGTCACAGAATGGAGGTGTGTGAAGTCATATTATGGAGATATGTGAAATCATAGAATGGAGTATTGTGAAGTCACAGAATGGAGTTCTGTGAGTCAGAATTGAGGTGTGTGAAGTCATAGAATGTAGATGTGTGAAGTCATAGAATGGAGTATGGTGAAGTCAACGAAAGGAGGTTTGTGAAGTCATAGAATGGAGGTATGAGAAATCAAATTAGAGGAATGTGAAGTCGGGGAATGAAGGTGTGTGAAGTCAAAAAATGGAGGTGGGTGAAGTCATTGAATGGAGGTGTGTGAATTCAGATTTGAGGTGTGTGAAGTCATAGAATGGAGGTGTGTCAACTCAGAAAGGAGGTGTGTGAAGGCATAGAATGGAGGTGAGTGAAGTCATAGAATGGACGTGTGTGAAATCATAGAATGGAGGTGTGTGAAGTCACAGAATTTAGGTGTGTGAAGTCAGAATGGAGGTGTGTGAGGTGAGAATGGAGGTGTGTGAAGTCATAGAATGTAGGTGTGTGAAGTCACAATGCAGGTGTGTGAACTCATAGAATGGAGGTGTGTGAAGTCACAATGTAGGTGTGTGAAGTCATAGGATGGAGGTGTGTGAAGTCATAGAATGGAGGTGTGTGAAGTCATAGAATGGAGGTGGGTGAAATCATAGAATGGAGGTTTGTGAAGTCACAGAATGGAGGTGTGTGAAATCATAGAATGAGGTGTGTGAAGTCACAGAATGGAGGTGTGTGAAGTCAGAATGGAGGTGTGTGAAGGCATAGAATGGAGGTGTGTGTAGTCAGAATGGAGGTGTGAAGTCATAGAATGGAGGTGTGTGAAGTCACAGAAATTAGGTGTGGGAAGTCATACAATGGAGAAGTGTGAAGTCATAGAGTGGAGGTGAGTGAAGTCAAAGATTCGAGGTCTGTGAAGTCATAGAATGGAGGTGTGTGAAGACAGAATGTAGGTGTTCGAAGTCATAGAATAGAGGTGTGTGAAGTCAGAATGGAGGTGTGTGAAGTCACAGAATGGAGGTGTGTGAACTCGTATAATGGAGGTGTGTGACGTCACAATGGAAGTTTGTGAAGTCATAGAATGGAGGTGCGTGAAGTCACTGAATGGAAGTGTGTGAAGTCATACAATGGTGGTGTGTGAAGTCAGAATGGAGGTGTGTGAATCACAGAATGGAGGTGTGTGAACTCAGAATGGAGGTGTGTGAAGTCATAGATGGAGGTGTGTGAAGTCATAGTATGGAGATATGTGAAATGATAGAATGGAGTTTTGTGATGTCACAGAATGGAGTTGTGTGAGTCAGAATTGAGGTGTGTGAAGTCATAGAATGTAGATGTGTGAAGTCATAGAATGGAGTATTGTGAAATCACCGAAGGGAGGTTTGTGAAGTCATAGAATGGAGGTATGAGAAATCAAATTAGAGGGGTGTGAACTCGTAGAATGGAGGTGTGTGAAGTCATAGAATAGAGGTGCGTGAAGTCATAGAATGGAGGTGTGTGAATTCAGATTGTAGGTGTGTAAATTCATAGAAAGGATGTGTGTCAACTCAGAAAGGAGGTGTGTGAAGTCACAGAATGGAGGTGAGTGAAGTCATAGAATGGAGGTGTGTGAACTCATACAATGGAGGCGCGTGACGTCACAATGGAAGTTTGTGAAGTCATAGAATGGAGGTGTGTGAAGTCACAGAATGGAGGTATGTGAAGTCAGAATGGAGGTGTGAAGTCATAGAATGGAGGTGGGTGAAGTCATAGAAATTAGGTGTGTGAAGTCATAGAATGGAGGTGTGTGAAGTCATAGAAATTACGTGTGTGAAGTCATAGAATGGAAGTGTGTGAAGTCATAGAATGGACGTGTGTAAGTCAGAATGGAGGTGTGTGAACACAGAATGGAGGTGTGTGAAATCACATAATGGAGGTGTGTGAAGTCATAGAATGGAAGTGTGTGAAGTCATAGAATGGACGTGTGTGAAGTCAGAATGGAGGTGTGTTAAGTCACCGAATAGAGTTTTGTGAACTCAGTATGGAGCTGTGTGAAGTCACAGAATGGAGGTTTCTGAAGTCATAGATGGAGGTGTGTGAGGTCATAGAATGGATGTTTCTGAAGTAAGAATGAAGGTGTGTGAAGTCATAGAATGGAGGTGTGTGAAGTCATTGAATGGAGGTGTGTGAAGTCACTGAATGGAAGTGTGTGAAGTCAGAATGGAGATGTGAAGTCATAGAATGAAGGTGGGTGAAGTCATAGAAAGGAGGTGTGGGAAGTCATAGAATGGAGTAGTGTGAAGTCATAGAGTGGAGGTGAGTGAAGTCACAGATTCGAGGCCTGTGAAGTCATAGATTGGAGGTGTGTGATGTCAGAATGGAGGTGTGCGAAGTCATAGAATAGAGGTTTGTGAAGTCAGAATGGAGGTGTGTGAAGTCATAGAATGGAGGTGTGTGAACTCATAGAATGTCGGTGTGTGACGTCACAATGGAAGTGTGTGAAGTCACAGAATGGAGGTGTGTGAATTCATACAATGGATGTGTGTGAAGTCAGAATGGAATTTTGTGAAGTCACAGAATTGAGCTGTGTGAATTCAGAATGGAGGTGTGTGAAGTCATAGAATGGAGGTGTGTGAAGTCAGAATGGAGGTGTGTGAAGTCATAGAATGGAGGTGTGTGAAGTCACAGAATGGAGGTGTGTGAAGTCATAGAATGGAGGTTTGTGAAGTCATAGAATGGGTGTTTGTGAAGTAAGAATGAAGGTGTGTGAAGTCATAGAATGGACGTGTGTGAAGTCAGAAAATGGAGGTGTGGGAAGTCACAGATTGCAGGAGTGTGAAGTCACAGAATGGAGGTGTTTGAACCCAGAATGGAGGTGTGTAAAGTCACAGAATGGAGGTGTGTGAAGTCATGGAATGGAAGTGTGTGAAGTCATAGAATGGAGGTGTGTAAAGTCACAGAATGGATGGTATTAAGTCATAGAATGGAGGTGTGTGAAGTCACAGAATTGGGGTGTTTGAAGTCATATATTGGAGGTGTGTGAAATCAACATGGATGTGTGAAGTCATAGAATGGAGGTGTGTGCAATCATAGAATGAGGGTGTGTGAATCATAGAATGGAGGTTTGTGAAGTCACAGAATGGAGGTGTGTGAAGTCATAGAATGGAAGTGTGTGAAGTCATAGAATGGAAGTGTGTGAAGTCACAGATTGGAGGTGTGTGAAGTCAGAGAATCGAGGTGTGAGAAGTCACAGAATGGAGATGTGTGAACTCAGAATGGAGGTGTGTGAAGTCACAGAATTGAGGTGTGTGAAGTAATAGAATGGAGGTGTGTGAAGTCACAGAAGGGAGGTGTGTGAAATCATAGAATGGAGGTGTGTGAAGTCACAGAATGGAGGTGTGTGAAGTCAGAATGGAGGTGTGTGAAGTCATAGAATGGAGGTGTGTGAAGTCAGAATGGAGGTGTGAAGTCATAGAATGGAGGTGGGTGAAGTCATAGAAGTTAGGTGTGGGAAGTCATAGAATGGAGAAGTGTGAAGTCATAGTGTGGAGGTGTGTGAAGTGAGAATGTAGGTGTTCAAAGTTATAGAATAGAGGTGTGTGAAGTCAGAATAGAGGTGTGTGAAGTCATAGAATGGAGGTGTGTGAACTCATAGAATGGAGGTGTGTGACGTCACAATGGCAGTTTGTGAAGTCACAGAATGGAGGTGTGTGAAGTCAGAGAATGGAGGTGTGTGAAGTCATACAATGGAGGTGTGTGAAGTCAGAATGGAGGTGGGTGAAGTCACAGAATGGAGGTATGTGAACTCAGAATGGAGGTGTGTGAAGTCATAGATGGAGGTGTGTGAAGTCATATTATGGAGATATGTGAAATCATAGAATGGAGTTTTGTGAAGTCACAGAATGGAGTTCTGTGAGTCAGAATTGAGGTGTGTGAAGTCATAGAATGTAGATGTGTGAAGTCATAGAATGGAGTATGGTGAAGTCACCGAAGGGAGGTTTGTGAAGTCATAGAATGGAGGTATGAGAAATCAAATTAGAGGAATGTGAAGTCGGAGAATGAAGGTGTGTGAAGTCATAAAATGGAGGTGGTTGAAGTCATAAAATGGAGGTGGGTGAAGTCATAGAATGGAGGTGTGTGAAGTCACTGAATGGACGGGTTTAACGTCATAGAATGGAGGTGTGTGAAGTCAGAGAATTGAGCTATTTGAAGTCATATATTGGAGGTGTGTGAAGTCAAAATGGATGTGTGAAGTCATAGAATGTAGGTGTGTGAAGTCATAGAATGGAGGTGTGTGAAATCACAGAATGGAGGTGTGTGAAGTCACAGAATGGAGGTGTGTGAAGTCATAGAATGGAAGTGTGTGAAGTCATAGAATGGACGTGTGTGAAGTCAGAATGGAGGTGTGTTAAGTCACCGAATAGAGTTTTGTGAACTCAGTATGGAGGTGTGTGAAGTCACAGAATGGAGGTTTCTGAAGTCATAGATGGAGGTGTGTGAGGTCATAGAATGGATGTTTCTGAAGTAGGAATGAAGGTGTGTGAAGTCATAGAATGGAGGTGTGTGAAGTCATTGAATGGAGGTGTGTGAAGTCACTGAATGGAAGTGTGTGAAGTCAGAATGGAGATGTGAAGTCATAGAATGAAGGTGGGTGAAGTCATAGAAAGGAGGTGTGGGAAGTCATAGAATGGAGTAGTGTGAAGTCATAGAGTGGAGGTGAGTGAAGTCACAGATTCGAGGTCTGTGAAGTCATAGATTGGAGGTGTGTGATGTCAGAATGGAGGTGTGCGAAGTCATAGAATAGAGGTTTGTGAAGTCAGAATGGAGGTGTGTGAAGTCATAGAATGGAGGTGTGTGAACTCATAGAATGTCGGTGTGTGACGTCACAATGGAAGTGTGTGAAGTCACAGAATGGAGGTGTGTGAATTCATACAATGGATGTGTGTGAAGTCAGAATGGAATTTTGTGAAGTCACAGAATTGAGCTGTGTGAATTCAGAATGGAGGTGTGTGAAGTCACAGAATGGAGGTGTGTGAAGTCAGAATGGAGGTGTGTGAAGACATAGAATGGAGGTGTGTGAAGTCACAGAATGGAGGTGTGTGAAGTCATAGAATGGAGGTGTGTGAAGTAATAGAATGGGTGTTTGTGAAGTAAGAATGAAGGTGTGTGAAGTCATAGAATGGACGTGTGTGAAGTCACAAAATGGAGGTGTGGGAAGTCACAGATTGCAGGAGTGTGAAGTCACAGAATGGAGGTGTGTGAACCCAGAATGGAGGTGTGTAAAGTCACAGAATGGAGGTGTGTGAAGTCATGGAATGGAAGTGTGTGAAGTCATAGAATGGAGGTGTGTAAAGTCACAGAATGGATGGTATTAAGTCATAGAATGGAGGTGTGTGAAGTCACAGAATTGGGGTGTTTGAAGTCATATATTGGAGGTGTGTGAAATCAACATGGATGTGTGAAGTCACAGAATGGAGGTGTGTGAAGTCATAGAATGGAAGTGTGTGAAGTCATAGAATGGAAGTGTGTGAAGTCACAGATTGGAGGTGTGTGAAGTCAGAGAATCGAGGTGTGAGAAGTCACAGAATGGAGATGTGTGAACTCAGAATGGAGGTGTGTGAAGTCACAGAATTGAGGTGTGTGAAGTAATAGAATGGAGGTGTGTGAAGTCACAGAAGGGAGGTGTGTGAAATCATAGAATGGAGGTGTGTGAAGTCACAGAATGGAGGTGTGTGAAGTCAGAATGGAGGTGTGTGAAGTCATAGAATGGAGGTGTGTGAAGTCAGAATGGAGGTGTGAAGTCATAGAATGGAGGTGGGTGAAGTCATAGAAGTTAGGTGTGGGAAGTCATAGAATGGAGAAGTGTGAAGTCATAGTGTGGAGGTGTGTGAAGTGAGAATGTAGGTGTTCAAAGTTATAGAATAGAGGTGTGTGAAGTCAGAATAGAGGTGTGTGAAGTCATAGAATGGAGGTGTGTGAACTCATAGAATGGAGGTGTGTGACGTCACAATGGCAGTTTGTGAAGTCACAGAATGGAGGTGTGTGAAGTCAGAGAATGGAGGTGTGTGAAGTCATACAATGGAGGTGTGTGAAGTCAGAATGGAGGTGGGTGAAGTCACAGAATGGAGGTATGTGAACTCAGAATGGAGGTGTGTGAAGTCATAGATGGAGGTGTGTGAAGTCATATTATGGAGATATGTGAAATCATAGAATGGAGTTTTGTGAAGTCACAGAATGGAGTTCTGTGAGTCAGAATTGAGGTGTGTGAAGTCATAGAATGTAGATGTGTGAAGTCATAGAATGGAGTATGGTGAAGTCACCGAAGGGAGGTTTGTGAAGTCATAGAATGGAGGTATGAGAAATCAAATTAGAGGAATGTGAAGTCGGAGAATGAAGGTGTGTGAAGTCATAAAATGGAGGTGGTTGAAGTCATAAAATGGAGGTGGGTGAAGTCATAGAATGGAGGTGTGTGAAGTCACTGAATGGACGGGTTTAACGTCATAGAATGGAGGTGTGTGAAGTCAGAGAATTGAGCTATTTGAAGTCATATATTGGAGGTGTGTGAAGTCAAAATGGATGTGTGAAGTCATAGAATGTAGGTGTGTGAAGTCATAGAATGGAGGTGTGTGAAATCACAGAATGGAGGTGTGTGAAGTCACAGAATGGAGGTGTGTGAAGTCATAGAATGGAAGTGTGTGAAGTCATAGAATGGACGTGTGTGAAGTCAGAATGGAGGTGTGTTAAGTCACCGAATAGAGTTTTGTGAACTCAGTATGGAGGTGTGTGAAGTCACAGAATGGAGGTTTCTGAAGTCATAGATGGAGGTGTGTGAGGTCATAGAATGGATGTTTCTGAAGTAGGAATGAAGGTGTGTGAAGTCATAGAATGGAGGTGTGTGAAGTCATTGAATGGAGGTGTGTGAAGTCACTGAATGGAAGTGTGTGAAGTCAGAATGGAGATGTGAAGTCATAGAATGAAGGTGGGTGAAGTCATAGAAAGGAGGTGTGGGAAGTCATAGAATGGAGTAGTGTGAAGTCATAGAGTGGAGGTGAGTGAAGTCACAGATTCGAGGTCTGTGAAGTCATAGATTGGAGGTGTGTGATGTCAGAATGGAGGTGTGCGAAGTCATAGAATAGAGGTTTGTGAAGTCAGAATGGAGGTGTGTGAAGTCATAGAATGGAGGTGTGTGAACTCATAGAATGTCGGTGTGTGACGTCACAATGGAAGTGTGTGAAGTCACAGAATGGAGGTGTGTGAATTCATACAATGGATGTGTGTGAAGTCAGAATGGAATTTTGTGAAGTCACAGAATTGAGCTGTGTGAATTCAGAATGGAGGTGTGTGAAGTCACAGAATGGAGGTGTGTGAAGTCAGAATGGAGGTGTGTGAAGACATAGAATGGAGGTGTGTGAAGTCACAGAATGGAGGTGTGTGAAGTCATAGAATGGAGGTGTGTGAAGTAATAGAATGGGTGTTTGTGAAGTAAGAATGAAGGTGTGTGAAGTCATAGAATGGACGTGTGTGAAGTCACAAAATGGAGGTGTGGGAAGTCACAGATTGCAGGAGTGTGAAGTCACAGAATGGAGGTGTGTGAACCCAGAATGGAGGTGTGTAAAGTCACAGAATGGAGGTGTGTGAAGTCATGGAATGGAAGTGTGTGAAGTCATAGAATGGAGGTGTGTAAAGTCACAGAATGGATGGTATTAAGTCATAGAATGGAGGTGTGTGAAGTCACAGAATTGGGGTGTTTGAAGTCATATATTGGAGGTGTGTGAAATCAACATGGATGTGTGAAGTCACAGAATGGAGGTGTGTGAAGTCATAGAATGGAAGTGTGTGAAGTCATAGAATGGAAGTGTGTGAAGTCACAGATTGGAGGTGTGTGAAGTCAGAGAATCGAGGTGTGAGAAGTCACAGAATGGAGATGTGTGAACTCAGAATGGAGGTGTGTGAAGTCACAGAATTGAGGTGTGTGAAGTAATAGAATGGAGGTGTGTGAAGTCACAGAAGGGAGGTGTGTGAAATCATAGAATGGAGGTGTGTGAAGTCACAGAATGGAGGTGTGTGAAGTCAGAATGGAGGTGTGTGAAGTCATAGAATGGAGGTGTGTGAAGTCAGAATGGAGGTGTGAAGTCATAGAATGGAGGTGGGTGAAGTCATAGAAGTTAGGTGTGGGAAGTCATAGAATGGAGAAGTGTGAAGTCATAGTGTGGAGGTGTGTGAAGTGAGAATGTAGGTGTTCAAAGTTATAGAATAGAGGTGTGTGAAGTCAGAATAGAGGTGTGTGAAGTCATAGAATGGAGGTGTGTGAAGTCACAGAATGGAGGTGTGTGAAGTCATACAATGGAGGTGTGTGAAGTCAGAATGGAGGTGTGTGAAGTCACAGAATGGAGGTGTGTGAACTCAGAATGAAGGTGTGTGAAGTCATAGATGGAGGTGTGTGAAGTCATATTATGGAGATATGTGAAATCATAGAATGGAGTTTTGTGAAGTCACAGAATGGAGTTCTGTGAGTCAAAATTGAGGTGTGTGAAGTCATAGAATGTAGATGTGTGAAGTCATAGAATGGAGTATGGTGAAGTCACCGAAGGGAGGTTTGTGAAGTCATAGAATGGAGGTATGAGAAATCAAATTAGAGGAATGTGAAGTCGGAGAATGAAGGTGTGTGAAGTCATAAAATGGAGGTGGGTGAAGTCATTGAATGGAGGTGTGTGAATTCAGATTTGAGGTGTGTGAAGTCATAGAATGGAGGTGTGTGCAATCATAGAATGAGGGTATGTGAATCATAGAATGGAGGTTTGTGAAGTCACAGAATGGAGGTGTGTGAAGTCATAGAATGGAAGTGTGTGAAGTCATAGAATGGAAGTGTGTGAAGTCACAGATTGGAGGTGTGTGAAGTCAGAGAATCGAGGTGTGAGAAGTCACAGAATGGAGATGTGTGAACTCAGAATGGAGGTGTGTGAAGTCACAGAATTGAGGTGTGTGAAGTAATAGAATGGAGGTGTGTGAAGTCACAGAAGGGAGGTGTGTGAAATCATAGAATGGAGGTGTGTGAAGTCACAGAATGGAGGTGTGTGAAGTCAGAATGGAGGTGTGTGAAGTCATAGAATGGAGGTGTGTGAAGTCAGAATGGAGGTGTGAAGTCATAGAATGGAGGTGGGTGAAGTCATAGAAGTTAGGTGTGGGAAGTCATAGAATGGAGAAGTGTGAAGTCATAGTGTGGAGGTGTGTGAAGTGAGAATGTAGGTGTTCAAAGTTATAGAATAGAGGTGTGTGAAGTCAGAATAGAGGTGTGTGAAGTCATAGAATGGAGGTGTGTGAACTCATAGAATGGAGGTGTGTGACGTCACAATGGCAGTTTGTGAAGTCACAGAATGGAGGTGTGTGAAGTCAGAGAATGGAGGTGTGTGAAGTCATACAATGGAGGTGTGTGAAGTCAGAATGGAGGTGGGTGAAGTCACAGAATGGAGGTATGTGAACTCAGAATGGAGGTGTGTGAAGTCATAGATGGAGGTGTGTGAAGTCATATTATGGAGATATGTGAAATCATAGAATGGAGTTTTGTGAAGTCACAGAATGGAGTTCTGTGAGTCAGAATTGAGGTGTGTGAAGTCATAGAATGTAGATGTGTGAAGTCATAGAATGGAGTATGGTGAAGTCACCGAAGGGAGGTTTGTGAAGTCATAGAATGGAGGTATGAGAAATCAAATTAGAGGAATGTGAAGTCGGAGAATGAAGGTGTGTGAAGTCATAAAATGGAGGTGGTTGAAGTCATAAAATGGAGGTGGGTGAAGTCATAGAATGGAGGTGTGTGAAGTCACTGAATGGACGGGTTTAACGTCATAGAATGGAGGTGTGTGAAGTCAGAGAATTGAGCTATTTGAAGTCATATATTGGAGGTGTGTGAAGTCAAAATGGATGTGTGAAGTCATAGAATGTAGGTGTGTGAAGTCATAGAATGGAGGTGTGTGAAATCACAGAATGGAGGTGTGTGAAGTCACAGAATGGAGGTGTGTGAAGTCATAGAATGGAAGTGTGTGAAGTCATAGAATGGACGTGTGTGAAGTCAGAATGGAGGTGTGTTAAGTCACCGAATAGAGTTTTGTGAACTCAGTATGGAGGTGTGTGAAGTCACAGAATGGAGGTTTCTGAAGTCATAGATGGAGGTGTGTGAGGTCATAGAATGGATGTTTCTGAAGTAGGAATGAAGGTGTGTGAAGTCATAGAATGGAGGTGTGTGAAGTCATTGAATGGAGGTGTGTGAAGTCACTGAATGGAAGTGTGTGAAGTCAGAATGGAGATGTGAAGTCATAGAATGAAGGTGGGTGAAGTCATAGAAAGGAGGTGTGGGAAGTCATAGAATGGAGTAGTGTGAAGTCATAGAGTGGAGGTGAGTGAAGTCACAGATTCGAGGTCTGTGAAGTCATAGATTGGAGGTGTGTGATGTCAGAATGGAGGTGTGCGAAGTCATAGAATAGAGGTTTGTGAAGTCAGAATGGAGGTGTGTGAAGTCATAGAATGGAGGTGTGTGAACTCATAGAATGTCGGTGTGTGACGTCACAATGGAAGTGTGTGAAGTCACAGAATGGAGGTGTGTGAATTCATACAATGGATGTGTGTGAAGTCAGAATGGAATTTTGTGAAGTCACAGAATTGAGCTGTGTGAATTCAGAATGGAGGTGTGTGAAGTCACAGAATGGAGGTGTGTGAAGTCAGAATGGAGGTGTGTGAAGACATAGAATGGAGGTGTGTGAAGTCACAGAATGGAGGTGTGTGAAGTCATAGAATGGAGGTGTGTGAAGTAATAGAATGGGTGTTTGTGAAGTAAGAATGAAGGTGTGTGAAGTCATAGAATGGACGTGTGTGAAGTCACAAAATGGAGGTGTGGGAAGTCACAGATTGCAGGAGTGTGAAGTCACAGAATGGAGGTGTGTGAACCCAGAATGGAGGTGTGTAAAGTCACAGAATGGAGGTGTGTGAAGTCATGGAATGGAAGTGTGTGAAGTCATAGAATGGAGGTGTGTAAAGTCACAGAATGGGTGGTATTAAGTCATAGAATGGAGGTGTGTGAAGTCACAGAATTGGGGTGTTTGAAGTCATATATTGGAGGTGTGTGAAATCAACATGGATGTGTGAAGTCACAGAATGGAGGTGTGTGAAGTCATAGAATGGAAGTGTGTGAAGTCATAGAATGGAAGTGTGTGAAGTCACAGATTGGAGGTGTGTGAAGTCAGAGAATCGAGGTGTGAGAAGTCACAGAATGGAGATGTGTGAACTCAGAATGGAGGTGTGTGAAGTCACAGAATTGAGGTGTGTGAAGTAATAGAATGGAGGTGTGTGAAGTCACAGAAGGGAGGTGTGTGAAATCATAGAATGGAGGTGTGTGAAGTCACAGAATGGAGGTGTGTGAAGTCAGAATGGAGGTGTGTGAAGTCATAGAATGGAGGTGTGTGAAGTCAGAATGGAGGTGTGAAGTCATAGAATGGAGGTGGGTGAAGTCATAGAAGTTAGGTGTGGGAAGTCATAGAATGGAGAAGTGTGAAGTCATAGTGTGGAGGTGTGTGAAGTGAGAATGTAGGTGTTCAAAGTTATAGAATAGAGGTGTGTGAAGTCAGAATAGAGGTGTGTGAAGTCATAGAATGGAGGTGTGTGAAGTCACAGAATGGAGGTGTGTGAAGTCATACAATGGAGGTGTGTGAAGTCAGAATGGAGGTGTGTGAAGTCACAGAATGGAGGTGTGTGAACTCAGAATGAAGGTGTGTGAAGTCATAGATGGAGGTGTGTGAAGTCATATTATGGAGATATGTGAAATCATAGAATGGAGTTTTGTGAAGTCACAGAATGGAGTTCTGTGAGTCAGAATTGAGGTGTGTGAAGTCATAGAATGTAGATGTGTGAAGTCATAGAATGGAGTATGGTGAAGTCACCGAAGGGAGGTTTGTGAAGTCATAGAATGGAGGTATGAGAAATCAAATTAGAGGAATGTGAAGTCGGAGAATGAAGGTGTGTGAAGTCATAAAATGGAGGTGGGTGAAGTCATTGAATGGAGGTGTGTGAATTCAGATTTGAGGTGTGTGAAGTCATAGAATGGAGGTGTGTCAACTCAGAAAGAAGGTGTGTGAAGGCATAGAATGGAGGTGAGTGAAGTCATAGAATGGACGTGTGTGAAATCATAGAATGGAGGTGTGTGAAGTCACAGAAATTAGGTGTGTGAAGTCAGAATGGAGGTGTGTGAGGTCAGAATGGAGGTGTGTGAAGTCATAGAATGTAGGTGTGTGAAGTCACAATGCAGGTGTGTGAACTCATAGAATGGAGGTGTGTGAAATCACAATGTAGGTGTGTGAAGTCATAGGATGGAGGTGTGTGAAGTCATAGAATGGAGGTGTGTGAAATCATAGAATGAGGTGTGTGAAGTCACAGAATGGAGGTGTGTGAAGTCAGAATGGAGGTGTGTGAAGTCATAGAATGGAGGTGTGTGAAGTCACAGAATGGAGGTGTGTGAAATCATAGAATGAGGTGTGTGAAGTCACAGAATGGAGGTGTGTGAAGTCAGAATGGAGGTGTGTGAAGTCATAGAATGGAGGTGTGTGTAGTCAGAATGGAGGTGTGAAGTCATAGAATGGAGGTGGGTGAAGTCACAGAAATTAGGTGTGGGAAGTCATACAATGGAGAAGTGTGAAGTCATAGAGTGGAGGTGAGTGAAGTCAAAGATTCGATGTCTGTGAAGTCATAGAATGGAGGTGTGTGAAGTCAGAATGTAGGTGTTCGAAGTCATAGAATAGAGGTGTGTGAAGTCAGAATGGAGGTGTGTGAACTCATAGAATGGAGGTGTGTGACGTCACAATGGAAGTTTGTGAAGTCATAGAATGGAGGTGTGTGAAGGCACTGAATGGAGGTGTGTGAAGTCATACAATGGAGGTGTGTGAAGTCAGAATGGAGGTGTGTGAAGTCACAGAATGGAGGTGTGTGAACTCAGAATGGAGGTGTGTGAAGTCATAGATGGAGGTGTGTGAAGTCATAGTATGGAGATATGTGAAATGATAGAATGGAGTTTTGTGATGTCACAGAATGGAGTTGTGTGAGTCAGAATTGAGGTGTGTGAAGTCATATAATGTAGATGTGTGAAGTCATAGAATGGAGTATTGTGAAGTCACCGAAGGGAGGTTTGTGAAGTCATAGAATGGAGGTATGAGAAATCAAATTAGAGGGGTGTGAACTCGGAGAATGGAGGTGTGTGAAGTCATAGAATGCAGGTGCGTGAAGACATAGAACGGAGGTGTGTGAATTCAGATGGTAGGTGTGTGAATTCATAGAATGGAGGTGTGTCAACTCAGAAAGGAGGTGTGTAAAGTCATAGAATGGAGGTGAGTGAAGTCATAGAATGGAGGTGTGTGAACTCACAGAATGGAGGCGTGTGACGTCACAATGGAAGTTTGTGAAGTCATAGAATGGAGGTGTGTGAAGTCACAGAATTGAGGTGTTTGAAGTCATATATTGGAGGTGTGTGAAATCAAAATGCATGTGTGAAATCATAGAATGGAGGTGTGTGAAATCATAGAATGAGGGTGTGCGAGGTCATAGAATGGAGGTGTGTGAAGTCACAGAATGGAGTTGTGTGAAGTCATAGAATGGAGGTGTGTGAAGTCATAGAATAGAAGTGTGTGAAGTCACAGATTGGAGGTGTGTGAAGTCACAGAATCGAGGTGTGAGAAGTCACAGAATGGAGATGTGTGAACTCAGAATGGAGGTGTGTGAAGTCACAGAATGGAGGTGTGTGAAGTAATAGAATGGAGGTGTGTGAAGTCACAGAATGGAGGTGTGTGAAATCATAGAATGGAGGTGTGTCAAGTCACAGAATGGAGGTGTGTGAAGTCAGAATGGAGGTGTGTGAAGTCATAGAATGGAGGTGAGTGAAGTCAGAATGGAGGTGTGAAGTCATAGAATGGAGGTGGGTGAAGTCACAGAAATTAGGTGTGGGAAGTCATACAATGGAGAAGTGTGAAGTCATAGAGTGGAGGTGAGTGAAGTCAAAGATTCGATGTCTGTGAAGTCATAGAATGGAGGTGTGTGAAGTCAGAATGTAGGTGTTCGAAGTCATAGAATAGAGGTGTGTGAAGTCAGAATGGAGGTGTGTGAACTCATAGAATGGAGGTGTGTGACGTCACAATGGAAGTTTGTGAAGTCATAGAATGGAGGTGTGTGAAGGCACTGAATGGAGGTGTGTGAAGTCATACAATGGAGGTGTGTGAAGTCAGAATGGAGGTGTGTGAAGTCACAGAATGGAGGTGTGTGAACTCAGAATGGAGGTGTGTGAAGTCATAGATGGAGGTGTGTGAAGTCATAGTATGGAGATATGTGAAATGATAGAATGGAGTTTTGTGATGTCACAGAATGGAGTTGTGTGAGTCAGAATTGAGGTGTGTGAAGTCATATAATGTAGATGTGTGAAGTCATAGAATGGAGTATTGTGAAGTCACCGAAGGGAGGTTTGTGAAGTCATAGAATGGAGGTATGAGAAATCAAAGTAGAGGGGTGTGAACTCGGAGAATGGAGGTGTGTGAAGTCATAGAATGCAGGTGCGTGAAGACATAGAACGGAGGTGTGTGAATTCAGATGGTAGGTGTGTGAATTCATAGAATGGAGGTGTGTCAACTCAGAAAGGAGGTGTGTAAAGTCATAGAATGGAGGTGAGTGAAGTCATAGAATGGAGGTGTGTGAACTCACAGAATGGAGGCGTGTGACGTCACAATGGAAGTTTGTGAAGTCATAGAATGGAGGTGTGTGAAGTCACAGAATTGAGGTGTTTGAAGTCATATATTGGAGGTGTGTGAAATCAAAATGCATGTGTGAAATCATAGAATGGAGGTGTGTGAAATCATAGAATGAGGGTGTGCGAGGTCATAGAATGGAGGTGTGTGAAGTCACAGAATGGAGTTGTGTGAAGTCATAGAATGGAGGTGTGTGAAGTCATAGAATAGAAGTGTGTGAAGTCACAGATTGGAGGTGTGTGAAGTCACAGAATCGAGGTGTGAGAAGTCACAGAATGGAGATGTGTGAACTCAGAATGGAGGTGTGTGAAGTCACAGAATGGAGGTGTGTGAAGTAATAGAATGGAGGTGTGTGAAGTCACAGAATGGAGGTGTGTGAAATCATAGAATGGAGGTGTGTCAAGTCACAGAATGGAGGTGTGTGAAGTCAGAATGGAGGTGTGTGAAGTCATAGAATGGAGGTGAGTGAAGTCAGAATGGAAGTGTGAAGTCATAGAATGGAGGTGTGTGAAGTCACAGAATGGAGGTGTGTAAAATCATAGAATGGAGTAGTGAGAATTATAGAGTGGAGGTGAGTGAAGTCACATATTCGAGGTCTGTGAAGTCATAGAATGGAGGTGTGTGAAGTCAGAATGTAGGTGTTCGAAGTCCTAGAATAGAGGTGTGTGAAGTCAGAATGGAGGTGTGTGAAGTCATAGAATGGAGGTGTGTGAACTCATAGAATGGAGGTGTGTGAAGTCACAGAATGTAGGTGTGTGAAGTCATACAATGGAGGTGTGTGAAGTCAGAATGGAGGTGTGTGAAGTCACAGAATGGAGGTATGTGAACTCAGAATGGAGGTGTGTGAAGTCATAGATGGAGGTGTGTGAAGTCATAGTATGGAGATATGTGAAATCATAGAATGGAGTTTTTGAAGTCACAGAATGGAGTTGGGTGAGTCAGAATTGAGGTGTGTGACGTCATAGAATGTAGATGTGTGAAGTCATAGAATGGAGTATTGTGAAGTCACTGAAGGGAGGTTTGTGAAGTCCCAGAATTGAGGTGTGTGAACTCAGAATGGAGGTGTGTAAAGTCACAAAATGGACGGTTTGAAGTCATAGAATGGAGGTCTGTGAAGTCACAGAATGGACGGTTTGAAGTCATAGAATGGAGGTGTGTGAACTCACAGAATTGAGGTGTTTGAAGTCATATATTGGAGGTGTGTGAAGTCAAAATGGATGTGTGAAATCATAGAATGGAGGTGCCTGAAATCATAGAATGAGGTTGTGTGAGGTCATAGAATGGTGGTTTGTGAAGTCACAGCATGGAGGTGTGTGAAATCATAGAATGAAGGTGTGTGAAGTCATAGAATGGAAGTGTGTGAAGTCACAGAATGGAGGTGTGTGAAGTCAAAGAATGGAGGTGTGTGAAGTCATAGAATGCATGTGTGTGAAGTCAGAATGGAGGTGTGTGAAGTCACAGAATGGAGGTTTGTGAAGTCATAGAATGGAAGTGTGTGAAGTCATAGAATGGATGTTTCTGAAGTAAGAATGAAGGTGTGTGAAGTCATAGAATGGAGGTGTGTGAAGTCATAGAATGGAGGTGTGTGAAGTCACAGAATGGAGGTGTGTGAAGTCAGAATGGAGGTGTGTGAACTCATAGAATGGAGGTGTGTGAAGTCCGAATGCAGGTGTGTGAACTCATAGAATGGAGGTGTGTGACGTCACAATGGAAGTGCGTGAAGGCATAGAATGGAAGTGTGTGAAGTCACAGAATTGAGGTGTGTGAAGTCATAGAACTGAGGTATGTGAAGTCAAAGAATGGAGGTGTGTAAAGTCATAGAACGGAGGTGTGTGAAGATATAGAATGGATGTTTGTAAAGTAAGAATGAAGGTGTGTGAAGTCTTAGAATGGAGGTGTGTGATGTCAAAGAATTTAGGTTTTTGAAGTCATAGAATGGAGCTGTGTGAAGTCAGAATGGAGGTGTGTGAAGTCACAGAATGGAGGTGTGTCAACTCAGAATTTAGGTGTGTGAAGTCAAAGAATAGAGGTGTGTGAAGTCATAGAATGCAGGTGTGTGAAGTCATAGAATGGAGGTGTGTGAAGTTATAGAATGGAGGTGTGTGAAGTCACAGAATGGAGGTGTGTGAAGTCAGAATGGAGGTGAGTAGTCATAGATTGGAAGTGGGTGAATTCATAAAACGGACCTGTGGGAAGTCATAGAATGGAGGAGTGTGAAGTGATAGAGTGCAGGTGAGTGAAGTCACAGATTCGAGGTCTGTGAAATCATAGAATGGAGGTGTGTGATGTCAGATTGGAGGTGTGTGAAGTCAAAGAATGTAGGTGTGTGAAGTCAGAATGGAGGTGTGTGAACTCATAGAATGGAGGTGTGTGACGTAACAATGGAAGTGTGTGAGGTCATAGAATGCAGGTGTGTGAAGTCACAGAATGGAGGTGTGTAAAGTGACAGAATGGAGGTGTGTGAAGTCATAGAATGGAAGTGTGTGAAGTAAGATTGGAGGTGTGTAAAGTCATAGAATGGAGGTCTGTGAAATCATAGAATGGAGGTGTGTGATGTCAGATTGGAGGTGTGTGAAGTCAAAGAATGTAGGTGTGTGAAGTCATTGAATGGAGGTGTGTGAAGTCACAAAATGGAGGTGTGTGAAGTCAGAATGTAGGTGTGTGAAGTCATAGAATGGAGGTTTGTGAACTCATAGAATGGAGGTGTGTGACGTCACAATGGAAGTTTGTGAAGTCATAGAATGGAGGTGTGTGAAGTCACAGAATGTAGGTGTGTGAAGTCATACAATGGAGGTGTGTGAAGTCAGAATGGAGGTTTGTGAAGTCACAGAATGGAGGTATGTGAACTCAGAATGGAGGTGTGTGAAGTCATAGATGGAGGTGTGTGAAGTCATAGTATGGAGATATGTGAAATCATAGAATGGAGTTTTTGAAGTCACAGAATGGAGTTGGGTGAGTCAGAATTGAGGTGTGTGACGTCATAGAATGTAGATGTGTGAAGTCATAGAATGGAGTATTGTGAAGTCACTGAAGGGAGGTTTGTGAAGTCCCAGAATTGAGGTGTGTGAACTCAGAATGGAGGTGTGTAAAGTCACAGAATGGACGGTTTGAAGTCATAGAATGGAGGTCTGTGAAGTCACAGAATGGACGGTTTGAAGTCATAGAATGGAGGTGTGTGAACTCACAGAATTGAGGTGTTTGAAGTCATATATTGGAGGTGTGTGAAGTCAAAATGGATGTGTGAAATCATAGAATGGAGGTGCCTGAAATCATAGAATGAGGTTGTGTGAGGTCATAGAATGGTGGTTTGTGAAGTCACAGCATGGAGGTGTGTGAAATCATAGAATGAAGGTGTGTGAAGTCATAGAATGGAAGTGTGTGAAGTCACAGAATGGAGGTGTGTGAAGTCAAAGAATGGAGGTGTGTGAAGTCATAGAATGCATGTGTGTGAAGTCAGAATGGAGGTGTGTGAAGTCACAGAATGGAGGTTTGTGAAGTCATAGAATGGAAGTGTGTGAAGTCATAGAATGGATGTTTCTGAAGTAAGAATGAAGGTGTGTGAAGTCATAGAATGGAGGTGTGTGAAGTCATAGAATGGAGGTGTGTGAAGTCACAGAATGGAGGTGTGTGAAGTCAGAATGGAGGTGTGTGAACTCATAGAATGGAGGTGTGTGAAGTCAGAATGCAGGTGTGTGAACTCATAGAATGGAGGTGTGTGACGTCACAATGGAAGTGCGTGAAGGCATAGAATGGAAGTGTGTGAAGTCACAGAATTGAGGTGTGTGAAGTCATAGAATGGAGGTATGTGAAGTCAAGGAATGGAGGTGTGTAAAGTCATAGAACGGAGGTGTGTGAAGATATAGAATGGATGTTTGTAAAGTAAGAATGAAGGTGTGTGAAGTCTTAGAATGGAGGTGTGTGATGTCAAAGAATTTAGGTTTTTGAAGTCATAGAATGGAGCTGTGTGAAGTCAGAATGGAGGTGTGTGAAGTCACAGAATGGAGGTGTGTCAACTCAGAATTTAGGTGTGTGAAGTCAAAGAATAGAGGTGTGTGAAGTCATAGAATGCAGGTGTGTGAAGTCATAGAATGGAGGTGTGTGAAGTTATAGAATGGAGGTGTGTGAAGTCACAGAATGGAGGTGTGTGAAGTCAGAATGGAGGTGAGTAGTCATAGATTGGAAGTGGGTGAATTCATAAAACGGACGTGTGGGAAGTCATAGAATGGAGGAGTGTGAAGTGATAGAGTGCAGGTGAGTGAAGTCACAGATTCGAGGTCTGTGAAATCATAGAATGGAGGTGTGTGATGTCAGATTGGAGGTGTGTGAAGTCAAAGAATGTAGGTGTGTGAAGTCATTGAATGGAGGTTTGTGAAGGCACAGAATGGAGGTGTGTGAACTCAGAATGGAGGTGTGTGAAGTCATAGAATGGAGGTGTGTGAAGTCAGAATGGAGGTGTGTGAACTCATAGAATGGAGGTGTGTGACGTAACAATGGAAGTGTGTGAGGTCATAGAATGCAGGTGTGTGAAGTCACAGAATGGAGGTTTGTGAAGTCATAGAATGGAGGTATGTGATGTCACAGAATGGAGGTGTGTAAAGTCATAGAATGGAGGTGTGTGAAGTTATAGAATGGATGTTTGTAAAGTAAGAATGAAGGTGTGTGAAGTCATAGAATGGAGTTGTGTGATGTCAAAGAATGGAGGTGTGTGAAATCATAGAAAGGAGCTGTGTGAAGTCAGAATGGAGGTGTGTGAAGTCACAGAATGGAGGTGTGTCAACTCAGAATTTAGGTGTGTGAGGTCAAAGAATGGAGGTGTGTGAAGTCAAAGAATGGAGTTGTGTGAAGTCATAGAATGGAGGTTTGTGAAGTCATAGAATGTATGTTTGTGAAGTAAGAATGAAGGTGTGTGAAGTCATAGAATGGAGGTGTGTGTAGTCACAGAATGGAAGTGTGTGAAGTCACAGAATGGATGTGTGTGAAGTCAGAAAGGAGGTGTGAAGTCATAGAATGGAGTTGGGTGAATCATAGAATGGAGGTGTGGGAAGTCAAAGAATGGAGGTGTGTGAAGTCATAGAATGGAGGTATGTGAAGTCAGAATGGAGGTGTGTGAACTCATAGCATGGTAGTGTGTGTAGTCACAATGGAGGTGTGTGAAGTCATAAAATGGAGGTGTGTGAAGTCACAGAATGGAGGTGTGTGAAGTCATTGAATGGAGGTGTGTGAAGTCACAGAATGGAGGTGTGGGAAGTCACAGATTGGAGGTGTGTGAAGTCCTAGAATGTAGGTGTGTGAACTCAGAATGGAGGTGTGTAAAGTCACAGAATGGAGGTGTGTGAAATCATAGAATGGAAGTGTGTAAAATCATAGAATGAGGGTGTGTGAGGTCATAGAATGGAGGTTTGTGAAGGCACAGAATGGAGGTGTGTGAAGTCATAGAATGGAGGTGTGTGAAGTCATAGAAGGGAAGTGTGTGAAGTCACAGAATGGAGGTCTGTGAAGTCACAGAATGGAGGTGTGTGAAGTCACAGAATGGAGTTGTGTGAACTCAGAATGGAGGTGTGTGTAGTCACAGAAAGGAGGTTTGTGAAGTCCTAGAATGAATGTGTGTGAAGTCATAGAATGGATGTTTCTGAAGTAAGAATCAAGGTGTGTGAAGTCATAGAATGGAGGTGTGTGAAGTCAAAGAATGGAGGTGTTTGAAGTCACAGAATGGAGGTGTGTGAAGTCAGAATGGAGGTGTGTAGTCATAGATTGGAGGTGGGTGAAGTCATAGAAAGGATCTGTGGGAAGTCATAGAATGGAGTAGTGTGAAGTCATAGAGTGCAGGTGAGTGAAGTCATAGAAAGCAGGTGTGTGAACCCAGAATGGAGGTGTGTAAAGTGACAGAATGGAGGTGTGTGAAGTCATAGAATGGAAGTGTGTGAAGTAAGATTGGAGGTGTGTAAAGTCACAGAATGGAGGTCTGTGAAATCATAGAATGGAGGTGTGTGATGTCAGATTGGAGGTGTGTGACGTCAAAGAATGTAGGTGTGTGAAGTCATTGAATGGAGGTGTGTGAAGTCACAGAATGGAGGTGTGTGAAGTCAGAATAGAGGTGTGCGAAGTCATAGAATGGAGGTGTGTGAAGTCAGAATAGAGGTGTGTGAAGTCATAGAATGGAGGTCTGTGAAGTCACAGAATGGAGGTGTAGGAATTCACAGAATGGATTTGAGTTACGTCACAGAAAGGAGGTGTGTGAACTCAGAATGGAGGTGTGTAAAGTCACAGAATGGAGGTGTGTGAAGTCATAGAGTGGAAGTGTGTGAAGTCATAGAATGGAGCTGTGTGAAGTCACAGAATGGACCGTATGAAGTCATAGAATGGAGGTGTGTGAAGTCACAGAATTGAGGTGTTTGAAGTCATATATTGGAGGTGTGTGAAGTCAAAATGCATGTGTGAAGTCACAGAATGGAAGTTTGAGAAGTCATAGAATGGAGGTGTGTGAACTCATAGAATGGATGTTTCTGAAGTAAAAATGAAGGTGTGTGAAGTCATATAATGTAGGTGTGTGAAGTCACAGAATGGAGGTTTGTGAAGTCAGAATGGATTTGTGTAGTCATAGATTGGAGGTGGGTGAAGTCATAGAAAGGAGGTGTGGAAAGTCATAGAATGGAGGAGTGTGAAGTCAGAGAGTGCAGGTGAGTGAAGTCACAGATTCGAGGTCTGTGAATTCATAGAATGTAGGTGTGTGATGTCAGAATGGAGGTGTGCAAAGTCATAGAATAGAGGTGTGTGAAGTCAGAATGGAGGTGTGTGAAGTCATAGATGGAGCTGTGTGAAGTCACAAATGGAGCTGTGTGAATTCAGAATGGAGGTGTGTGAAGTCATAGAACGGAGGTTTGTGAAGTCAGAATGGAGGTGTGTGAACTCATAGAACGGAGGTGTGTGACGTCACAATGGAAGTGTGTGAAGTCATAGAATGGAGGTATGTGAAGTGAAAGAATGGAGGTGTGTAAAGTCATAGAATTGAGGTGTGTGAAGTGTTAGAATGGTTGTTTGTAAAGTAAGAATGAAGGTGTGTGAAGTCATAGAATGTAGGTGTGTGACATCAAAGAATGGAGATGTGTGAAGTCATAGAATGGAGCTGTGTGAAGTCAGAATGGAGGTGTGTGAAATCAAATAATGGAGGTGTGTCAACTCAGAATTTAGGTGTATGAAGTCAAAGAATGGAGGTGTGTGAAGTCATAGAATGGAGGTGTGTGAAGTCATAGAATGGAGGTGTGTGAAGTCATAGAATGGAAGTGTGTGAAGTCACAGTATGGAGGTGTGTGAAGTCAGAATAAATGTGTGTAGTCATAGATTGGAGGAGTGTGAATTCATAGAGTGTAGGTGAGTGAAGTCACAGATTCGAGGTCTGTGAAATCATAGAATGGAGGTGTGTGATGTCAGATTGGAGGTGTGTGAAGTCAAAGAATGTAGGTGTGTGAAGTAATTGAATGGAGGTGTGTGAAGTCACAGAATGGAGGTATGTGAAGTCAGAATAGAGGTTTGAGAAGTCATAGAATGGAGGTGTGTGAAGTCAGAATGGAGGTGTATGAAGTCATAGAATGGAGGTGTGTGAAGTCAGAATAGAGGTGTGTGAAGTCACAGAATGGAGGTGTGTGAAGTCACAGAATGGAGGTGTGGGAAGTCACAGAATGGAGGTGCGTGACGTCACAGAATGGAGGTGTGTGAACTCAGAATGGAGGTGTGTAAAGTCACAGAATGTAGGTGTGTGAAGTCATAGAATGGAAGTGTGTGAAGTCATAGAATGGAGATGTGTGAAGTCACAGAATGGACGGTATGAAGTCATAGAATGGAGGTGTGTGATGTTACAGAAGTGAGGTGTTTGAAGTCATATATTGGAGGGGTGTGAATTCAAAATGGATGTGTGAAGTCATAGAATGGAGTTGTGTGAAATCATAGAGTGAGGGTGTGTGAGGTCATAGAATGGAGGTGTGTGAAGTCACAGAATGGAGATGTGTGAAGTCATAAAATGGAGGTGTGTGAAGTCATAGAATGGAAGTGTGTGAAGTCACACAATGGAGGTGTGTGAAGTCACAGTATGGAGTTGTGTAAAGTCACAGAATGGAGTGTGTGACTCAGAATGGAGGTTTGAGAAGTCACAGAATGGAGGGGTGTGAAGTCATAGAAAGGAAGTGAGTGAAGTCATAGAATGGAGGTGTGTGAAGTCAGAATGGTGATATGTGAAGTCACCGAATGGAGGTTTGTGAAGTCATAGAATGGAGGTGTGTGAAGTCATAGAATGGAGGTGCGTGAATTCACAGAATGGAGGTGTGTGAAGTCAGAATAGAGGTGAGTAGTCGTAGATTGGAGGTGGGTGAAGTCATAGAAAGAAGGTGTGGGAAGTCTTAGAATGGAGGAGAATGAAGTCATAGAGTGCAGGTGAGTGCAGTCACAGAGTCGAGGTCAGTGAAGTCATAGAATGTAGTTGTGTGATGTCAGAATGGAGGTGTGCGAAGTCATAGAAGAGAGGTGTGTGAAGTCAGAATGGAGGTGTGTGAAGGCATAGATGAAGTTGTGTGAAGTCATAGTATGGAGGTGTGTGAAATCATAGAATGGAGTTTTGTGAAGTCACAGAATGGAGCTGTTTGAATTCAGAATGGAGGTGTGTGAAGTCATAGAATGGAGGTGTGTGAAGTCAGAATGGAGGAGTGTGAACTCATATAATGGAGGTGTGTGAAGTCACAGAATGGAAGTGTATGAAGTCATAGAATGGAGGTGTGTGAAGTCACAGAATGGAGGTGTGTGAAGTCATAGAATGGAGGTATGTGAAGTCTCAGAATGGAGGTGTGTAAAGTCATAAAATGAAGGTGTGTGAAGTTATAGAATGGATGTTTGTAAAGTAAGAATATAGTTGTGTGAAGACATAGAATGGAGGTGTGTGACGTCAAAGAATGGAGGTGTGCAACGTCATAGAATGGAGCTGTGTGAAGTCAGAATGGAGGTGTGTGAAGTCACAGAATGGAGGTGTGTCAACTCAGAATTTAGGTGTGTGAAGTCAAAGAATGGAGGTGTGTGAAGTTATAGAATGCAGGTGTGTGAAGTCATAGAATGGAGGTGTATGATGTCAGAATGGAGGTGTGTGAAGTCACAGAATTGAGGTGTGTGAACACAGAATGCAGGTGTGTGAAGTCAAAGAATGGAGGAGTGTGAAGTCATAGAATGGAGGTGTGTGAAGTCATAGAATGTATGTTTGTGAAATAAAAATGAAGGTGTGTGAAGTCCCAGAATGGAGGTGTGTGAAGTCACAGAATGGAGGTGTGTGAAGTCATAGAATGGAGGTGTGTGAAGTCATAGAATGGAGGTGTGAGAAGTCATAAAATGGAGGTGTGTGAAGTCACAGAATGGAGGTGTGTGAAATCAGAATGGAGGTATGAAATCATAGAATGGAGGTGGGTGAAGTCACAGAATGGAGGTGTGTGAAATCATAGAATGGATGTGTGTGAAGTCACAGAATGGAGGTGTGTGACGTCACAGAATTTAGGTGTGTCAACTCAGAATTTAGGTGTGTGAAGTCAAAGAATGGAGGTGTGTGAAGTCATAGAATGCAGGTGTGTGTAGTCATAAAATGGAGGTGTATGAAGTCAGAATGTAGGTGTGTGAAGTCACAGAATTGAGGTGTGTGCACACAGAATGGAGGTGTGTGAAGTCAAAGAATGGAGGTGTGTGAAGTCATAGAATGGAGGTGTGTGAAGTCATAGAATGTATGTTTGCGAAGTAAGAATGAACGTGTGTGAAGTCACAGAATGGAAGTGTGTGAAGTCACAGAATGGAGGTGTGTGAAGTCACAGAATTGAGGTGTGTGAACACAGAATGGAGGTGTGTGAAGTCAAAGAATGGAGGTGTGTGAAGTCATAGAATGGAGGTGTGTGAAGTCATAGAATGTATGTTTGTGAAGTAAGAATGAAGGTGTGTGAAGTCACAGAATGGAGGTGTGTGAAGTCACAGATTCGAGGTCTGTGAAGTCAGAGATTCGAGGTCTGTGAAGTCATAGAATGGAGTTGTGTGATGTCAGAATGGAGGTGTGCGAAGTCATAGAATAGAGGTGTGTGAAGTCAGAATGGAGGTGTGTGAAGTCAAAGAATGGAGGTGGTTGAAGTCACAGAATGGAGGTGTGTGAAATGATAGAATGGATGTGTGTGAAGTCACAGAATGGAGGTGTGTGACGTCACAGAATGGAGGTGTGTGAACTCAGAATGGAGGTGTGTAAAGTCACAGAATGGAGGTGTGTGAAGTCATAGAATGGAAGTGTGTGAAGTCATAGAATGGAGGTGTGTGGAGTCACAGAATGGAGGGTATGAAGGCATAGAATGGAGGTGTGTGAAGTCAAGGAATTGAGGTGTTTGAAGTCATATATTTGTGGTGTGTGAAGTAAAAATGGATGTGTGAAGTCATAGAATGGAGGTGTGTGAAATCATAGAATGAGGGTGTGTGAGGTCATAGAATAGAGGTGTGTGAAGTCACCGAATGGAGTTGTGTGAACTCAAAATGGAGGTGGGTGAAGTCATGGAAAGGAGGTGTGGGAAGTCATAGAATGGAGGAGTGTGAAGTCATAGAGTGGAGGTGAGTGAAATCACATATTCGAGGTCTGTGAAGTCATAGAATGGAGGTGTGTGAAGTCAGAATGGAGGTGTGTGAAGTCATAGAATGGAGGTGTGTGAACTCATAGAATGGAGGTGTGTGACGTCACAATGGAAGTGTGTCAAGTCATAGAATGGAGGTGTGTGAAGTCAAAGAATGGAGGTGTGAGAAGTCAAAATTGAGGTGTGTGACGTCATAAAATGGAGGTGTGTGAAGTCATAGAATGGAGGTGTGTGCAATCATAGAATGGAGGTGTGTGAAGTCACAGAATGGAGGTGTGTGAAGTCATAGCATGGAGGTATGTGAAATCATAGAATGTAATTGTGTGAAGTCATAGAATGGAGGTGTGTGAAGTCACAGAATTGAGGTGTTTGAAGTCATATATAAGAGGTGTGTGAAGTCAAAATGGATGTGTGAAGTCATAGAATGGAGGTGTGTGAAATCATAGAATGAGGGTGTGTGAGGTCATAGAATGGAGGTGTGTGAAGTCACAGAATGGAGGTGTGTGAAGTTATAAAATGGAGGTGTATGAAGTCATAGAATGGAAGTGTGTGAAGTCACACAATGGAGGGGTGTGTAGTCACAGAATGGAGGTGTGTGAAGTCACAGAATGGAGGGGTGTGAACTGAGAATGGAGGTTTGTGAAGTCACAGAATGGAGGTGTGTGAAGTCCTAGAATGGTAGTGTGTAAAGTCATAGAATGGAGGTGTGTGAAGTCAAAATGGAGATGTGTGAAGTCACCGAATGGAGTTGTGTGAACTCAGAATGGAGGTGTGTGAAGTCACAGAATGGAGGTTTGTGAAGTCATAGAATGGAGGTGTGTGAGGTCATAGAATGGATGTTTCTGAAGGAAAAATTAAGGTGTGTGAAGTCATAGAATGGAGGTGTGTGAAGTCACAGAATGGAGGTGTGTGAAGTCAGAATGTAGGTGTGTAGTCATAGATTGGGGGTGGGTGAAGTCATAGAAAGGAGGTGTGGGAATTCATAGAATGGAGGAGTGTGAAGTCATCGAGTGCAGGTGAGTGAAGTCACAGATTTGAGGTCTGTGAAGTCATAGAATGGAGGTGTGTGATGTCAGAATTGAGGTGTGCGAAGTCATAGAATAGAGGTGTGTGAAGTCAGAATGGAGGTGTGTGAAGTCATAGATGGAGTTGTGTGAAGTCATAGTATGGAGGTGTGTGAAATCATAAAATGGAGTTTTGTGAAGTCACAGAATTCAGCTGTGTGAATTCAGAATGGACGTGTGTGAACTAATATAATGGAGGTGTGTGAAGTCAGAATGGAGGTGTGTGAACTCATAAAATGGAGGTGTGTGACGTCACAATGGAAGTGTGTGAAGTCATAGAATGGAGGTGTGTGAAGTCACAGAATGGAGGTGTATGAAGTCATAGAATGGAGGTATGAGAAGTCACAGAATGGAGGTTTGTGAACTCATAGAATGGAGGTATGTGAAGTCAAATTGGAGGGGTGTGAAGTCAGAGAATGGAGGTTTGTGAAGTCACAGAATGGAGGTGGATGAAGTCACAGAATGGAGGTGTGTGAAGTCATAGAATGGAGTTGTGTGAAGTCACAGAATGGACGGGTATGAAGTCATATATTTTAGGTGTGTGAAGTCAAAATGGATGTGTGAAATCATAGAATGGAGGTGTGTGAAGTCATAGAATGGAGGTGTGTGAAGTCACAGAATTGAGGTGTGTGAAGTCACAGAATAGTAGTGTGTGAAGTCACCGAATGGTGGTGGGTGAACTCCGAATGGAGGTGTGTGAAGTCACAGAATGGAGGTTTGCGAAGTCATAGAATGGAGGTGTGTGAAGACAAAATTGTGGTGTGTGAACTCATAGAATGGATGTGTGTGAACTAATAGAATGGAGGTGTGTGAAGTCGTGGAATGGAGGTGTGTGAAGTCAAAGAATGGAGGTGTGTGAAGTCAAACAAGGGTGGTGTGTGAAGTCACATAATGGAGGTGTGTGAAGTCACAGAATTGAAGTGTGTGAAGTCAAAACGGAGGTGTGTGAAGTCAAAGAATAGAGGTGTGTGAAGTCACAGAAGGGAGTTGTGTGAAATCAAAATGGTGGTGTGTGAAGTCACAAATGGAGGTGTGTGAAGTCACAGAATGTAGGTGTGTGAAGTCAAAATGGAGGTGTGTGAAGTCACCTAATGGAGGTTTGTGATGTCATAGAATGGAGGTGTGTGAAGTCATAGAATGGATGTTTCTGAAGTAATAATGAAGGTGTGCGAAGTCATAGAATGGAGGTGTGTGAAGTCACAGAATGGAGGTGTGTGAAGTCAGAATAGAGGTGAGTAGTCGTAGATTGGAGGTGGGTGAAGTCATAGAAAGAAGGTGTGGGAAGTCATAGAATGGAGGAATATGAAGTCATAGAGTGCAGGTGAGTGAAGTCACAGATTCGAGGTCTGTGAAGTCATAGAATGGAGTTGTGTGATGTCAGAATGGAGGTGTGCGAAGTCATAGAATAGAGGTGTGTGAAGTCAGAATGGAGGTGTGTGAAGTCAAAGAATGGAGGTGGGTGAAGTCACAGAATGGAGGTGTGTGAAATCATAGAATGGATGTGTGTGAAGTCACAGAATGGAGGTGTGTGATGTCACAGATTGGAGGTGTGTGAACTCAGGATGGAGGTGTGTAAAGTCACAGAATGGAGGTGTGTGAAGTCATAGAATGGAAGTGTGTGAAGTCATAGAATGGAGGTGTGTGGAGTCACAGAATGGAGGGTATGAAGGCATAGAATGGAGGTGCGTGAAGTCAAGGAATTGAGGTGTTTGAAGTAATATATTGGTGGTGTGTGAAGTAAAAATGGATGTGTCAAGTCATAGAATGGAGGTGTGTGAAATCATAGAATGAGGGTGTGTGAGGTCATAGAATAGAGGTGTGTGAAGTCACCGAATGGAGATGTGTGAACTCAAAATGGAGGTGGGTGAAGTCATGGAAAGGAGGTGTGGGAAGTCATAGAATGGAGGAGTGTGAAGTCATAGAGTTGAGGTGAGTGAAGTCACATATTCGAGGTCTGTGAAGTCATAGAATGGAGGTGTGTGAAGTCAGAATGGAGGTGTGTGAAGTCATAGAATGGAGGTGTGTGAACTCATAGAATGGAGGTGTGTGACGTCACAATGGAAGTGTGTCAAGTCATAGAATGGAGGTGTGTGAAGTCACAGAATGGAGGTGTGAGAAGTCAAAATTGACGTGTGTGACGTCATAAAATGGAGGTGTGTGAAGTCATAGAATGGAGGTGTGTGAAATCATAGAATGGAGGATTGTGAAGTCACAGAATGGAGGTCTGTGAACTCAGAATGGAGGTGTGTGAAGTCACAGAATGGAGGTGTGTGAAGTCATAGCATGGAGGTATGTGAAATCATAGAATGTAAGTGTATGAAGTCATAGAATGGAGGTGTGTGAAGTCACAGAATTGAGGTGTTTGTAGTCATATATTAGAGGTGTGTGAAGTCAAAATGGATGTGTGAAGTCATAGAATGGAGGTGTGTGAAATCATAGAATGTGGGTGTGTGAGGTTATAGAATGGAGGTGTGTGAAGTCACAGAATGGAAGTGTGTGAAGTTAGAAAATGGAGGTGTGTGAAGTCATAGAATGGAAGTGTGTGAAATCACACAATGGAGGGGTGTGAAGTCACAGAATGGCGGAGTGTGAACTCAGAATGGAGGTGTGTAAAGTCACAGAATGCAGGTGTGTGAAGTCATAGAATGGAAGTGTGTGAAGTCATAGAATGGAGGAGTGTGAGGTCACAGAATGGACGGTATTAAGTCATAGAATGGAGGTGTGTGAAGTTACAGAATTGACGTGTTTGAAGTCATATATTGGAGATGTGTGAATTCAAAAGGATGTGTGAAGTCATAGAATGGAGGTGTGTGAAATCATAGAGTGAGGGTGTGTGAGGTCATAGAATGGAGGGGTGTGAAGTCACAGAATGGAGATGTGTGAAGTCATAAAATGGAGGTGTGTGAAGTCATAGAATGGAAGTGTGTGAAGTCACACAATGGAGGTGTGTGAAGTCACAGAATGGAGGTGTGTGAATTCACAGAATGGAGGTGTGTTACTCAGAATTGAGGTTTGTGAAGTCACAGAATGGAGGTGTGTGAAGTCATAGAATGGAGGTGTGTGAAGTAATAGAATGGGTGTTTGTGAAGTAAGAATGAAGGTGTGTGAAGTCATAGAATGGACGTGTGTGAAGTCACAAAATGGAGGTGTGGGAAGTCACAGATTGCAGGAGTGTGAAGTCACAGAATGGAGGTGTGTGAACCCAGAATGGAGGTGTGTAAAGTCACAGAATGGAGGTGTGTGAAGTCATGGAATGGAAGTGTGTGAAGTCATAGAATGGAGGTGTGTAAAGTCACAGAATGGGTGGTATTAAGTCATAGAATGGAGGTGTGTGAAGTCACAGAATTGGGGTGTTTGAAGTCATATATTGGAGGTGTGTGAAATCAACATGGATGTGTGAAGTCACAGAATGGAGGTGTGTGAAGTCATAGAATGGAAGTGTGTGAAGTCATAGAATGGAAGTGTGTGAAGTCACAGATTGGAGGTGTGTGAAGTCAGAGAATCGAGGTGTGAGAAGTCACAGAATGGAGATGTGTGAACTCAGAATGGAGGTGTGTGAAGTCACAGAATTGAGGTGTGTGAAGTAATAGAATGGAGGTGTGTGAAGTCACAGAAGGGAGGTGTGTGAAATCATAGAATGGAGGTGTGTGAAGTCACAGAATGGAGGTGTGTGAAGTCAGAATGGAGGTGTGTGAAGTCATAGAATGGAGGTGTGTGAAGTCAGAATGGAGGTGTGAAGTCATAGAATGGAGGTGGGTGAAGTCATAGAAGTTAGGTGTGGGAAGTCATAGAATGGAGAAGTGTGAAGTCATAGTGTGGAGGTGTGTGAAGTGAGAATGTAGGTGTTCAAAGTTATAGAATAGAGGTGTGTGAAGTCAGAATAGAGGTGTGTGAAGTCATAGAATGGAGGTGTGTGAAGTCACAGAATGGAGGTGTGTGAAGTCATACAATGGAGGTGTGTGAAGTCAGAATGGAGGTGTGTGAAGTCACAGAATGGAGGTGTGTGAACTCAGAATGAAGGTGTGTGAAGTCATAGATGGAGGTGTGTGAAGTCATATTATGGAGATATGTGAAATCATAGAATGGAGTTTTGTGAAGTCACAGAATGGAGTTCTGTGAGTCAGAATTGAGGTGTGTGAAGTCATAGAATGTAGATGTGTGAAGTCATAGAATGGAGTATGGTGAAGTCACCGAAGGGAGGTTTGTGAAGTCATAGAATGGAGGTATGAGAAATCAAATTAGAGGAATGTGAAGTCGGAGAATGAAGGTGTGTGAAGTCATAAAATGGAGGTGGGTGAAGTCATTGAATGGAGGTGTGTGAATTCAGATTTGAGGTGTGTGAAGTCATAGAATGGAGGTGTGTCAACTCAGAAAGAAGGTGTGTGAAGGCATAGAATGGAGGTGAGTGAAGTCATAGAATGGACGTGTGTGAAATCATAGAATGGAGGTGTGTGAAGTCACAGAAATTAGGTGTGTGAAGTCAGAATGGAGGTGTGTGAGGTCAGAATGGAGGTGTGTGAAGTCATAGAATGTAGGTGTGTGAAGTCACAATGCAGGTGTGTGAACTCATAGAATGGAGGTGTGTGAAATCACAATGTAGGTGTGTGAAGTCATAGGATGGAGGTGTGTGAAGTCATAGAATGGAGGTGTGTGAAATCATAGAATGAGGTGTGTGAAGTCACAGAATGGAGGTGTGTGAAGTCAGAATGGAGGTGTGTGAAGTCATAGAATGGAGGTGTGTGAAGTCACAGAATGGAGGTGTGTGAAATCATAGAATGAGGTGTGTGAAGTCACAGAATGGAGGTGTGTGAAGTCAGAATGGAGGTGTGTGAAGTCATAGAATGGAGGTGTGTGTAGTCAGAATGGAGGTGTGAAGTCATAGAATGGAGGTGGGTGAAGTCACAGAAATTAGGTGTGGGAAGTCATACAATGGAGAAGTGTGAAGTCATAGAGTGGAGGTGAGTGAAGTCAAAGATTCGATGTCTGTGAAGTCATAGAATGGAGGTGTGTGAAGTCAGAATGTAGGTGTTCGAAGTCATAGAATAGAGGTGTGTGAAGTCAGAATGGAGGTGTGTGAACTCATAGAATGGAGGTGTGTGACGTCACAATGGAAGTTTGTGAAGTCATAGAATGGAGGTGTGTGAAGGCACTGAATGGAGGTGTGTGAAGTCATACAATGGAGGTGTGTGAAGTCAGAATGGAGGTGTGTGAAGTCACAGAATGGAGGTGTGTGAACTCAGAATGGAGGTGTGTGAAGTCATAGATGGAGGTGTGTGAAGTCATAGTATGGAGATATGTGAAATGATAGAATGGAGTTTTGTGATGTCACAGAATGGAGTTGTGTGAGTCAGAATTGAGGTGTGTGAAGTCATATAATGTAGATGTGTGAAGTCATAGAATGGAGTATTGTGAAGTCACCGAAGGGAGGTTTGTGAAGTCATAGAATGGAGGTATGAGAAATCAAATTAGAGGGGTGTGAACTCGGAGAATGGAGGTGTGTGAAGTCATAGAATGCAGGTGCGTGAAGACATAGAACGGAGGTGTGTGAATTCAGATGGTAGGTGTGTGAATTCATAGAATGGAGGTGTGTCAACTCAGAAAGGAGGTGTGTAAAGTCATAGAATGGAGGTGAGTGAAGTCATAGAATGGAGGTGTGTGAACTCACAGAATGGAGGCGTGTGACGTCACAATGGAAGTTTGTGAAGTCATAGAATGGAGGTGTGTGAAGTCACAGAATTGAGGTGTTTGAAGTCATATATTGGAGGTGTGTGAAATCAAAATGCATGTGTGAAATCATAGAATGGAGGTGTGTGAAATCATAGAATGAGGGTGTGCGAGGTCATAGAATGGAGGTGTGTGAAGTCACAGAATGGAGTTGTGTGAAGTCATAGAATGGAGGTGTGTGAAGTCATAGAATAGAAGTGTGTGAAGTCACAGATTGGAGGTGTGTGAAGTCACAGAATCGAGGTGTGAGAAGTCACAGAATGGAGATGTGTGAACTCAGAATGGAGGTGTGTGAAGTCACAGAATGGAGGTGTGTGAAGTAATAGAATGGAGGTGTGTGAAGTCACAGAATGGAGGTGTGTGAAATCATAGAATGGAGGTGTGTCAAGTCACAGAATGGAGGTGTGTGAAGTCAGAATGGAGGTGTGTGAAGTCATAGAATGGAGGTGAGTGAAGTCAGAATGGAGGTGTGAAGTCATAGAATGGAGGTGGGTGAAGTCACAGAAATTAGGTGTGGGAAGTCATACAATGGAGAAGTGTGAAGTCATAGAGTGGAGGTGAGTGAAGTCAAAGATTCGATGTCTGTGAAGTCATAGAATGGAGGTGTGTGAAGTCAGAATGTAGGTGTTCGAAGTCATAGAATAGAGGTGTGTGAAGTCAGAATGGAGGTGTGTGAACTCATAGAATGGAGGTGTGTGACGTCACAATGGAAGTTTGTGAAGTCATAGAATGGAGGTGTGTGAAGGCACTGAATGGAGGTGTGTGAAGTCATACAATGGAGGTGTGTGAAGTCAGAATGGAGGTGTGTGAAGTCACAGAATGGAGGTGTGTGAACTCAGAATGGAGGTGTGTGAAGTCATAGATGGAGGTGTGTGAAGTCATAGTATGGAGATATGTGAAATGATAGAATGGAGTTTTGTGATGTCACAGAATGGAGTTGTGTGAGTCAGAATTGAGGTGTGTGAAGTCATATAATGTAGATGTGTGAAGTCATAGAATGGAGTATTGTGAAGTCACCGAAGGGAGGTTTGTGAAGTCATAGAATGGAGGTATGAGAAATCAAAGTAGAGGGGTGTGAACTCGGAGAATGGAGGTGTGTGAAGTCATAGAATGCAGGTGCGTGAAGACATAGAACGGAGGTGTGTGAATTCAGATGGTAGGTGTGTGAATTCATAGAATGGAGGTGTGTCAACTCAGAAAGGAGGTGTGTAAAGTCATAGAATGGAGGTGAGTGAAGTCATAGAATGGAGGTGTGTGAACTCACAGAATGGAGGCGTGTGACGTCACAATGGAAGTTTGTGAAGTCATAGAATGGAGGTGTGTGAAGTCACAGAATTGAGGTGTTTGAAGTCATATATTGGAGGTGTGTGAAATCAAAATGCATGTGTGAAATCATAGAATGGAGGTGTGTGAAATCATAGAATGAGGGTGTGCGAGGTCATAGAATGGAGGTGTGTGAAGTCACAGAATGGAGTTGTGTGAAGTCATAGAATGGAGGTGTGTGAAGTCATAGAATAGAAGTGTGTGAAGTCACAGATTGGAGGTGTGTGAAGTCACAGAATCGAGGTGTGAGAAGTCACAGAATGGAGATGTGTGAACTCAGAATGGAGGTGTGTGAAGTCACAGAATGGAGGTGTGTGAAGTAATAGAATGGAGGTGTGTGAAGTCACAGAATGGAGGTGTGTGAAATCATAGAATGGAGGTGTGTCAAGTCACAGAATGGAGGTGTGTGAAGTCAGAATGGAGGTGTGTGAAGTCATAGAATGGAGGTGAGTGAAGTCAGAATGGAAGTGTGAAGTCATAGAATGGAGGTGTGTGAAGTCACAGAATGGAGGTGTGTAAAATCATAGAATGGAGTAGTGAGAATTATAGAGTGGAGGTGAGTGAAGTCACATATTCGAGGTCTGTGAAGTCATAGAATGGAGGTGTGTGAAGTCAGAATGTAGGTGTTCGAAGTCCTAGAATAGAGGTGTGTGAAGTCAGAATGGAGGTGTGTGAAGTCATAGAATGGAGGTGTGTGAACTCATAGAATGGAGGTGTGTGAAGTCACAGAATGTAGGTGTGTGAAGTCATACAATGGAGGTGTGTGAAGTCAGAATGGAGGTGTGTGAAGTCACAGAATGGAGGTATGTGAACTCAGAATGGAGGTGTGTGAAGTCATAGATGGAGGTGTGTGAAGTCATAGTATGGAGATATGTGAAATCATAGAATGGAGTTTTTGAAGTCACAGAATGGAGTTGGGTGAGTCAGAATTGAGGTGTGTGACGTCATAGAATGTAGATGTGTGAAGTCATAGAATGGAGTATTGTGAAGTCACTGAAGGGAGGTTTGTGAAGTCCCAGAATTGAGGTGTGTGAACTCAGAATGGAGGTGTGTAAAGTCACAAAATGGACGGTTTGAAGTCATAGAATGGAGGTCTGTGAAGTCACAGAATGGACGGTTTGAAGTCATAGAATGGAGGTGTGTGAACTCACAGAATTGAGGTGTTTGAAGTCATATATTGGAGGTGTGTGAAGTCAAAATGGATGTGTGAAATCATAGAATGGAGGTGCCTGAAATCATAGAATGAGGTTGTGTGAGGTCATAGAATGGTGGTTTGTGAAGTCACAGCATGGAGGTGTGTGAAATCATAGAATGAAGGTGTGTGAAGTCATAGAATGGAAGTGTGTGAAGTCACAGAATGGAGGTGTGTGAAGTCAAAGAATGGAGGTGTGTGAAGTCATAGAATGCATGTGTGTGAAGTCAGAATGGAGGTGTGTGAAGTCACAGAATGGAGGTTTGTGAAGTCATAGAATGGAAGTGTGTGAAGTCATAGAATGGATGTTTCTGAAGTAAGAATGAAGGTGTGTGAAGTCATAGAATGGAGGTGTGTGAAGTCATAGAATGGAGGTGTGTGAAGTCACAGAATGGAGGTGTGTGAAGTCAGAATGGAGGTGTGTGAACTCATAGAATGGAGGTGTGTGAAGTCCGAATGCAGGTGTGTGAACTCATAGAATGGAGGTGTGTGACGTCACAATGGAAGTGCGTGAAGGCATAGAATGGAAGTGTGTGAAGTCACAGAATTGAGGTGTGTGAAGTCATAGAACTGAGGTATGTGAAGTCAAAGAATGGAGGTGTGTAAAGTCATAGAACGGAGGTGTGTGAAGATATAGAATGGATGTTTGTAAAGTAAGAATGAAGGTGTGTGAAGTCTTAGAATGGAGGTGTGTGATGTCAAAGAATTTAGGTTTTTGAAGTCATAGAATGGAGCTGTGTGAAGTCAGAATGGAGGTGTGTGAAGTCACAGAATGGAGGTGTGTCAACTCAGAATTTAGGTGTGTGAAGTCAAAGAATAGAGGTGTGTGAAGTCATAGAATGCAGGTGTGTGAAGTCATAGAATGGAGGTGTGTGAAGTTATAGAATGGAGGTGTGTGAAGTCACAGAATGGAGGTGTGTGAAGTCAGAATGGAGGTGAGTAGTCATAGATTGGAAGTGGGTGAATTCATAAAACGGACCTGTGGGAAGTCATAGAATGGAGGAGTGTGAAGTGATAGAGTGCAGGTGAGTGAAGTCACAGATTCGAGGTCTGTGAAATCATAGAATGGAGGTGTGTGATGTCAGATTGGAGGTGTGTGAAGTCAAAGAATGTAGGTGTGTGAAGTCAGAATGGAGGTGTGTGAACTCATAGAATGGAGGTGTGTGACGTAACAATGGAAGTGTGTGAGGTCATAGAATGCAGGTGTGTGAAGTCACAGAATGGAGGTGTGTAAAGTGACAGAATGGAGGTGTGTGAAGTCATAGAATGGAAGTGTGTGAAGTAAGATTGGAGGTGTGTAAAGTCATAGAATGGAGGTCTGTGAAATCATAGAATGGAGGTGTGTGATGTCAGATTGGAGGTGTGTGAAGTCAAAGAATGTAGGTGTGTGAAGTCATTGAATGGAGGTGTGTGAAGTCACAAAATGGAGGTGTGTGAAGTCAGAATGTAGGTGTGTGAAGTCATAGAATGGAGGTTTGTGAACTCATAGAATGGAGGTGTGTGACGTCACAATGGAAGTTTGTGAAGTCATAGAATGGAGGTGTGTGAAGTCACAGAATGTAGGTGTGTGAAGTCATACAATGGAGGTGTGTGAAGTCAGAATGGAGGTTTGTGAAGTCACAGAATGGAGGTATGTGAACTCAGAATGGAGGTGTGTGAAGTCATAGATGGAGGTGTGTGAAGTCATAGTATGGAGATATGTGAAATCATAGAATGGAGTTTTTGAAGTCACAGAATGGAGTTGGGTGAGTCAGAATTGAGGTGTGTGACGTCATAGAATGTAGATGTGTGAAGTCATAGAATGGAGTATTGTGAAGTCACTGAAGGGAGGTTTGTGAAGTCCCAGAATTGAGGTGTGTGAACTCAGAATGGAGGTGTGTAAAGTCACAGAATGGACGGTTTGAAGTCATAGAATGGAGGTCTGTGAAGTCACAGAATGGACGGTTTGAAGTCATAGAATGGAGGTGTGTGAACTCACAGAATTGAGGTGTTTGAAGTCATATATTGGAGGTGTGTGAAGTCAAAATGGATGTGTGAAATCATAGAATGGAGGTGCCTGAAATCATAGAATGAGGTTGTGTGAGGTCATAGAATGGTGGTTTGTGAAGTCACAGCATGGAGGTGTGTGAAATCATAGAATGAAGGTGTGTGAAGTCATAGAATGGAAGTGTGTGAAGTCACAGAATGGAGGTGTGTGAAGTCAAAGAATGGAGGTGTGTGAAGTCATAGAATGCATGTGTGTGAAGTCAGAATGGAGGTGTGTGAAGTCACAGAATGGAGGTTTGTGAAGTCATAGAATGGAAGTGTGTGAAGTCATAGAATGGATGTTTCTGAAGTAAGAATGAAGGTGTGTGAAGTCATAGAATGGAGGTGTGTGAAGTCATAGAATGGAGGTGTGTGAAGTCACAGAATGGAGGTGTGTGAAGTCAGAATGGAGGTGTGTGAACTCATAGAATGGAGGTGTGTGAAGTCAGAATGCAGGTGTGTGAACTCATAGAATGGAGGTGTGTGACGTCACAATGGAAGTGCGTGAAGGCATAGAATGGAAGTGTGTGAAGTCACAGAATTGAGGTGTGTGAAGTCATAGAATGGAGGTATGTGAAGTCAAGGAATGGAGGTGTGTAAAGTCATAGAACGGAGGTGTGTGAAGATATAGAATGGATGTTTGTAAAGTAAGAATGAAGGTGTGTGAAGTCTTAGAATGGAGGTGTGTGATGTCAAAGAATTTAGGTTTTTGAAGTCATAGAATGGAGCTGTGTGAAGTCAGAATGGAGGTGTGTGAAGTCACAGAATGGAGGTGTGTCAACTCAGAATTTAGGTGTGTGAAGTCAAAGAATAGAGGTGTGTGAAGTCATAGAATGCAGGTGTGTGAAGTCATAGAATGGAGGTGTGTGAAGTTATAGAATGGAGGTGTGTGAAGTCACAGAATGGAGGTGTGTGAAGTCAGAATGGAGGTGAGTAGTCATAGATTGGAAGTGGGTGAATTCATAAAACGGACGTGTGGGAAGTCATAGAATGGAGGAGTGTGAAGTGATAGAGTGCAGGTGAGTGAAGTCACAGATTCGAGGTCTGTGAAATCATAGAATGGAGGTGTGTGATGTCAGATTGGAGGTGTGTGAAGTCAAAGAATGTAGGTGTGTGAAGTCATTGAATGGAGGTTTGTGAAGGCACAGAATGGAGGTGTGTGAACTCAGAATGGAGGTGTGTGAAGTCATAGAATGGAGGTGTGTGAAGTCAGAATGGAGGTGTGTGAACTCATAGAATGGAGGTGTGTGACGTAACAATGGAAGTGTGTGAGGTCATAGAATGCAGGTGTGTGAAGTCACAGAATGGAGGTTTGTGAAGTCATAGAATGGAGGTATGTGATGTCACAGAATGGAGGTGTGTAAAGTCATAGAATGGAGGTGTGTGAAGTTATAGAATGGATGTTTGTAAAGTAAGAATGAAGGTGTGTGAAGTCATAGAATGGAGTTGTGTGATGTCAAAGAATGGAGGTGTGTGAAATCATAGAAAGGAGCTGTGTGAAGTCAGAATGGAGGTGTGTGAAGTCACAGAATGGAGGTGTGTCAACTCAGAATTTAGGTGTGTGAGGTCAAAGAATGGAGGTGTGTGAAGTCAAAGAATGGAGTTGTGTGAAGTCATAGAATGGAGGTTTGTGAAGTCATAGAATGTATGTTTGTGAAGTAAGAATGAAGGTGTGTGAAGTCATAGAATGGAGGTGTGTGTAGTCACAGAATGGAAGTGTGTGAAGTCACAGAATGGATGTGTGTGAAGTCAGAAAGGAGGTGTGAAGTCATAGAATGGAGTTGGGTGAATCATAGAATGGAGGTGTGGGAAGTCAAAGAATGGAGGTGTGTGAAGTCATAGAATGGAGGTATGTGAAGTCAGAATGGAGGTGTGTGAACTCATAGCATGGTAGTGTGTGTAGTCACAATGGAGGTGTGTGAAGTCATAAAATGGAGGTGTGTGAAGTCACAGAATGGAGGTGTGTGAAGTCATTGAATGGAGGTGTGTGAAGTCACAGAATGGAGGTGTGGGAAGTCACAGATTGGAGGTGTGTGAAGTCCTAGAATGTAGGTGTGTGAACTCAGAATGGAGGTGTGTAAAGTCACAGAATGGAGGTGTGTGAAATCATAGAATGGAAGTGTGTAAAATCATAGAATGAGGGTGTGTGAGGTCATAGAATGGAGGTTTGTGAAGGCACAGAATGGAGGTGTGTGAAGTCATAGAATGGAGGTGTGTGAAGTCATAGAAGGGAAGTGTGTGAAGTCACAGAATGGAGGTCTGTGAAGTCACAGAATGGAGGTGTGTGAAGTCACAGAATGGAGTTGTGTGAACTCAGAATGGAGGTGTGTGTAGTCACAGAAAGGAGGTTTGTGAAGTCCTAGAATGAATGTGTGTGAAGTCATAGAATGGATGTTTCTGAAGTAAGAATCAAGGTGTGTGAAGTCATAGAATGGAGGTGTGTGAAGTCAAAGAATGGAGGTGTTTGAAGTCACAGAATGGAGGTGTGTGAAGTCAGAATGGAGGTGTGTAGTCATAGATTGGAGGTGGGTGAAGTCATAGAAAGGATCTGTGGGAAGTCATAGAATGGAGTAGTGTGAAGTCATAGAGTGCAGGTGAGTGAAGTCATAGAAAGCAGGTGTGTGAACCCAGAATGGAGGTGTGTAAAGTGACAGAATGGAGGTGTGTGAAGTCATAGAATGGAAGTGTGTGAAGTAAGATTGGAGGTGTGTAAAGTCACAGAATGGAGGTCTGTGAAATCATAGAATGGAGGTGTGTGATGTCAGATTGGAGGTGTGTGACGTCAAAGAATGTAGGTGTGTGAAGTCATTGAATGGAGGTGTGTGAAGTCACAGAATGGAGGTGTGTGAAGTCAGAATAGAGGTGTGCGAAGTCATAGAATGGAGGTGTGTGAAGTCAGAATAGAGGTGTGTGAAGTCATAGAATGGAGGTCTGTGAAGTCACAGAATGGAGGTGTAGGAATTCACAGAATGGATTTGAGTTACGTCACAGAAAGGAGGTGTGTGAACTCAGAATGGAGGTGTGTAAAGTCACAGAATGGAGGTGTGTGAAGTCATAGAGTGGAAGTGTGTGAAG
>JANJXV010001120.1:0-197086 GCA_024803745.1 Megascapheus bottae
TCTCCATTCGATGACTTCACACACCTTCATTCTTACTTCAGAAACATGCATTCTCTAACTTCACACACCTCCATTCTATGACTTCACAAACCTCCATTCTGTGACTTCACACACCTCCATTCTGAGTTCACACACCTCCTTTCTATGACTTCACACACTTCCATTCTATGACTTCACACACCTCCATTCTGTGGCTTCACACACCTACATTCTGAGTTCACACACCTCCATTCTGTGACTTCAAACACCTCGATCATATGACTTCACACACCTCCATTCTGTGACTTCACACACCTCCATTCTGAGTTCACACACCTCCATTCTATGACTTCACAAACCTCCATTCTGAGTTCACAGACCTCCATTCTATGACTTAACACACCTCCATTCTATGACTTCACTCACCTCCATTCTGACTTCACACACCTCCATTCTGACTTCACACACCTTAATTCTGTGACTTCACACACCTCCATTCTATGATTTCACACACTTTCATTCTATGACTTCACACACCTCCATTCTGTGGCTTCACACACCTATATTCTGAGTTCACACACCTCCATTCTGTGACTTCACACACCTCCATTCTGTGATCTCACACACCTCCAATCTGGCTTCACACACCTCCATTCTATGATCTCACACACCTCCATTCGTTGACATCAAAAAACACCATTCTATGACTTCACACAACTCCATTTTGACTTCACACACCTCCATTCTATGACTTCACACACCTCAATTCTATGACTTCACACACCTCAATTCTATGACTTCACACACCTCCATTCTATGACTTCACACACCTCCATTCTGTGAATTCACACACCTCCATTCTGTGACTTCATACACCTTCATTCTGACTTCACACACCTCCATTCTGTGACTTCACACACCTCCATTCTATGACTTCACACACCTCCATTCTGTGACTTCACACACCACCTTTTTGACTTCACACACCTCCATTCTGTGACTTCACACACCTCCATTCTGTGACTTAACACACCTCCGTTTTGACTTCACACACTTCCCTTCTGTGACATCACACACCTCCATTCTGTGACTTCACACACCTCTATTGTTTCACTTCACACACCTCCATTCTTTGACTTCACACACCTCCATTCCATGACTTCACACACCTCCATTCTATGAGTTCACACACCTCCATTGTATGAGTTCACACACCTCAAATTTGACTTCACACACCTCTATTCTATGACTTCACACACCTTCATTCTTACTTCACAAACATCCATTCTCTGACTTCACACACCTCCATTCTATGACTTCACAAACCTCCATTCTGTGAGTTCACACACCTCCATTCTATGACTTCACACACCTCCATTCTGTGGCTTCACACACCTCCATTCTGAGTTCACACACCTCCATTCTGTGACTTCACACACCTCCATTCTGTGACTTCACACACCTCCATTCTGTGACTTCACACACCTCCATTCTATGAATTCACACACCTCCATTCTGTGATTTCACACACCTCCATTCTATGACTTTACACACCTCCATTCTGTGACTTCACACACCTCCATTCTGAGTTCACACACCTCCATTCTATGACTTCACAAACCCCCATTCTGAGTTCACAGACCTCCATTCTATGACTTCACACACTTCCATTCTATGACTTCACACACCTCCATTCCGACTTCACACACCTCCATTCTGACTTCACACACCTCAATTCTTTGACTTCACACACCTCCATTCTATGATTTCACACACCTCCATTCTATGACTTCACACACCTCATTTCTGAGTTTACACACCTCCATTCTGTCACTTCACACACCTCCATTCTGACTTCACACACCTCCATTCTCACTTCACACAGCTCCATTCTATGAATTCACACACCTCCATTCTGTGACTTCACACACCACCTTTTTGACTTCACACACCTCCATTCTGTGACTTCACACACCTCCATTCTGTGACTTCACACACCTCCGTTTTGACTTCACACACTTCCAATCTGTGACTTCACACACCTCCATTTTGTGACTTCACACACCTCTTTTGTTTCACTTCACAAACCTCCATTCTTTGACTTCACACACCGCCATTCCATGACTTCACAAACCTCCATTCTATGAGTTCACACACCTCCATTCTATGAGTTCACACACCTCCAATTTGACTTCACACATCTCCATTATATGACTTCACACACCTTCATTCTTAATTCAGAAACATCCATTCTCTAACTTCACACACCCCCATTCTATGACTTCACAAACCTCCATTCTGTGACTTCACACACCTCCATTCTGAGTTCACACACCTCCTTTCTATGACTTCACACACTTCCATTCTATGACTTCACACACCTCCATTCTGTGGCTTCACACACCTACATTCTGAGTTCACACACCTCCATTCTGTGACTTCACACACCTCCATTCTGTGACTTCTCACACCTTCATTCTGTGACTTCTCACACCTCGATCCTATGACTTCACACACCTCCATTCAATGAATTAACACACCTCCATTCTGTGATTTCACAAACCTCCATTCTATGATTTCACACACCTCCATTCTGTGACTTCACACACCTCCATTCTGAGTTCACACACCTCCATTCTATGACTTCACAAACCTCCATTCTGAGTTCACAGACCTCCATTCTATGACTTCACACACCTCCATTCTATGACTTCACTCACCTCCATTCTGACTTCACACACCTCCATTCTGACTTCACACACCTTAATTCTGTGACTTCACACACCTCCATTCTATGATTTCACACACTGTAATTCTATGACTTCACACACCTCCATTCTGTGGCTTCACACACCTACATTAAGTGTTCACACACCTCCATTCTGTGACTTCACACACCTCCATTCTGTGATTTCACACCTGCATTCTGACTTCACACACCTCTATTCTGTGAATTCACACACCTCAATTCTGTGACTGCACACACCTCCATTCTGACTTCACACACCTCCATTCTATGTTTTCACACACCTCCATTCTATGACTTCACACACCTCCATTCTGTGACTTCACACACCTCCATTCTGACTTCACACACCTCAATTCTGACTTCACACAGCTCCAATCTATGACTTCACACACCTCCATTCTGTGACTTCACACACCTCCATTCTATAACTTCACACACCTCCACTGTGATTTCACACACCTCCATTCTATGAGTTCACACACCTCCATTGTGACTTCACACACCTTAATTCTATGACTTCACACACCTCCATTCTGACTTCACACACCTCCATTCTGTGACTTCAAACACTTCCATTTTATGATTTCATACACCTCCATTCTATGAATTCACACACCTCCATTCTGTGACTTCACAAACCTCCATTCTATGACTTCACACACCTCCATTCTGTGACTTCAAACACTTCCACTTTATGATTTCACACACCTCCATTCTATGACTTCACACTCTTCCATTGTGACGTCACACAACTCCATTCTATGAGTTCACACATCTCCATTGTATGATTTCACACACCTCAATTCTGACTTCAAACACCTCCATTCTGTGACATCACAGACCTCGAATCTGTGACTTCACTCACCTCCACTCTATGACTTCACACTCCTCCATTCTATGACTTCCCACACCTCCTTTCTATGACTTCACCCACCTCAATTCTATGACTTCACACACCTCCATTCTCTGACTTCACACACCTCCATTCTGTGACTTCACACACCTCCATTCTATGACTTCACACACCTCAATTCTATGACTTCACACACCTCCATTCTCTGACTTCACACACCTCCATTCTGTGACTTCACACACCTCCATTCCATGACTTCAAACACCTTCATTCTGACTTCACACACCTCCAATCTCTGACTTCACAGACCTCAATTCTGTGACGTGACACACCTTCATTCTGACTTCACACACCTTCATTCTATGATTTCACACACCTCCATTCCATGACTTCACACACCTCTATTCTGTGACTTCACACACCTCCATTCTGACTTCACACCCCTCCATTCTGACTTCACACACGTCCATTCTGACTTCACACAGCTCCATTCTATGAATTCACACACCTCCATTCTGTGACTTCACACACCACCTTTTTGACTTCACATACCTCCATTCTGTGACTTCACACACCTCCATTCTGTGACTTCACACACCTCCGTTTTGACTTCACACACTTCCAATCTGTGACTTCACACACCTCCATTCTGTGACATCACACACCTCTATTGTTTCACTTCACACACCTCCATTCTTTGACTTCACACACCGCCATTCCATGACTTCACAAACCTCCATTCTATGAGTTCACACACCTCCATTCTATGAGTTCACACACCTTCAATTTGACTTCACACATCTCCATTCTATGACTTCACACACCTTCATTCTTACTTCAGAAACATCCATTCTCTGACCTCACACACCTCCATTCTATGACTTCACAAACCTCCATTCTGTGACTTCACACACCTCCATTCTGAGTTCACACACCTCCTTTCTATGACTTCACACACTTCCATTCTATGACTTCACACACCTCCATTCTGTGGCTTCACACACCTACATTCTGAGTTCACACACCTCCATTCTGTGACTTCACACACCTCCATTCTGTGACTTCTCACACCTTCATTCTGTGACTTCTCACACCTCGATCCTATGACTTCACACACCTCCATTCAATGAATTAACACACCTCCATTCTGTGATTTCACAAACCTCCATTCTATGACTTCACACACCTCCATTCTGTGACTTCACACACCTCCATTCTGAGTTCACACACCTCCATTCTATGACTTCACAAACCTCCATTCTGAGTTCACAGACCTCCATTCTATGACTTCACACACCTCCATTCTATGACTTCACTCACCTCCATTCTGACTTCACACACCTCCATTCTGACTTCACACACCTCCATTCTGTGACTTCACACACCTCCATTCTATGATTTCACACACTTTCATTCTATGACTTCACACACCTCCATTCTGTGGCTTCACACACCTACATTAAGTGTTCACACACCTCCATTCTGTGACTTCACACACCTCCATTCTGTGATTTCACACCTGCATTCTGACTTCACACACCTCTATTCTGTGAATTCACACACCTCAATTCTGTGACTGCACACACCTCCATTCTGACTTCACACACCTCCATTCTATGTTTTCACACACCTCCATTCTATGACTTCACAAACCTCCATTCTGTGACTTCACACACCTCCATTCTGACTTCACACACCTCAATTCTGACTTCACACAGCTCCAATCTATGACTTCACACACCTCCATTCTGTGACTTCACACACCTCCATTCTATAACTTCACACACCTCCACTGTGATTTCACACACCTCCATTCTATGAGTTCACACACCTCCATTGTGACTTCACACACCTTAATTCTATGACTTCACACACCTCCATTCTGACTTCACACACCTCCATTTTGTGACTTCAAACACTTCCATTTTATGATTTCATACACCTCCATTCTATGAATTCACACACCTCCATTCTGTGACTTCACAAACCTCCATTCTATGACTTCACACACCTCCATTCTGTGACTTCAAACACTTCCACTTTATGATTTCACACACCTCCATTCTATGAATTCACACACCTCCATTTTGTGACTTCACACACCTCAATTCTATGAATTCACACACCTCCATTGTGTGACTTCACACCTCCATTCTGAATTCACACACCTCCATTCTGTGACTTCACACACCTCCCTTCTATGACTTCACACACCTCCATTCTTTGACTTCACACACCTTCATACTTACTTCAGAAACATCCATTCTCTGACTACACACACCTCCATTCTATGACTTCACAAAACTCCATTCTGTGACTTCACACACCTCCATACTGAGTTCACACACCTCCTTTCTATGACTTCACACACTTCCATTCTATGACTTCACACACCTCCTTTCTGTGGCTTCACACACCTACATTCTGAGTTCACACACCTCCATTCTGTGACTTCACACACCTCCATTCTGTGACTTCACACACCTCCATTCTGTGACTTGACACACCTGGATCCTATGACTTCACACCTCCATTCTATGAATTCACACACCTCCATTCTGTGATTTCACAAACCTCCATTCTTTGACTTCACACACCTCCATTCTGTGACTTCACACACCTCCAATCTGAGTTCACACACCTCCATTCTATGACTTCACAAACCTCCATTCTGAGTTCACAGACCTCCATTCTATGACTTCCCACATCTCCATTGTATGACTTCACTCACCTCCATTCTGACTTCACACAACTCCATTCTGACTTCACACACCTCAATTCTGTGACTTCCCACACCTCCATTCTATTATTTCACACACTTCCATTCTATGACTTCACACACCTCCATTCTGACTTCACACACCTCCATTCTGACTTCACACACGTCTATTCTGTGTCTTCACAGACCTCCATTGTGTGACTTCACACACCTCCATTTTACCTTCACACACCTCCATTCTGTGACTTCACACACCTCCATTCCATGACTTCAAACACCTTCATTCTGACTTCACACACCTCCCTTCTCTGACTTCACAGACCTCAATTCTGTGACGTGACACACCTCCATTCTGACTTCACACACCTTCATTCTATGATTTCACACACCTCCATTCCATGACTTCACACACCTCCATTCTGTGACTTCACACACCTCCATTCTGACTTCACACCCCTCCATTCTGACTTCACACACCTCCATTCTGACTTCACACAGCTCCATTCTATGAATTCACACACCTCCATTCTGTGACTTCACACACCAACTTTTTGACTTCACACACCTCCATTCTGTGACTTCACAACCCTCCATTCTGTGACTTCACACACATCCGTTTTGACTTCACACACTTCCAATCTGTGACTTCACACACCTCCATTTTGTTACTTCACACACCTCTATTGTTTCAATTCACAAACCTCCATTCTTTGACTTCACACACCGCCATTCCATGACTTCACAAACCTCCATTCTATGAGTTCACACACCTCCATTCTATGAGTTCACATACCTCCAATTTGACTTCACACATCTCCATTCGATGACTTCACACACCTTCATTCTTACTTCAGAAACATGCATTCTCTAACTTCACACACCTCCATTCTATGACTTCACAAACCTCCATTCTGTGACTTCACACACCTCCATTCTGAGTTCACACACCTCCTTTCTATGACTTCACACACTTCCATTCTATGACTTCACACACCTCCATTCTGTGGCTTCACACACCTACATTCTGAGTTCACACACCTCCATTCTGTGACTTCAAACACCTCGATCATATGACTTCACACACCTCCATTCTGTGACTTCACACACCTCCATTCTGAGTTCACACACCTCCATTCTATGACTTCACAAACCTCCATTCTGAGTTCACAGACCTCCATTCTATGACTTAACACACCTCCATTCTATGACTTCACTCACCTCCATTCTGACTTCACACACCTCCATTCTGACTTCACACACCTTAATTCTGTGACTTCACACACCTCCATTCTATGATTTCACACACTTTCATTCTATGACTTCACACACCTCCATTCTGTGGCTTCACACACCTATATTCTGAGTTCACACACCTCCATTCTGTGACTTCACACACCTCCATTCTGTGATCTCACACACCTCCAATCTGGCTTCACACACCTCCATTCTATGATCTCACACACCTCCATTCGTTGACATCAAAAAACACCATTCTATGACTTCACACAACTCCATTTTGACTTCACACACCTCCATTCTATGACTTCACACACCTCAATTCTATGACTTCACACACCTCAATTCTATGACTTCACACACCTCCATTCTATGACTTCACACACCTCCATTCTGTGAATTCACACACCTCCATTCTGTGACTTCATACACCTTCATTCTGACTTCACACACCTCCATTCTGTGACTTCACACACCTCCATTCTATGACTTCACACACCTCCATTCTGTGACTTCACACACCACCTTTTTGACTTCACACACCTCCATTCTGTGACTTCACACACCTCCATTCTGTGACTTAACACACCTCCGTTTTGACTTCACACACTTCCCTTCTGTGACATCACACACCTCCATTCTGTGACTTCACACACCTCTATTGTTTCACTTCACACACCTCCATTCTTTGACTTCACACACCTCCATTCCATGACTTCACACACCTCCATTCTATGAGTTCACACACCTCCATTGTATGAGTTCACACACCTCAAATTTGACTTCACACACCTCTATTCTATGACTTCACACACCTTCATTCTTACTTCACAAACATCCATTCTCTGACTTCACACACCTCCATTCTATGACTTCACAAACCTCCATTCTGTGAGTTCACACACCTCCATTCTATGACTTCACACACCTCCATTCTGTGGCTTCACACACCTCCATTCTGAGTTCACACACCTCCATTCTGTGACTTCACACACCTCCATTCTGTGACTTCACACACCTCCATTCTGTGACTTCACACACCTCCATTCTATGAATTCACACACCTCCATTCTGTGATTTCACACACCTCCATTCTATGACTTTACACACCTCCATTCTGTGACTTCACACACCTCCATTCTGAGTTCACACACCTCCATTCTATGACTTCACAAACCCCCATTCTGAGTTCACAGACCTCCATTCTATGACTTCACACACTTCCATTCTATGACTTCACACACCTCCATTCCGACTTCACACACCTCCATTCTGACTTCACACACCTCAATTCTTTGACTTCACACACCTCCATTCTATGATTTCACACACCTCCATTCTATGACTTCACACACCTCATTTCTGAGTTTACACACCTCCATTCTGTCACTTCACACACCTCCATTCTGACTTCACACACCTCCATTCTCACTTCACACAGCTCCATTCTATGAATTCACACACCTCCATTCTGTGACTTCACACACCACCTTTTTGACTTCACACACCTCCATTCTGTGACTTCACACACCTCCATTCTGTGACTTCACACACCTCCGTTTTGACTCCACACACTTCCAATCTGTGACTTCACACACCTCCATTTTGTGACTTCACACACCTCTTTTGTTTCACTTCACAAACCTCCATTCTTTGACTTCACACACCGCCATTCCATGACTTCACAAACCTCCATTCTATGAGTTCACACACCTCCATTCTATGAGTTCACACACCTCCAATTTGACTTCACACATCTCCATTATATGACTTCACACACATTCATTCTTAATTCAGAAACATCCATTCTCTAACTTCACACACCCCCATTCTATGACTTCACAAACCTCCATTCTGTGACTTCACACACCTCCATTCTGAGTTCACACACCTCCTTTCTATGACTTCACACACTTCCATTCTATGACTTCACACACCTCCATTCTGTGGCTTCACACACCTACATTCTGAGTTCACACACCTCCATTCTGTGACTTCACACACCTCCATTCTTTGACTTCTCACACCTCCATTCTGTGACTTCACACACCTCGATCCTATGACTTCACACACCTCCATTCAATGAATTAACACACCTCCATTCTGTGATTTTACAAACCTCCATTCTATGACTTCACACACCTCCATTCTGTGACTTCACACACCTCCATTCTGACTTCACACCCCTCCATTCTGACTTCACACACTTCCATTCTCACTTCACACAGCTCCATTCTATGAATTCACACACCTCCATTCTGTGACTTCACACACCAACTTTTTGACTTCAACACCTCCATTCTGTGACTTCACACACCTCCATTCTGTGACTTCACACACATCCGTTTTGACTTCACACACTTCCAATCTGTGACTTCACACACCTCCATTTTGTGACTTCACACACCTCTATTGTTTCAATTCACAAACCTCCATTCTTTGACTTCACACACCGCCATTCCATGACTTCACAAACCTCCATTCTATGAGTTCACACACCTCCATTCTATGAGTTCACATACCTCCAATTTGACTTCACACATCTCCATTCTATGACTTCACACACCTTCATTCTTACTTCAGAAAAATGCATTCTCTAACTTCACACACCTCCATTCTATGACTTCACAAACCTCCATTCTGTGACTTCACACACCTCCATTCTGAGTTCACACACCTCCTTTCTATGACTTCACACACTTCCATTCTATGACTTCACACACCTCCATTCTGTGGCTTCACACACCTACATTCTGAGTTCACACACCTCCATTCTGTGACTTCACACACCTCCATTCTTTGACTTTTCACACCTCCATTCTGTGACTTCACACACCTCGATCCTATGACTTCACACACCTCCATTCTGTGACTTCACACACCTCCATTCTGAGTTCACACACCTCCATTCTATGACTTCACAAACCTCCATTCTGAGTTCACAGACCTCCATTCTATGACTTCACACACCTCCATTCTATGACTTCACTCACCTCCATTCTGACTTCACACACCTCCATTCTGACTTCACACACCTTAATTCTGTGACTTCACACACCTCCATTCTATGATTTCACACACTTTCATTCTATGACTTCACACACCTCCATTCTGTGGCTTCACACACCTACATTCTGAGTTCACACACCTCCATTCTGTGACTTCGCACACCTCCATTCTGTGATTTCACACACCTCCAATCTGGCTTCACACACCTCCATTCTATGACTTCACACACCTCCATTCTGTGACTTCACACACCTCCACTCTATGACTTCAAACACCTTCATTCTTACTTCACAAACATCCATTCTGTGAATTCACACACCTCCATTCTGTGACTTCATACACCTTCATTCTGACTTCACACACCTCCATTCTGTGACTTCACACACCTCCATTCTATGACTTCACACACCTCCATTCTGTGACTTCACACACCACCTTTTTGACTTCACACACCTCCATTCTGTGACTTCACACACCTCCATTCTGTGACTTAACACACCTCCGTTTTGACTTCACACACTTCCCTTCTGTGACATCACACACCTCCATTCTGTGACTTCACACACCTCTATTGTTTCACTTCACACACCTCCATTCTTTGACTTCACACACCTCCATTCCATGACTTCACACACCTCCATTCTATGAGTTCACACACCTCCATTGTATGAGTTCACACACCTCCAATTTGACTTCACACACCTCTATTCTATGACTTCACACACCTTCATTCTTACTTCAGAAACATCCATTCTCTGACTTCACACACCTCCATTCTATGACTTCACAAACCTCCATTCTGTGAGTTCACACACCTCCATTCTATGACTTCACACACCTCCATTCTGTGGCTTCACACACCTCCATTCTGAGTTCACACACCTCCATTCTGTGACTTCACACACCTCCATTCTGTGACTTCACACACCTCCATTCTGTGACTTCACACACCTCCATTCTATGACTTCACACACCTCCATTCTGTGATTTCACACACCTCCATTCTATGACTTTACACACCTCCATTCTGTGACTTCGCACACATCCATTCTGAGTTCACACACCTCCATTCTATGACTTCACAAACCCCCATTCTATGACTTCACACACCTCCATTCTGACTTCACACACCTCCATTCTGACTTCACACACCTCAATTCTTTGACTTCACACACCTCCATTCTATGATTTCACACACCTCCATTCTATGACTTCACACACCTCCGTTCTATGACTTCACACACCTCATTTCTGAGTTGACACACCTCCATTCTGTCACTTCACACACCTCCATTCTGACTTCACACACCTCCATTCTCACTTCACACAGCTCCATTCTATGAATTCACACACCTCCATTCTGTGGCTTCACACACCTCCATTCTGTGACTTCACACACCTCCATTCTATGACTTCACACACCTCCATTCTGACTTCACATACCTCCAATCTATGACTTCACTCACCTCCATTCTGACTTCACACAGCTCCATTGTGTGTCTTGACAAAACTCCATTCTATGGTTTCACACACCTCCATACTATGACTTCACACACCTCCATCTATGACTTCACACACCTCCATTCAGAGTTCACACACCTCCATTCTGTGACTTCCCACACCTTCATTCTGACTTCACTCACCTTCATTGTATGATTTTACACACCTCCATTCTGTGAGTTCACACACCTCCATTCTATGACTTCACACACCTCCATTCTGACTTTACACACCTCCATTCTATGACTTCACAAACCTCGAATCTGTGTCTTCAGTCACCTCCACTGTATGACTTCACACTCCTCCATTCTATGACTTCTCACACCTCTTTCTATGACTTCACCCACCTCCCTTCTTTGACCGCACAACTCCATTCGAGACTTCACACACCTCCATTGTGTGACTTCACACACCTCCATTCTGTGACTTCACATACCTCCATTCTGAGTTCACACACCTCCATTCTGTGACTTCACACACCTCCATTCGTTGACATCAAAAACCACCATTCTATGACTTCACACAACTCCATTTTAACTTCACACACCTCCATTCTATGACTTCACACACCTCCATTTTATGACTTCACACACCTCCATTCTATGACTTCACACACCTCAATTCTATGACTTCACACACCTCTATTCTATGAGTTCACACACCTCCATTCTGTGACTTCACACACCTCCACTCTATGACTTCAAACACCTTCATTCTTACTGCACAAACCTCCATTCTGTGACTTCACACACCTAAATTCTGTGATATCACAAACCTTCATTCTGACTTCACACACCTCCATTCTGTGACTTCACACACCTCAATTCTGTGACTTCACACACCTCCATTCTGACTTCACACACCTCCATTCTCTGACTTCACTCACCTCCATTCTATGACCTCACACACCTCCATTTTGTGACTTCACACACCTAAATTCTATGACTTCACACACCTCCATTGTGACTTCACACACCTCCATTTTATGAGTTCACACAGCTCCATTCTGACTTCACACACCTCCATTCTATAGCTTCACACACCTCCGTTCTGACTTCACACAGCTCCATTCAGTGACTTCACAAAACTCCATTCTGTGATTTCACACACCTCCATACTATGACTTCACACACCTCCATCTATGACTTCATACACCTCCATTCTGAGTTCACAGACCTCCATTCTGTGACTTCACACACCTCCGTTCTGACTTCACACACCTTCACTTTATGACTTCACACACCTCCATTCTGTGACTTCTCACACCTCCATTCTATGACTTCACACTCTTCCATTGTGACGTCACACAACTCCATTCTATGAGTTCACACATCTCCATTGTATGATTTCACACACCTCAATTCTGACTTCAAACACCTCCATTCTGTGACATCACAGACCTCGAATCTGTGACTTCACTCACCTCCACTCTATGACTTCACACTCCTCCATTCTATGACTTCCCACACCTCCTTTCTATGACTTCACCCACCTCAATTCTATGACTTCACACACCTCCATTCTCTGACTTCACACACCTCCATTCTGTGACTTCACACACCTCCATTCTATGACTTCACACACCTCAATTCTATGACTTCACACACCTCCATTCTCTGACTTCACACACCTCCATTCTGTGACTTCACACACCTCCATTCCATGACTTCAAACACCTTCATTCTGACTTCACACACCTCCAATCTCTGACTTCACAGACCTCAATTCTGTGACGTGACACACCTTCATTCTGACTTCACACACCTTCATTCTATGATTTCACACACCTCCATTCTATGACTTCACACACCTCCATTCTGTGACTTCACACACCTCCATTCTGACTTCACACCCCTCCATTCTGACTTCACACACCTCCATTCTGACTTCACACAGCTCCATTCTATGAATTCACACACCTCCATTCTGTGACTTCACACACCACCTTTTTGACTTCACATACCTCCATTCTGTGACTTCACACACCTCCATTCTGTGACTTCACACACCTCCGTTTTGACTTCACACACTTCCAATCTGTGACTTCACACACCTCCATTCTGTGACATCACACACCTCTATTGTTTCACTTCACACACCTCCATTCGTTGACTTCACACACCGCCATTCCATGACTTCACAAACCTCCATTCTATGAGTTCACACGCCTCCATTCTATGAGTTCACACACCTTCAATTTGACTTCACACATCTCCATTCTATGACTTCACACACCTTCATTCTTACTTCAGAAACATCCATTCTCTGACTTCACACACCTCCATTCTATGACTTCACAAACCTCCATTCTGTGACTTCACACACCTCCATTCTGAGTTCACACACCTCCTTTCTATGACTTCACACACTTCCATTCTATGACTTCACACACCTCCATTCTGTGGCTTCACACACCTACATTCTGAGTTCACACACCTCCATTCTGTGACTTCACACACCTCCATTCTGTGACTTGTCACACCTTCATTCTGTGACTTCTCACACCTCGATCCTATGACTTCACACACCTCCATTCAATGAATTAACACACCTCCATTCTGTGATTTCACAAACCTCCATTCTATGACTTCACACACCTCCATTCTGTGACTTCACACACCTCCATTCTGAGTTCATACACCTCCATTCTATGACTTCACAAACCTCCATTCTGAGTTCACAGACCTCCATTCTATGACTTCACACACCTCCATTCTATGACTTCACTCACCTCCATTCTGACTTCACACACCTCCATTCTGACTTCACACACCTTAATTCTGTGACTTCACACACCTCCATTCTATGATTTCACACACTTTCATTCTATGACTTCACACACCTCCATTCTGTGGCTTCACACACCTACATTAAGTGTTCACACACCTCCATTCTGTGACTTCACACACCTCCATTCTGTCATTTCACACCTGCATTCTGACTTCACACACCTCTATTCTGTGAATTCACACACCTCAATTCTGTGACTGCACACACCTCCATTCTGACTTCACACACCTCCATTCTATGTTTTCACACACCTCCATTCTATGACTTCACACACCTCCATTCTGTGACTTCACACACCTCCATTCTGACTTCACACACCTCAATTCTGACTTCACACAACTCCAATCTATGACTTCACACACCTCCATTCTGTGACTTCACACACCTCCATTCTATAACTTCACACACCTCCACTGTGATTTCACACACCTCCATTCTATGAGTTCACACACCTCCATTGTGACTTCACACACCTTAATTCTATGACTTCACACACCTCCATTCTGACTTCACACACCTCCATTCTGTGACTTCAAAAACTTCCATTTTATGATTTCATACACCTCCAATCTATGACTTCACACACCTCCATTCTGTGACTTCACACACCTCCATTCTATAACTTCACACACCTCCACTGTGATTTCACACACCTCCATTCTATGAGTTCACACACCTCCATTGTGACTTCACACACCTTAATTCTATGACTTCACACACCTCCATTCTGACTTCACACACCTCCATTGTGTGAATTCACACCTCCATTCTGAATTCACACACCTCCATTCTGTGACTTCACACACCTCCCTTCTATGACTTCACACACCTCCATTCTTTGACTTCACACACCTTCATACTTACTTCAGAAACATCCATTCTCTGACTACACACACCTCCATTCTATGACTTCACAAAACTCCATTCTGTGACTTCACACACCTCCATACTGAGTTCACACACCTCCTTTCTATGACTTCACACACTTCCATTCTATGACTTCACACACCTCCTTTCTGTGGCTTCACACACCTACATTCTGAGTTCACACACCTCCATTCTGTGACTTCACACACCTCCATTCTGTGACTTCACACACCTCCATTCTGTGACTTCACACACCTGGATCCTATGACTTCACACCTCCATTCTATGAGTTCACACACCTCCATTCTGTGATTTCACAAACCTCCATTCTATGACTTCACACACCTCCATTCTGTGACTTCACACACCTCCAATCTGAGTTCACACACCTCCATTCTATGACTTCACAAACCTCCATTCTGAGTTCACAGACCTCCATTCTATGACTTCACACATCTCCATTGTATGACTTCACTCACCTCCATTCTGACTTCACACAACTCCATTCTGAATTCACACACCTCAATTCTGTGACTTCCCACACCTCCATTCTATTATTTCACACACTTCCATTCTATGACTTCACACACCTCCATTCTATGACTTCACACACCTCCATTCGTTGACATCAAAAACCACCATTCTATGACTTCACACAACTCCATTTAGACTTCACACACATCCATTCTATGAGTTCACACACCTCCATTTTATGACTTCACACACCTCCATTCTATGACTTCACACACCTCAATTCTATGACTTCACACACCTCTATTCTATTACTTCACACACCTCCATTCTGTGACTTCACGCACCTCCACTCTATGACTTCAAACACCTTCATTCTTACTTCAGAAACATCCATTCTCTGACTTCACACACCTCCATTCTATGACTTCACAAACCTCCATTCTGTGACTTCACACACCTCCATTCTGAGTTCACACACCTCCTTTCTATGACTTCACACACTTCCATTCTATGACTTCACACACCTCCATTCTGTGGCTTCACACACCTACATTCTGAGTTCACACACCTCCATTCTGTGACTTCACACACCTCCATTCTGTGACTTGTCACACCTTCATTCTGTGACTTCTCACACCTCGATCCTATGACTTCACACACCTCCATTCAATGAATTAACACACCTCCATTCTGTGATTTCACAAACCTCCATTCTATGACTTCACACACCTCCATTCTGTGACTTCACACACCTCCATTCTGAGTTCATACACCTCCATTCTATGACTTCACAAACCTCCATTCTGAGTTCACAGACCTCCATTCTATGACTTCACACACCTCCATTCTATGACTTCACTCACCTCCATTCTGACTTCACACACCTCCATTCTGACTTCACACACCTTAATTCTGTGACTTCACACACCTCCATTCTATGATTTCACACACTTTCATTCTATGACTTCACACACCTCCATTCTGTGGCTTCACACACCTACATTAAGTGTTCACACACCTCCATTCTGTGACTTCACACACCTCCATTCTGTCATTTCACACCTGCATTCTGACTTCACACACCTCTATTCTGTGAATTCACACACCTCAATTCTGTGACTGCACACACCTCCATTCTGACTTCACACACCTCCATTCTATGTTTTCACACACCTCCATTCTATGACTTCACACACCTCCATTCTGTGACTTCACACACCTCCATTCTGACTTCACACACCTCAATTCTGACTTCACACAACTCCAATCTATGACTTCACACACCTCCATTCTGTGACTTCACACACCTCCATTCTATAACTTCACACACCTCCACTGTGATTTCACACACCTCCATTCTATGAGTTCACACACCTCCATTGTGACTTCACACACCTTAATTCTATGACTTCACACACCTCCATTCTGACTTCACAAACCTCCATTCTGTGACTTCAAAAACTTCCATTTTATGATTTCATACACCTCCAATCTATGACTTCACACACCTCCATTCTGTGACTTCACACACCTCCATTCTATAACTTCACACACCTCCACTGTGATTTCACACACCTCCATTCTATGAGTTCACACACCTCCATTGTGACTTCACACACCTTAATTCTATGACTTCACACACCTCCATTCTGACTTCACACACCTCCATTCTGTGACTTCAAAAACTTCCATTTTATGATTTCATACACCTCCAATCTATGACTTCACACACCTCCATTCTGTGACTTCACACACCTCCATTCTATAACTTCACACACCTCCACTGTGATTTCACACACCTCCATTCTATGAGTTCACACACCTCCATTGTGACTTCACACACCTTAATTCTATGACTTCACACACCTCCATTCTGACTTCACACACCTCCATTGTGTGAATTCACACCTCCATTCTGAATTCACACACCTCCATTCTGTGACTTCACACACCTCCCTTCTATGACTTCACACACCTCCATTCTTTGACTTCACACACCTTCATACTTACTTCAGAAACATCCATTCTCTGACTACACACACCTCCATTCTATGACTTCACAAAACTCCATTCTGTGACTTCACACACCTCCATACTGAGTTCACACACCTCCTTTCTATGACTTCACACACTTCCATTCTATGACTTCACACACCTCCTTTCTGTGGCTTCACACACCTACATTCTGAGTTCACACACCTCCATTCTGTGACTTCACACACCTCCATTCTGTGACTTCACACACCTCCATTCTGTGACTTCACACACCTGGATCCTATGACTTCACACCTCCATTCTATGAGTTCACACACCTCCATTCTGTGATTTCACAAACCTCCATTCTATGACTTCACACACCTCCATTCTGTGACTTCACACACCTCCAATCTGAGTTCACACACCTCCATTCTATGACTTCACAAACCTCCATTCTGAGTTCACAGACCTCCATTCTATGACTTCACACATCTCCATTGCATGACTTCACTCACCTCCATTCTGACTTCACACAACTCCATTCTGAATTCACACACCTCAATTCTGTGACTTCCCACACCTCCATTCTATTATTTCACACACTTCCATTCTATGACTTCACACACCTCCATTCTATGACTTCACACACCTCCATTCGTTGACATCAAAAACCACCATTCTATGACTTCACACAACTCCATTTAGACTTCACACACATCCATTCTATGAGTTCACACACCTCCATTTTATGACTTCACACACCTCCATTCTATGACTTCACACACCTCAATTCTATGACTTCACACACCTCTATTCTATTACTTCACACACCTCCATTCTGTGACTTCACGCACCTCCACTCTATGACTTCAAACACCTTCATTCTTACTTCACAAACATCCATTCTGTGACTTCACACACCTCCATTCTGTGATTTCACAAACCTTCATTCCGACTTCACACACCGCCATTCTGTGACTTCACACACCTCAATTCTGTGACTTCACACACCTCCATTCTGACTTCACACACCTCCATTCTATGACTTCACTCACCTCCATTCTATGACTTCACACACCGCCATTCCATGACTTCACAAACCTCCATTCTATGAGTTCACACACCTCCATTCTATGAGTTCACAGACCTCAATTCTATGACTTTACACACCTCCATTCTATGACTTCAGACACCTCAATTCTATGACTTCACACACCTCCATTCTATGACTTCAGACACCTCCATTCTGTGACTTCACACACCTCCACTCTATGACTTCAAACACCTTCATTCTTACTTCACAAACATCCATTCTGTGAATTCACACACCTCCATTCTTTGACTTCACACACCTTCATTCTGACTTCACACACCTCCATTCTGTGACTTCACACACCGCCATTCTATGACTTCACACACCTCCATTCTGTGACTTCACACAATACCTTTTTGACTTCACACACCTCCATTCTGTGACTTCACACACCTCCATTCTGTGACTTCACACACCTCCGTTTTGACTTCACACACTTCCCTTCTGTGACTTCACACACCTCCATTCTGTGACTTCACACACCTCTATTATTTCACTTCACACACCTCCATTCTTTGACTTCACACACCTCCATTTCATGATTTCACACACCTCCATTCTATGAGTTCACACACCTCCATTGTATGAGTTCACACACCTCCAATTTGACTTCACACACCTCTATTCTATGACTTCACACACCTTCATTCTTACTTCAGGAACATCCATTCTCTGACTTCACACACCTCCATTCTATGACTTCACAAACCTCCATTCTGTGAGTTCACACACCTCCATTCTAGGACTTCACACACCTCCATTCTGTGGCTTCACACACCTCCATTCTGAGTTCACACACCTCCATTCTGTGACTTCACACACCTCCATTCTGTGACCTCACACACCTCCATTCTGTGACTTCACACACCTCCATTCTATGAATTCACACACCTCCATTCTGTGATTTCACACACCTCCATTCTATGACTTCACACACCTCAATTCTGTGACTTCACACACCTCCATTCTGAGTTCACACACCTCCATTCTATGACTTCACAAACCCCCATTCTGAGTTCACAGACCTCCATTCTATGACTTCACACACCTCCATTCTGACTTCACACACCTCAATTCTTTGACTTCACACACCTCCATTCTATGATTTCACACACCTCCATTCTATGACTTCACACACCTCCATTCTATGACTTCACACACCTCATTTCTGAGTTGACACACCTCCATTCTGTGACTTCACACACCTCCAATCTGACTTCACACACCTCCATTCTATGACTTCACACACCTCCATTCGTTGACATAAAAACAACCATTCTATGACTTCACACAACTCCATTGTGACTTCACACACCTCCATTCTATGAATTCACACACCTCCATTTTATGACTTCACACACCTCCATTCTATGACTTCACACACCTCCATTCTGTGACTTCACCCACCTCCATTCTATGACTTCACAAACCTACATTCTGAGTTCACAGTCCTCCATTCTATGACTTCACACACCTCCATTCTATGACTTCACACACCTCCATTCTGTGACTTCACACACCTCCATTCTGTGACTTCACACACCTCCATTCTGTGACTTCACACACCTCCATTCTATGACTTCACACACCTCCATTCTATGACTTCACCCACCTGCAATTTTACTTCACACACCTTCATTCCATGAGTTCACACACCTGCGTTGTGGCTTCCCACACCTCCATGATATGATTTCACACACCTCCATTCTGACTTCACACACCTCCATTCTGACTTCACACACCTCCATTCTGACTTCACACACCTCTATTCTGTGTCTTCACAGACCTCCATTCTGTGACTTCACACACCTCCATTTTGACTTCACACACCTCCATTCTGTGACTTCACACACCTCCATTCCATGACTTCAAACACCTTCATTCTGACTTCACACACCTCCATTCTCTGACTTCACAGACCTCAATTCTGTGACGTGACACACCTCCATTCTGACTTCACACACCTTCATTCTATGATTTCACACACCTCCATTCTATGACTTCACACACCTCCATTCTGTGACTTCACACACCTCCATTCTGACTTCACACTCCGCCATTCTGACTTCACACACCTCCATTCTCACTTCACACAGCTCCATTCTATGAATTCACACACCTCCATTCTGACTTCACACACCTCCATTCTGACTTCACACACCTCTATTCTGTGTCTTCACAGACCTCCATTCTGTGACTTCACACACCTCCATTTTTACTTCACACACCTCCATTCTGTGACTTCACACACCTCCATTCTGTGACTTAACACACCTCCGTTTTGACTTCACACACTTCCCTTCTGTGACATCACAAACATCCATTCTGTGAATTCACACACCTCCATTCTGTGACTTCATACACCTTCATTCTGACTTCACACACCTCCATTCTGTGACTTCACACACCTCCATTCTATGACTTCACACACCTCCATTCTGTGACTTCACACACCACCTTTTTGACTTCACACACCTCCATTCTGTGACTTCACACACCTCCATTCTGTGACTTAACACACCTCCGTTTTGACTTCACACACTTCCCTTCTGTGACATCACACACCTCCATTCTGTGACTTCACACACCTCTATTCCATGACTTCAAACACCTTCATTCTGACTTCACACACCTCCATTCTCTGACTTCACAGACCTCAATTCTGTGACGTGACACACCTCCATTCTGACTTCACACACCTTCATTCTATGATTTCACACACCTCCATTCTATGACTTCACACACCTCCATTCTGTGACTTCACACACCTTCATTCTGACTTCACACCCCTCCATTCTGACTTCACACACCTCCATTCTCACTTCACACAGCTCCATTCTATGAATTCACACACCTCCATTCTGTGACTTCACACACCACCTTTTTGACTTCACACACCTCCATTCTGTGACTTCACACACCTCCATTCTGTGACTTCACACACCTCAGTTTTGACTTCACACACTTCCAATCTGTGACTTCACACACCTCCATTTTGTGACTTCACACACCTCTATTGTTTCACTTCACAAACCTCCATTCTTTGACTTCACACACCGCCATTCCATGACTTCACAAACCTCCATTCTATGAGTTCACACACCTCCATTCTATGAGTTCACACACCTCCATTTTGACTTCATACATCTCCATTCTATGACTTCACACACCTTCATTCTTACTTCAGAAACATCCATTCTCTAACTTCACACACCTCCATTCTATGACTTCACAAACCTCGATTCTGTGACTTCACACACCTCCATTCTGAGTTCACACACCTCCTTTCTATGACTTCACACACTTCCATTCCATGACTTCACACACCTCCATTCAGTGGCTTCACACACCTACATTCTGAGTTCACACACCTCCATTCTGTGACTTCACACACCTCCATTCTTTGACTTCTCACACCTCCATTCTGTGACTTCACACACCTCGATCCTATGACTTCACACACCTCCATTCAATGAATTAACACACCTCCATTCTGTCATTTCACAAACCTCCATTCTATGATTTCACACACCTCCATTCTGTGACTTCACACACCTCCATTCTGTGACTTCACACACCTCCATTCTGAGTTCACACACCTCCATTCTATGACTTCACAAACCTCCATTCTGAGTTCACAGACCTCCATTCTATGACTTCACACACCTCCATTCTATGACTTCACTCACCTCCATTCTGACTTCACACACCTGCATTCTGACTTCACACACCTTAATTCTATGACTTCACACACTTCCATTCTATGACTTCACACACCTCCATTCTGTGGCTTCACACACCTACATTCTGAGTTCACACACCTCCATTCTGTGACTTCACACACCTCCATTCTGTGACTTCACACACCTCCATTCTGTGACTTCACACACCTGGATCCTATGACTTCACACCTCCATTCTATGAATTCGCACACCTCCATTCTGTGATTTCACACACCTCCAATCTGGCTTCACACACCTCCATTCTATGACTTCACACACCTCCATTCGTTGACATCAAAAAACACCATTCTATGACTTCACACAACTCCATTTTGACTTCACACACCTCCATTCTATGAGTTCACACACCTCCATTTTATGACTTCACACACCTCCATTCTATGACTTCATACACCTCAATTCTATGACTTCACACACCTCCATTCTATGACTTCACACACCTCCATTCTGTGACTTCACACACCTCCACTCTATGACTTCAAACACCTTCATTCTTACTTCACAAACATCCATTCTGTGAATTCACACACCTCCATTCTGTGACTTCATACACCTTCATTCTGACTTCACACACCTCCATTCTGTGACTTCACACACCGCCATTCTATGACTTCACACACCTCCATTCTGTGACTTCACACACCACCTTTTTGACTTCACACACCTCCATTCTGTGACTTCACACACCTCCATTCTGTGACTTAACACACCTCCGTTTTGACTTCACATACTTCCCTTCTGTGACATCACATACCTCCATTCTGTGACTTCACTCACCTCTATTGTTTCACTTCACACACCTCCATTCTTTGACTTCACACACCTCCATTCCATGACTTCACACACCTCGATTCTATGAGTTCACACACCTCCATTGTATGAGTTCACACACCTCCAATTTGACTTCACACACCTCTATTCTATGACTTCACACACCTTCATTCTTACTTCAGAAACATCCATTCTCTGACTTCACACACCTCCATTCTATGACTTCACAAACCTCCATTCTGTGACTTCACACACCTCCATTCTGTGACTTCACACACCTCCATTCTGTGACTTCACACACCTCCATTCTGTGACTTCACACACCTCCATTCTGAGTTCACGCACCTCCATTCTATGACTTCACAAACCCCCATTCTGAGTTCACAGACCTCCATTCTATGACTTCACACACTTCCATTCTATGACTTCACACACCTCCATTCTGACTTCACACACCTCCATTCTGACTTCACACACCTCAATTCTTTGACTTCACACACCTCCATTCTATGATTTCACACACCTCCATTCTATGACTTCACATACCTCCATTCTATGACTTCACACACCTCATTTCTGAGTTGACACACCTTCATTCTGTCACTTCACACACCTCCAATCTGACTTCACACACCTCCATTCTATGACTTCACACACCTCCATTCGTTGACATAAAAACAACCATTCTATGACTTCACACAACTCCATTGTGACTTCACACACCTCCATTCTAGGAATTCACATACCTCCATTTTATGACTTCACACACCTCCATTCTATGACTTCACACACCTCCATTCTGTGACTTCACCCACCTCCATTCTATGACTTCACAAACCTACATTCTGAGTTCACAGTACTCCATTCTATGACTTCACCCACCTCCATTCTATGACTTCATACACCTCCATTCTATGACTTCACACACCTCCATTCTGTGACTTCACACACCTCCATTCTACGACTTCACACACCTCCATTCTGTGACTTCACACACCTCCATTCTGTGACTTCACCCACATCCATTCTATGACTTCACAAACCTACATTCTGAGTTCACAGTCCTCCATTCTATGACTTCACCCACCTCCATTCTATGACTTCACACACCTCCATTCTATGACTTCACACACCTCCATTCTGTGACTTCACACACCTCCATTCTATGACTTCACACACCTCCATTCTGTGACTTCACACACCTCCATTCTATGACTTCACATACCTCCATTCTGTGACTTCACACACCTCCATTCTATGACTTCACACACCTCCATTCTGTGACTTCACACACCTCCATTCTATGACTTCACACACCTTCATTCTATGACTTCACACACCTGCAATTTTACTTCACACATCTTCATTCCATGAGTTCACACACCTGCGTTGTGGCTTCACACACCTCCATTCTATTACTTCACACACCTCATTTCTGAGTTGACACACTTCCATTCTGTCACTTCACACACCTCCTATCTGACTTCACACACCTCCATTCTATGACTTCACACACCTCCATTCGTTGACATAAAAACAACCATTCTATGACTTCACACAACTCCATTGTGACTTCACACACGTCCATTCTATGAATTCACACACCTCCATTTTTTGACTTCACACACCTCCATTCTATGACTTCACAAACCTCCATTCTGTGACTTCACCCACCTCCATTCTATGACTTCACAAAACTACATTCTGAGTTCACAGTCCTCCATTCTATGACTTCACACACCTCCATTCTATGACTTCACACACCTCCATTCTATGACTTCACACACCTCCATTCTGTGACTTCACACACCTCCATTCTATGACTTCACACACCTCCATTCTGTGACTTCACACACCTCCATTCTATGACTTCACACACCTTCATTCTATGACTTCACACACCTGCAATTTTACTTCACACACATTCATTCCATGAGTTCACACACCTGCGTTGTGGCTTCACACACCTCCTTGCTATGATTTCACACACCTCCATTCTGACTTCACACACCTCCATTCTGACTTCACACACCTCTATTCTGTGTCTTCACAGATCTCCATTCTGTGATTTCACACACCTCCATTTTGACTTCACACACTTCAATTCTGTGACTTCACACACCTCCTGTTGTGAGCCAGAGTATAATCAAACTGTACCTTGGCTTGCATCAGACGATGGCTTTATTGTCTTATTGCTTTCTGGCCCTATTCTATGCAAATGACCTGAGAATTACCATATGAATGTAACACCTGGAGGTTCCCTGGGTCAGGAGGAGGGAAGAAGGGGGAGTGGAAAATAAACAGGCAGTCTCGGAAGTCTTTACCTGGACTCCGGACATCCCCGACCCGCTGTGTCTGTCTCTCTTCTATTTCTTGCTAGTCCTTGCCCCCGATTTCAGGAACCCCAATCTGCGAACCCTGGTTTGCCGTCGGTTGGCCCCGGCAACCTCCATTCTTTGACTTCACACACCTCCATTCTTTGACTTCACACACCTCCATTCTTGGACTTCACACACCTCCATTCCATGACTTCACACACCTCCATTCTATGAGTTCACACACCTCCATTCTATGAGTTCACACACCTCCATTTTGACTTCACACACATCCATTCTATGACTTCACACACCTTCATTCTTACTTTAGAAACATCCATTCTATGACTTCACACACCTCCATTGTATGACTTCACAAACCTCCATTCTGTGACTTCACAAACCTGCATTCTGGGTTCACACACCTCCATTCTATGACTTCACACACTTCCATTCTATGACTTCACACACCTCCATTCTTTGACTTCAAACACCTCCATTTTGAGTACACAAACCTCCATTCTGTGACTTCACACACCTCCATTCTATGAATTTACACACTTCCATTCTATGACTTCACACACCTCCATTCTATGACTTCACACACCTCCATTCTGTGACTTCACACACCTCCATTCTATGAATTCACACTCCTCCATTCTATGAATTCACACACCTCCATTCTGTGACTTCACACACCTCCATTCTATGACTTCACACACCTCCATTCTGTGACTTCACCCACCTCCATTGTGAGTTCACATACCTCCATTCTGTGATTCACACACCTTCATTCTGTGACTTCACACACCTACATTCTATGACTTCACACACCTCCATTCTATGACTTCACAGACCTCCATTCTGTGACTTCACGCACCTTCATTCTATGACTTCACACACCTCCATTCTGTGACTTCACACACCTTGATTCTATGATTTCACATACCTCCATTCTGACTTCACACACCTCCATTCTATGACTTTACTCACCTCCATTCTGACTTCACACAGCTCCATTGTGTGTCTTGACAAAACTCCATTCTATGGTTTCACACACGTCCATACTATGACTTCACACACCTCCATCTATGACTTCACACACCTCCATTCAGAGTTCACACACCTCCATTCTGTGACTTCCCACACCTTCATTCTGACTTCACTCACCTCCATTGTATGACTTCACACACCTCCATTCTGTGACTTCACACACCTCCATTCTATGACTTCACACACTTCAACTTGACGTCACACACCTCCATTCTATGAATTCACAAATCTCCATTCTATGACTTCACACACCTCCATTCTGACTTTACACACCTCCATTCTATGACTTCACAAACCTCGAATCTGTGTCTTCAGTCACCTCCACTCTATGACTTCACACTCCTCCATTCTATGACTTCTCACACCTCTTTCTATGACTTCACCCACCTCACTTCTTTGACCGCACAACTCCATTCGAGACTTCACACACCTCCATTGTGTGACTTCACACACCTCCATTCTGTGACTTCACACACCTCCATTCTGAATTCACACACCTCCATTCTGTGACTTCACACACCTCCATTCGTTGACATCAAAAACCACCATTCTATGACTTCACACAACTCCATTTTAACTACACACACCTTCATTCTATGACTTCACACACCTCCATTTTATGACTTCACACACCTCCATTCTATGACTTCACACACCTCAATTCTATGACTTCACACACCTCTATTCTATGACTTCACACACCTCCATTCTGTGACTTCACACACCTCCACTCTATGACTTCAAACACCTTCATTCTTACTGCACAAACATCCATTCTGTGACTTCACACACCTAAATTCTGTGATATCACAAACCTTCATTCTGACTTCACACACCTCCATTCTGTGACTTCACACACCTCAATTCTGTGAATTCACACACCTCCATTCTGACTTCACACACCTCCATTCTCTGACTTCACTCACGTCCATTCTATGACCTCACACACCTCCATTTTGTGACTTCACACACCTAAATTCTATGACTTCACACACCTCCATTGTGACTTCACACACCTCCATTTTTTGAGTTCACACACCTCCACTCTGACTTCACAAACCTCCATTCTATGGCTTCACACACCTCCGTTCTGACTTCACACAGCTCCATTCTGTGACTTCACAAAACTCCATTCTGTGATTTCACACACCTCCATACTATGACTTCACACACCTCCATCTATGACTTCATACACCTCCATTCTGAGTTCACAGACCTCCATTCTGTGACTTCACACACCTCCGTTCTGACTTCACACACCTTCATTTTATGACTTCACACACCTCCATTCTGTGACTTCTCACACCTCCATTCTATGACTTCACACTCTTCCATTGTGACGTCACACAACTCCACTCTATGAGTTCACACATCTCCAATCTATGATTTCACACACCTCAATTCTGACTTCAAACACCTCCATTCTGTGACATCACAGACCTCGAATCTGTGACTTCACTCACCTCCACTCTATGACTTCACACTCCTCCATTCTATGACTTCCCACACCTCCTTTCTATGACTTCACCCACCTCAGTCTATGACTTCACACACCTCCATTCTGACTTCACACACCTCCATTCTGTGACTTCACACACCTCCATTCTATGACTTCACACACCTCAATTCTATGACTTCACACACCTCCATTCTCTGACTTCACACACCTCCATTCTGTGACTTCACACACCTCCATTCCATGACTTCAAACACCTTCATTCTGACTTCACACACCTCCAATCTCTGACTTCACAGACCTCAATTCTGTGACGTGACACACCTCCATTCTGACTTCACACACCTTCATTCTATGATTTCACACACCTCCATTCTATGACTTCACACACCTCCATTCTGACTTCACACACCTCCATTCTGACTTCACACACCTTAATTCTGTGATTTCTCACACCTCCATTCTATGATTTCACACACTTTCATTCTATGACTTCACACACCTCCATTCTATGACTTCACACACCTCCATTCTGTGACTTCACACACCTCCATTCTGACTTCACACCCCTCCATTCTGACTTCACACACCTCCATTCTGACTTCTCACAGCTCCATTCTATGAATTCACACACCTCCATTCTGTGACTTCACACACCACCTTTTTGACTTCACATACCTCCATTCTGTGACTTCACACACCTCCATTCTGTGACTTCACACACCTCCGTTTTGACTTCACACACTTCCAATCTGTGACTTCACACACCTCCGTTCTGTGACATCACACACCTCTATTGTTTCACTTCACACACCTCCATTCTTTGACTTCACACACCTCCATTCCATGACTTCACAAACCTCCATTCTATGAGTTCACACACCTCCATTCTATGAGTTCACAGACCTCCAATTTGACTTCACACATCTCCATTCTATGACTTCACACACCTTCATTCTTACTTCAGAAACATCCATTCTCTGACTTCACACACCTCCATTCTATGACTTCACAAACCTCCATTCTGTGACTTCACACACCTTCATTCTGAGTTCACACACCTAATTTCTATGACTTCACACACTTCTATTCTATGACTTCACACACCTCCATTCTGTGGCTTCACACACCTACATTCTGAGTTCACACACCTCCATTCTGTGACTTCACACACCTCCATTCTGTGACTTCTCACACCTTCATTCTGTGACTTCACACACCTTCATTCTGTGACTTCACACCCCTCGATCGTATGACTTCACACACCTCCATTCAATGAATTAACACACCTCCATTCTGTGATTTCACAAACCTCCATTCTATGACTTCACACACCTCCATTCTGTGACTTCACACACCTCCATTCTGAGTTCACACACCTCCATTCTATGACTTCACAAACCTCCATTCTGAGTTCACAGACCTCCATTCTATGACTTCACACACCTCCATTCTATGACTTCACTCACCTCCATTCTGACTTCACACACCTCCATTCTGACTTCACACACCTTAATTCTGTGATTTCTCACACCTCCATTCTATGATTTCACACACTTTCATTCTATGACTTCACACACCTCCATTCTGTGGCTTCACACACCTACATTAAGTGTTCACACACCTCCATTCTGTGACTTCACACACCTCCATTCTGTGATTTCACACCTGCATTCTGACTTCACACACCTCTATTCTGTGAATTCACACACCTCAATTCTGTGACTGCACACACCTCCATTCTGACTTCACACACCTCCATTCTATGTTTTCACACACCTCCATTCTATGACTTCACACACCTCCATTCTGTGACTTCACACACCTCCATTCTGACTTCACACACCTCAATTCTGACTTCACACAGCTCCAATCTATGACTTCACACACCTCCATTCTGTGACTTCACACCCCTCCATTCTATGACTTCACACACCTCCACTGTGATTTCACACACCTCCATTCTATGAGTTCACACACCTCCATTATGACTTCACACACCTTAATTCTATGACTTCACACACCTCCATTCTGACTTCACACACCTCCATTCTGTGACTTCACACACCTCCATTCTATGACTTCACACACCTCCATTCTGCGACTTCAAACACTTCCATTTTATGATTTCACACACCTCCATTCTATGAATTCACACACCTCCATTTTGTGACTTCACACACCTCAATTCTATGAATTCACACACCTCCATTCTGTGACTTCACACCTCCATTCTGAATTCACACACCTCCATTCTGTGACTTCACACACCTCCCTTCTATGACTTCACACACCTCCATTCTTTGACTTCACACACCTTCATACTTACTTCAGAAACATCCATTCTCTGACTACACACACCTCCATTCTATGACTTCACAAAACTCCATTCTGTGACTTCACACACCTCCATACTGAGTTCACACACCTCCTTTCTAAGACTTCACACACTTCCATTCTATGACTTCACACACCACCTTTCTGTGGCTTCACACACCTACATTCTGAGTTCACACACCTCCATTCTGTGACTTCACACACCTCCATTCTGTGACTTCAAACACCTCCATTCTGTGACTTCACACACCTGGATCCTATGACTTCACACCTCCATTCTATGAATTCACACACCTCCATTCTGTGATTTCACAAACCTCCATTCTATGACTTCACACACCTCCATTCTGTGACTTCACACACCTCCAATCTGAGTTCACACACCTCCATTCTATGACTTCACAAACCTCCATTCTGAGTTCACAGACCTCCATTCTATGACTTCACACATCTCCATTGTATGACTTCACTCACCTCCATTCTGACTTCACACAACTCCATTCTGACTTCACACACCTCAATTCTGTGACTTCCCACACCTCCATTTTATTATTTCACACACTTCCATTCTATGACTTCACACACCTCCATTCTATGACTTCACAGACCTCATTTCTGAGTTTACACACCTCCATTCTGTGATTTCACCCACCTCCAATCTGACTTCACACACCTCCATTCTATGATTTCACACACCTCCATTCGTTGACACCAAAAACCACCATTGTATGACTTCACACAACTCCATTTAGACTTCACACACCTCCATTCTATGAGTTCACACACTTCCATTTTATGTCTTCACACTCCTCCATTCTATGACTTCACACACCTCAATTCTATGACTTCACACACCTCCATTCTATGACTACACACACCTCCATTCTGTGACTTCACACACCTCCACTCTATGACTTCAAACACCTTCATTCTTACTTCACAAACATCCATTCTGTGACTTCACACACCTCCATTCTTTGACTTCACACACCTTCATTCTGACTTCACACACCTCCATTTTGTGACTTCACACACCTCAGTTCTGTGACTTCACACTCCTTCATTCTGACTTCACACACCTCCATTCTCTGACTTCACACACCTCCATTCTATGACTTCACAAACCTCCATTCTGTGACTTCACACACCTCCATTCTCAGTTCACACACCTCCTTTCTATGACTTCACACACTTCCATTCTATGACTTCACACACCTCCATTCTGTGGCTTCACACATCTACATTCTGAGTTCACACACCTCCATTCTGAGACTTCACACACCTCCATTCTGTGACTTCACACACCTCCATTCTGTGACTTCACACACCTCGATCCTATGACTTCACACACTTCCATTCTATGAATTAACACACCTCCATTCTGTGAGTTCACAAACCTCCATTCTATGTCTTCACACACCTCCATTCTGTGACTTCACACACCTCCATTCTGAGTTCACACACCTCCATTCTATGACTTCACAAACCTCCATTCTGAGTTCACAGACCTCCATTCTATGACTTCACACACCTCCATTCTATGACTTCACTCACCTCCATTCTGACTTCACACACCTCCATTCTGACTTCACACACCTCAATTCTGTGACTTCACACACCTCCATTCTATGATTTCACACACTTCCATTCTATGACTTCACACACCTCCATTCTGTGGCTTCACACACCTACATTCTGAGTTCACACACCTCCATTCTGTGACTTCACACACCTCCATTCTGTGATTTCACACAACTCTAATCTGACTTCACACACCTCCATTCTATGACTTCACACATCTCCATTCGTTGACATCAAAAAACACCATTCTATGACTTCACACAACTCCATTTTGACTTCACACACCTCCATTCTATGAGTTCACACACCTCCATTTTATGACTTCACACTCCTCCATTCTATGACTTCACACACCTCCATTCTGTGATTTCACACACCTCCAATCTGACTTCATACACCTCCATTCTGTGACTTCACACACCTCCACTCTATGACTTCAAACACCTTCATTCTTACTTCACAAACATCCATTCTGTGACTTCAAACACCTCCATTATGTGACTTCACACACCTTCATTCTGACTTCACACACCTCCATTCTGTGACTTCACACACCTCAATTCTTTGACTTCACACACCTCCATTCTGACTTCACACACCTCCATTCTATGATTTCACACACCTCCATTCTATGACTTCACACACCTCCATTCTTCCTTCACACACCTCCATTCTATGACTTCACACACTTCCTTTCTATGACTTCACACACCTCCATTCTATGGCTTCACACACCTCCATTCTCAGTTCACACACCTCCATTCTGTGACTTCACACACTTCCATTCTGTAACTCCACACACCTCCATTCTGTGACTTCACACACCTCCATTGTGACTTCACACACCTCCATTTTATGAGTTCACACACCTCCATTCTGACTTCACACACCTCCATTCTATGGCTTCACACACCTCCGTTCTGACTTCACACAGCTCCATTCTGTGACTTCACAAAACTTCATTCTGTGATTTCACACACCTCCATACTATGACTTCACACACCTCCATCTATGACTTCATACACCTCCATTCTGAGTTCACAGACCTATATTCTGTGACTTCACACACCTCCGTTCTGACTTCACACACCTTCATTTTATGACTTCACACACCTCCATTCTGTGACTTCTCACACCTCCATTCTATGACTTCACACTCTTCCATTGTGACGTCACACAACTCCATTCTATGAGTTTACACATCTCCATTCTATGTTTTCACACACCTCAATTCTGACTTCAAACACCTCCATTCTGTGACATCACAGACCTCGAATCTGTGACTTCACTCCCCTCCACTCTATGACTTCACACTCCTCCATTCTATGACTTCCCACACCTCCTTTCTATGACTTCACCCACCTCAGTCTATGACTTCACACACCTCCATTCTGACTTCACACACCTCCATTCTGTGACTTCACACACCTCCATTCTATGACTTCACACACCTCAATTCTATGACTTCACACACCTCCAATCTCTGATTTCACAGACCTCAATTCTGTGACGTGACACACCTCCATTCTGACTTCACACACCTTCATTCTATGATTTCACACACCTCCATTCTATGACTTCACACACCTCCATTCTGTGACTTCACACACCTCCATTCTCACTTCACACCCCTGCATTCTGACTTCACACAACTCCATTCTGACTTAAAACAGCTCCATTCTATGAATTCACACACCTCCATTCTGTGACTTCACACACCACCTTTTTGACTTCACATACCTCCATTCTGTGACTTCCCACACCTCCATTCTGTGACTTCACACACCTCCGTTTTGACTTCACACACTTCCAATCTGTGACTTCACACACCTCCATTCTTTGACTTCACACACCGCCATTCCATGACTTCACAAACCTCCATTCTATGAGTTCACACACCTCCATTCTATGAGTTCACACACCTCCAATTTGACTTCACACATCTCCATTCTATGACTTCACACACCTTCATTCTTACTTCAGAAACATCCATTCTCTGACTTCACACACCTCCATTCTATGACTTCACAAACCTCCATTCTGTGACTTCACACACCTCCATTCTGAGTTCACACACCTCCTTTCTATGACTTCACACACTTCCATTCTATGACTTCACACACCTCCATTCTGTGGCTTCACACACCTACATTCTGAGTTCACACACCTCCATTCTGTGACTTCACACACCTCCATTCTGTGACTTCTCACACCTTCATTCTGTGATTTCACACACCTTCATTCTGTGACTTCACACACCTCGATCCTATGACTTCACACACCTCCATTCAATGAATTAACACACCTCCATTCTGTGATTTCACAAACCTCCATTCTATGACTTCACACACCTCCATTCTGTGACTTCACACACCTCCATTCTGAGTTCACACACCTCCATTCTATGACTTCACAAACCTCCATTCTGAGTTCACAGACCTCCATTCTATGACTTCACACACCTCCATTCTATGACTTCACTCACCTCCATTCTGACTTCACACACCTCCATTCTGACTTCACACACCTTAATTCAGTGACTTCACACACCTCCATTCTATGATTTCACACATTTTCATTTTATGACTTCACACACCTCCATTCTGTGGCTTCACACACCTACATTAAGTGTTCACACACCTCCATTCTGTGACTTCACACACCTCCATTCTGTGATTTCACACCTGCATTCTGACTTCACACACCTCTATTCTGTGAATTCACACACCTCAATTCTGTGACTGCACACACCTCCATTCTGACTTCACACACCTCCATTCTATGTTTTCACACACCTCCATTCTATGACTTCACACACCTCCATTCTGTGACTTCACACACCTCCATTTTGTGACTTCACACACCTCAATTCTATGAATTCACACACCTCCATTCTGTGACTTCACACCTCCATTCTGAATTCACACACCTCCATTCTGTGACTTCACACACCTCCCTTCTATGACTTCACACACCTCCCTTCTTTGACTTCACACACCTTCATACTTACTTCAGAAACATCCATTCTCTGACTACACACACCTCCATTCTATGACTTCACAAAACTCCATTCTGTGACTTCACACACCTCCATACTGAGTTCACACACCTCCTTTCTATGACTTCACACACTTCCATTCTATGACTTCACACACCTCCTTTCTCTGGCTTCACTCACCTACATTCTGAGTTCACACACCTCCATTCTGTGACTTCACACACCTCCATTCTGTGACTTCACACACCTCCATTCTGTGACTTCACACACCTGGATCCTATGACTTCACACCTCCATTCTATGAATTCACACACCTCCATTCTGTGATTTCACAAACCTCCATTGTATGACTTCACACACCTCCATTCTGTGACTTCACACACCTCCAATCTGAGTTCACACACCTCCATTCTATGACTTCACAAACCTCCATTCTGAGTTCACAGACCTCCATTCTATGACTTCACATATCTCCATTGTATGACTTCACTCACCTCCATTCTGACTTCACACAACTCCATTCTGACTTCACACACCTCAATTCTGTGACTTCCCACACCTCCATTTTATTATTTCACACACTTCCATTCTATGACTTCACACACCTCCATTCTGTGACTTCACCGACCTCATTTCTGAGTTTACACACCTCCATTCTGTGATTTCACCCACCTCCATTCTGAGTTCACACACCTCCATTCTGTGACTTCACACACCTCCATTCGTTGACATCAAAAACCACCATTCTATGACTTCACACAACTCCATTTAGACTTCACACACCTCCATTCTATGAGTTCACACACCTCCATTTTATGACTTCACACACCTCCATTCTATGACTTCACACACCTCAATTCTATGACTTCACACACCTCCATTCTATGACTTCACACACCTCCATTCTGTGACTTCACACACCTCCACTCTATGACTTCAAACACCTTCATTCTTACTTCACAAACATCCATTCTGTGACTTCACACACCTCCATTCTGTGATTACACACACCTTCATTCTGACTTCACACACCTCCATTCTCTGACTTCACACACCTCCATTCTATGACTTCACAAACCTCCATTCTGTGACTTCACACACCTCCATTCTGAGTTCACACACCTCCTTTCTATGACTTCACACACTTCCATTCTATGACTTCACACACCTCCATTCTGTGGCTTCACACATCTATATTCTGAGTTCATACACCTCCATTCTGAGACTTCACACACCTCCATTCTGTGACCTCACACACCTCCATTCTGTGACTTCACACACCTGGATCCTATGACTTCACACACCTCCATTCTATGAATTAACACACCTCCATTCTGTGAGTTCACAAACCTCCATTCTATGTCTTCACACCCCTCCATTCTGTGACTTCACACACCTCCATTCTGAGTTCACACACCTCCATTCTATGACTTCATAAACCTCCATTCTGAGTTCACAGACCTCCATTCTATGACTTCACACACCTCCATTCTATGACTTCACTCACCTCCATTCTGACTTCACACACCTCCATTCTGACTTCACACACCTCAATTCTGTGACTTCACACACCTCCATTCTATGATTTCACACACTTCCATTCTATGACTTCACACACCTCCATTCTGTGGCTTCACACACCTACATTCTGAGTTCACACACCTCCATTCTCTGACTTCACACACCTCCATTCTGTGATTTCACACACCTCCAATCTGACTTCACAGACCTCCATTCTATGACTTCACACACCTCCATTCTATGACTTCACTCACCTCCATTCTGACTTCACACAACTCCGTTTTGACTTCACAAACCTCCATTCTATGAGTTCACACACCTCCATTTTATGACTTCACACTCCTCCATTCTATGACTTCACACACCTCCATTCTGTGATTTCACACACCTCCAATCTGACTTCATACACCTCCATTCTGTAACTTCACACACCTCCACTCTATGACTTCAAACACCTTCATTCTTACTTCACAAACATCCATTCTGTGACTTCAAACACCTCCATTCTGTGACTTCACACACCTTCATTCTGACTTCACACACCTCCATTCTGTGACTTCACACACCTCAATTCTGTGACTTCACACACCTCCATTCTGACTTCACACACCTCAATTCTATGATTTCACACACCTCCATTCTATGACTTCACACACCTCAATTCTGTGACTTCACACACCACCTTTTTGACTTCACACACCTCCATTCTGTGACTTCACACACCTCCATTCTGTGACTTCACACACCTCCGTTTTGACTTCACACACTTCCATTCTGTGACTTCACACACCTCCATTCTGTGACTTCACACACCTCGATCCTATGACTTCACACACCTCCATTCTATGAATTAACACACCTCCATTCTGTGAGTTCACAAACCTCCATTCTATGTCTTCACACCCCTCCATTCTGTGACTTCACACACCTCCATTCTGAGTTCACACACCTCCATTCTATGACTTCATAAACCTCCATTCTGAGTTCACAGACCTCCATTCTATGACTTCACACACCTCCATTCTATGACTTCACTCACCTCCATTCTGACTTCACACACCTCCATTCTGACTTCACACACCTCAATTCTGTGACTTCACACACCTCCATTCTATGATTTCACACACTTCCATTCTATGACTTCACACACCTCCATTCTGTGGCTTCACACACCTACATTCTGAGTTCACACACCTCCATTCTGTGACTTCACACACCTCCATTCTTTGATTTCACACACCTCCAATCTGACTTCACAGACCTGCATTCTATGACTTCACACACCTCCATTCTGACTTCACACAACTCCGTTTTGACTTCACAAACCTCCATTCTATGAGTTCACACACCTCCATTTTATGACTTCACACTCCTCCATTCTATGACTTCACACACCTCCATTCTGTGATTTTACACACCTCCAATCTGACTTCATACACCTCCATTCTGTAACTTCACACACCTCCACTCTATGACTTCAAACACCTTCATTCTTACTTCACAAACATCCATTCTGTGACTTCAAACACCTCCATTCTGTGACTTCACACACCTTCATTCTGACTTCACACACCTCCATTCTGTGACTTCACACACCTCAATTCTGTGACTTCACACACCTCCATTCTGACTTCACACACCTCAATTCTATGATTTCACACACCTCCATTCTATGACTTCACACACCTCAATTCTGTGACTTCACACACCACCTTTTTGACTTCACACACCTCCATTCTGTGACTTCACACACCTCCATTCTGTGACTTCACACACCTCCGTTTTGACTTCACACACTTCCATTCTGTGACTTCACAAACCTCCATTCTTTGACTTCACACACCTCTATTGTTTCACTTCACACTTCCATTCTTTGACTTCACAGACCTCCATTCCATGACTTCACACACCTCCATTCTATGACTTCACACACCTTCATTCTTACTTCAGAAACATCCATTCTCTGACTTCACACACCTCCATTCCATGACTTCACAAACCTCCATTCTGTGACTTCACACACCTCCATTCTGAGTTCAGACACCTCCATTCTGTGACTTCACACACCTCCATTCTTCCTTCACACACCTCCATTCTATGAGTTCACACACTTCCTTTCTATGACTTCACACACCTCCATTCTATGGCTTCACACACCTCCATTCTCAGTTCACACACCTCCATTCTGTGACTTCACACACCTCCATTCTGTAACTCCACAACCTCCATTCTGTGACTTCACACACCTCGATCCTATGACTTCACACACCTCCCTTCTAAGAATTCACACACCTCCATTCTGTGATTTAACACACCTCCATTCTATGACTTCACACACCTCCATTCTGTGACTTCACACACCTCCATTCTGAGTTCACACACCTCCATTCTATGACTTCACAAACCCCCTTTCTGAGTTCAAAGACCTCCATTCTATGACTTCACAAACTTCCATTCTATGACTTCACACACCTCCATTCTGACTTCACACACCTCCATTCTGACTTCACACACCTCAATTCTTTGACTTCACACACCTCCATTCTGTGATTTCACACACTCCTTTCTATGACTTCACACACCTCCATTCTATGACTTCACACACCTCATTTCTGAGTTGACACACCTCCATTCTGTGATTTCACACACCTCCAATCTGACTTCACACACCTCCATTCTATGACTTCACACACCTCCATTCGTTGACATCAAAAACAACCATTCTATGACTTCACACAACTCCACTGTGACTTCACACACCTCCATTCTATGAATTCACACACATCCATTTTATGACTTCACACACCTCCATTCTATGACTTCACACACCTCCAGTCTGTGACTTCACACACCTCCATTCTATGACTTCACAAACCTCCAGTCTGAGTTCACAGACCTCCATTCTATGACTTCACAAACCTCCATTCTATGACTTCACTCATCTCCATTCTGACTTCACACACCTCCATTCTGACTTCACACACCTCCATTCGTTGACATCAAAAAACACCATTCTATGACTTCACACAACTCCATTTTGACTTCACACACCTCCATTCTATGAGTTCACACACCTCCATTTTGTGATTTCACACACCTCCTTTCTATGACTTCACACACCTCAATTCTATAACTTCCACACCTCCATTCTATGACTTCACACACCTCCATTCTGTGACTTCACACACCTCCACTCTATGACTTCAAACACCTTCATTCTTAATTCACAAACATCCATTCTGTGACTTCACACACCTCCATTCTGTGACTTCACACACCTTCATTCTGACTTCACACACCTCCATTCTGTGACTTCACACACCTCAATTCTGTGACTTCACACACCTCCACTCTGACTTCACATACCTCCATTCTATGATTTCACACACCTCAATTCTGTGACTTCAGACACCTCCATTCTGACTTCACATACCTCCATTCTATGATTTCACACACCTCAATTCTATGACTTCACACACCTCCATTCTGTGACTTCACACACCACCTTTTTGACTTCACACACCTCCATTCTGTGACTTCACACACCTCCATTTTGTGACTTCACACACCTCCGTTTTGACTTCACACACTTCCACTCTGTGACTTCACACACCTCCATTCTGTGACTTCACACACCTCTATTGTTTCACTACACACACCTCCATTCTTTGACTTCACACACCTCCATTCCATGACTTCACACACCTCCATTCTATGAGTTCACACACCTCCGTTCTATGAGTTCACACACCTCCAATTTGACTTCACACACCTCCATTCTATGACTTCACACACCTTCATTCTTACTTCAGAAACATCCATTCTCTGACTTCCCACACCTCCATTCTATGACTTCACACACCTCCATTCTGTGACTTCACACACCTCCATTCGTTGACATCAACAACCACCATTCTATGACTTCATACAACTCCATTTTAACTTCACACAGCTCCATTCTATGACTTCACACACCTCCATTTTATGACTTCACACACCTCCATTCTATGACTTCACACACCTCAATTCTATGACTTCACACACCTCTATTCTATAACTTCACACACCTCCATTCTGTGACTTCACGCACCTCCACTCTATGACTTCAAACACCTTCATTCTTACTTCACAAACATCCATTCTGTGACTTCACACACCTCCATTCTGTGATTTCACAAACCTTCATTCCGACTTCACACACCGCCATTCTGTGACTTCACACAACTCAATTCTGTGACTTCGCACACCTCCATTCTGACTTCACACACCTCCATTCTATGACTTCACTCACCTCCATTCTATGACTTCACACCTCCATTTTGTGACTTCACACACCTAAATTATATGACTTCACACACCTCCCTTTGACTTCACACACCTCTATTCTATGAGTTCACACACCACCATTCTGACTTCACACACCTCCATTCTATGACTTCACACACCTCCGTTCTGACTTCACACAGCTCCATTCTGTGACTTCACAATACTCCATTCTGTGATTTCACACACCTCCATACTATGACTTCACACACCTCCATCTATGACTTCATACACCTCCATTCTGAGTTCACACACCTCCATTCTATGACATCACAGACCTCAAATGTGTGACTTCACTCACCTCCACTCTATGACTTCACACTCCTCCATTCTCTGACTTCACAGACCTCAATTCTGTGACGTGACGCACCTCCATTCTGACTTCACACACCTTCATTCTATGATTTCACACACCTCCATTCTATGACTTCACACACCTCCATTCTGTGACTTCACACACCTCCATTCTGACTTCACACCCCTCCATTCTGACTTCACACACCTCCATTCTCACTTCACACAGCTCCATTCTATGAATTCACACAACTCCATTCTGTGACTTCACACACCACCTTTTTGACTTCACACACCTCCATTTTGTGACTTCACACACCTCCATTCTGTGACTTCACACACCTCCGTTTTGACTTCACACACTTCCAATCTGTGACTTCACACACCTCCATTTTGTGACTTCACTCACCTCTATTGTTTCACTTCACACACCTCCATTCTTTTACTTCACACACCGCCATTCCATAACTTCACAAACCTCCATTCTATGAGTTCACACACCTCCATTCTATGAGTTCACACACCTCCAATTTGACTTCACACATCTCCATTCTATGACTTCACACACCTTCATTCTTACTTCAGAAACATCCATTCTCTAACTTCACACACCTCCATTCTATGACTTCACAAACCTCCATTCTGTGACTTCACACACCTCCATTCTGAGTTCACACACCTCCTTTCTATGACTTCACACACTTCCATTCTATGACTTCACACACCTCCATCTGTGGCTTCACACACCTATATTCTGAATTCACACACCTCCATTCTGTGACTTCACACACCTCCATTCTTTGACTTCTTACACCTCCATTCTGTGACTTCACACACCTCGATCCTATGACTTCACACACCTCCATTCAATGAATTAACACACCTCCATTCTGTGATTTCACAAACCTCCATTCTATGACTTCACACACCTCCATTCTGTGACTTCACACACCTCCATTCTGAGTTCACACACCTCCATTCTATGACTTCACAAACCTCCATTCTGAGTTCACAGACCTCCATTCTATGACTTCACACACCTCCATTCTATGACTTCACTCACCTCCATTCTGACTTCACACACCTCCATTCTGACTTCACACACCTTAATTCTGTGACTTCACACACCTCCATTCTATGATTTCACACACTTTCATTCTATGACTTCACACACCTCCATTCTGTGGCTTCACACACCTACATTCTGAGTTCACACACCTCCATTCTGTGACTTCACACACCTCCATTCTATGATTTCACACACCTCCAATCTGGCTTCACACACCTCCATTCTATGACTTCACACACCTCCATTCGTTGACATCAAAAAACACCATTCTATGACTTCACACAACTCCATTTTGACATCACACACCTCCATTCTATGAGTTCACAAACCTCCATTTTATGACTTCACACACTTCCATTCTATGACTTCACACACCTCAATTCTATGACTTCACACACCTCCATTCTATGACTTTAGACACCTCAATTCTGTGACTTCACACACCTCCACTCTATGACTTCAAACATCTTCATTCTTACTTCACAAACATCCATTCTGTGAATTCACACACCTCCATTCTTTGACTTCACACACCTTCATTCTGACTTCACACACCTCCATTCTGTGACTTCCCACACCTCCATTCTATGACTTCACACACCTCCATTCTGTGACTTCACACACCACCTTTTTGACTTCACACACCTCAATTCTGTGACTTCACACACCTCCATTCTGTGACTTCACACACCTCCGTTTTGACTTCACACACTTCCCTTCTGTGACTTCACACACCTCCATTCTGTGACTTCACACACCTCTATTATTTCACTTCACACACCTCAATTCTTTGACTTCACACACCTCCGTTCCATGATTTCACACACCTCCATTCTATGAGTTCACACACCTCCATTGTATGAGTTCACACACCTCCAATTTGACTTCACACCTCTATTCTATGACTTCACACACCTTCATTCTTACTTCAGAAACATCCATTCTCTGACTTCACACACCTCCATTCTATGACTTCACAAACCTCCATTCTCTGAGTTCACACACCTCCATTCTAGGACTTCACACACCTCCATTCTGTGATTTCACACACCTCCATTCTGAGTTCACACACCTCCATTCTGTGACTTCACACACCTCCATTCTGTGACTTCACACACCTCCATTCTGTGACTTCACACACCTCCATTCTATGAATTCACACACCTCCATTCTGTGATTTCACACACCTCCATTCTATGACTTCACACACCTCCATTCTGTGACTTCACACACCTCCATTCTGAGTTCACACACCTCCATTCTATGACTTCTCAAACCCCCATTCTGAGTTCACAGACCTCCATTCTATGACTTCACACACTTCCATTCTATGACTTCACACACCTCCATTCTGACTTCACACACCTCCATTCTGACTTCACACACCTCAATTCTTTGACTTCACACACCTCTATTCTATGATTTCACACACCTCCATTCTATGACTTCACACACCTCCATTCTATGACTTCACACACCTCATTTCTGAGTTGACACACCTCCATTCTGTGACTTAACACACCTCCAATCTGACTTCACACACCTCCATTCTATGACTTCACACACCTCCATTCGTTGACATAAAAACAACCATTCTATGACGTCACACAACTCCATTGTGACTTCACACACCTCCATTCTATGAATTCACACACCTCCATTTTATGACTTCACACACCTCCATTGTATGACTTCACACACCTCCATTCTGTGACTTCACCCACCTCCATTCTATGACTTCACAAACCTACATTCTGAGTTCACAGTCCTCCATTCTATGACTTCACACACCTCCATTCTATGACTTCACACACCTCCATTCTATGACCTCACACACCTCCATTCTGTGACTTCACACACCTCCATTCTATGACTTCACACACCTCCATTCTGTGAATTCACACACCTCCATTCTATGACTTCACACACTTCCATTCTATGACTTCACACACCTGCAATTTTACTTCACACACCTTCATTCCATGAGTTCACACACCTGCGTTGTGGCTTCACACACCTCCATGCTATGATTTCACACACCTCCATTCTGACTTCACACACCTCCATTCTGACTTCACACACCTCCATTCTGACTTCAAACACCTCTATTCTGTGTCTTCACAGACCTCCATTCTGTGACTTCACACACCTCCATTTTGACTTCACACACCTCCATTCTATGACTTCACACACCTCCATTCCATGACTTCAAACACCTTCATTCTGACTTCACACACCTCCATTCTCTGACTTCACAGACCTCAATTCTGTGACGTGACACACCTCCATTCTGACTTCACACACCTTCATTCTATGATTTCACACACCTCCATTCTATGACTTCACACACCTCTATTCTGTGACTTCACACACCTCCATTCTGACTTCACACCCCTCCATTCTGACTTCACACACCTCCATTCTCACTTCACACAGCTCCATTCTATGAATTCACACACCTCCATTCTGACTTCACACACCTCCATTCTGACTTCACACACCTCTATTCTGTGTCTTCACAGACCTCCATTCTGTGACTTCACACACCTCCATTTTGACTTCACACACCTCCATTCTGTGACTTCACACACCTCTATTCCATGAATTCAAACACCTTCATTCTGACTTCACACACCTCCATTCTCTGACTTCACAGACCTCAATTCTGTGACGTGACACACCTCCATTCTGACTTCACACACCTTCATTCTATGATTTCACACACCTCCATTCTATGACTTCACACACCTCCATTCTGTGACTTCACACACCTCCATTCTGACTTCACACCCCTCCATTCTGACTTCACACACCTCCATTCTCACTTCACACAGCTCCATTCTATGAATTCACACACCTCCATTCTGTGACTTCACACACCACCTTTTTGACTTCACACACCTCCATTCTGTGACTTCACACACCTCCATTCTGTGACTTCACACACCTCCGTTTTGACTTCACAAACTTCCAATCTGTGACTTCACACACCTCCATTTTGTGACTTCACACACTTCTATTGTTTCACTTCACAAACCTCCATTCTTTGACTTCACACACCGCCATTCCATGACTTCACAAACCTCCATTCTATGAGTTCACACACCTCCATTCTATGAGTTCACACACCTCCAATTTGACTTCACACATCTCCATTGTATGACTTCACACACCTTCATTCTTACTTCAGAAACATCCATTCTCTAACTTCACACACCCCCATTCTATGACTTCACAAACCTCCATTCTGTGACTTCACACACCTCCATTCTGAGTTCACACACCTCCTTTCTATGACTTCACACACTTCCATTCTATGACTTCACACACCTCCATTCTGTGGCTTCACACACCTACATTCTGAGTTCACACACCTCCATTCTGTGACTTTACACACCTCCATTCTTTGACTTCTTACACCTCCATTCTGTGACTTCACACACCTCGATCCTATGACTTCACACACCTCCATTCAATGAATTAACACACCTCCATTCTGTGATTTCACAAACCTCCATTCTATGACTTCACACACCTCCATTCTGTGACTTCACACACCTTCATTCTGAGTTCACACACCTACATTCTATGACTTCACAAACCTCCATTCTGAGTTCACAGACCTCCATTCTATGACTTCACACACCTCCATTCTATGACTTCACTCACCTCCATTCTGACTTCACACACCTCCATTCTGACTTCACACACCTTAATTCTGTGACTTCACACACCTCCATTCTATGATTTCACACACTTTCATTCTATGACTTCACACACCTCCATTCTGTGGCTTCACACACCTACATTCTGAGTTCACACACCTCCATTCTGTGACTTCACACACCTCCATTCTATGATTTCACACACCTCCAATCTGGCTTCACACACCTCCATTCTATGACTTCACACACCTCCATTCGTTGACATCAAAAAACACCATTCTATGACTTCACACAACTCCATTTTGACATCACACACCTCCATTCTATGAGTTCACAAACCTCCATTTTATGACTTCACACACTTCCATTCTATGACTTCACACACCTCAATTCTATGACTTCACACACCTCCATTCTATGACTTTAGACACCTCAATTCTGTGACTTCACACACCTCCACTCTATGACTTCAAACATCTTCATTCTTACTTCACAAACATCCATTCTGTGAATTCACACACCTCCATTCTTTGACTTCACACACCTTCATTCTGACTTCACACACCTCCATTCTGTGACTTCCCACACCTCCATTCTATGACTTCACACACCTCCATTCTGTGACTTCACACACCACCTTTTTGACTTCACACACCTCAATTCTGTGACTTCACACACCTCCATTCTGTGACTTCACACACCTCCGTTTTGACTTCACACACTTCCCTTCTGTGACTTCACACACCTCCATTCTGTGACTTCACACACCTCTATTATTTCACTTCACACACCTCAATTCTTTGACTTCACACACCTCCGTTCCATGATTTCACACACCTCCATTCTATGAGTTCACACACCTCCATTGTATGAGTTCACACACCTCCAATTTGACTTCACACCTCTATTCTATGACTTCACACACCTTCATTCTTACTTCAGAAACATCCATTCTCTGACTTCACACACCTCCATTCTATGACTTCACAAACCTCCATTCTGTGAGTTCACACACCTCCATTCTAGGACTTCACACACCTCCATTCTGTGATTTCACACACCTCCATTCTGAGTTCACACACCTCCATTCTGTGACTTCACACACCTCCATTCTGTGACTTCACACACCTCCATTCTGTGACTTCACACACCTCCATTCTATGAATTCACACACCTCCATTCTGTGATTTCACACACCTCCATTCTATGACTTCACACACCTCCATTCTGTGACTTCACACACCTCCATTCTGAGTTCACACACCTCCATTCTATGACTTCTCAAACCCCCATTCTGAGTTCACAGACCTCCATTCTATGACTTCACACACTTCCATTCTATGACTTCACACACCTCCATTCTGACTTCACACACCTCCATTCTGACTTCACACACCTCAATTCTTTGACTTCACACACCTCTATTCTATGATTTCACACACCTCCATTCTATGACTTCACACACCTCCATTCTATGACTTCACACACCTCATTTCTGAGTTGACACACCTCCATTCTGTGACTTAACACACCTCCAATCTGACTTCACACACCTCCATTCTATGACTTCACACACCTCCATTCGTTGACATAAAAACAACCATTCTATGACGTCACACAACTCCATTGTGACTTCACACACCTCCATTCTATGAATTCACACACCTCCATTTTATGACTTCACACACCTCCATTGTATGACTTCACACACCTCCATTCTGTGACTTCACCCACCTCCATTCTATGACTTCACAAACCTACATTCTGAGTTCACAGTCCTCCATTCTATGACTTCACACACCTCCATTCTATGACTTCACACACCTCCATTCTATGACCTCACACACCTCCATTCTGTGACTTCACACACCTCCATTCTATGACTTCACACACCTCCATTCTGTGAATTCACACACCTCCATTCTATGACTTCACACACTTCCATTCTATGACTTCACACACCTGCAATTTTACTTCACACACCTTCATTCCATGAGTTCACACACCTGCGTTGTGGCTTCACACACCTCCATGCTATGATTTCACACACCTCCATTCTGACTTCACACACCTCCATTCTGACTTCACACACCTCCATTCTGACTTCAAACACCTCTATTCTGTGTCTTCACAGACCTCCATTCTGTGACTTCACACACCTCCATTTTGACTTCACACACCTCCATTCTATGACTTCACACACCTCCATTCCATGACTTCAAACACCTTCATTCTGACTTCACACACCTCCATTCTCTGACTTCACAGACCTCAATTCTGTGACGTGACACACCTCCATTCTGACTTCACACACCTTCATTCTATGATTTCACACACCTCCATTCTATGACTTCACACACCTCTATTCTGTGACTTCACACACCTCCATTCTGACTTCACACCCCTCCATTCTGACTTCACACACCTCCATTCTCACTTCACACAGCTCCATTCTATGAATTCACACACCTCCATTCTGACTTCACACACCTCCATTCTGACTTCACACACCTCTATTCTGTGTCTTCACAGACCTCCATTCTGTGACTTCACACACCTCCATTTTGACTTCACACACCTCCATTCTGTGACTTCACACACCTCTATTCCATGAATTCAAACACCTTCATTCTGACTTCACACACCTCCATTCTCTGACTTCACAGACCTCAATTCTGTGACGTGACACACCTCCATTCTGACTTCACACACCTTCATTCTATGATTTCACACACCTCCATTCTATGACTTCACACACCTCCATTCTGTGACTTCACACACCTCCATTCTGACTTCACACCCCTCCATTCTGACTTCACACACCTCCATTCTCACTTCACACAGCTCCATTCTATGAATTCACACACCTCCATTCTGTGACTTCACACACCACCTTTTTGACTTCACACACCTCCATTCTGTGACTTCACACACCTCCATTCTGTGACTTCACACACCTCCGTTTTGACTTCACAAACTTCCAATCTGTGACTTCACACACCTCCATTTTGTGACTTCACACACTTCTATTGTTTCACTTCACAAACCTCCATTCTTTGACTTCACACACCGCCATTCCATGACTTCACAAACCTCCATTCTATGAGTTCACACCCCTCCATTCTATGAGTTCACACACCTCCAATTTGACTTCACACATCTCCATTGTATGACTTCACACACCTTCATTCTTACTTCAGAAACATCCATTCTCTAACTTCACACACCCCCATTCTATGACTTCACAAACCTCCATTCTGTGACTTCACACACCTCCATTCTGAGTTCACACACCTCCTTTCTATGACTTCACACACTTCCATTCTATGACTTCACACACCTCCATTCTGTGGCTTCACACACCTACATTCTGAGTTCACACACCTCCATTCTGTGACTTTACACACCTCCATTCTTTGACTTCTTACACCTCCATTCTGTGACTTCACACACCTCGATCCTATGACTTCACACACCTCCATTCAATGAATTAACACAGCTCCATTCTGTGATTTCACAAACCTCCATTCTATGACTTCACACACCTCCATTCTGTGACTTCACACACCTTCATTCTGAGTTCACACACCTACATTCTATGACTTCACAAACCTCCATTCTGAGTTCACAGACCTCCATTCTATGACTTCACACACCTCCATTCTATGACTTCACTCACCTCCATTCTGACTTCACACACCTCCATTCTGACTTCACACACCTTAATTCTGTGACTTCACACACCTCCATTCTATGACTTCACACACCTCCATTCTGTGACTTCACACACCACCTTTTTCACTTCACACACCTCCATTCTGTGACTTCACACAACTCCATTCTGTGACTTCACACACCTCGGTTTTGACTTAACACACTTCCCTTCTGTGACTTCATACACCTCCATTCTGTGACTTCACACACCTCTATTATTTCACTTCACACACCTGCATTCTTTGACTTCACACACCTCCATTCCATGATTTCACACACCTCCATTCTATGAATTCACACACCTCCATTGTATGAGTTCACACACCTCCAATTTGACTTCACACACCTCCATTCTGTGACTTCACACACCTCCATTCTGTGACTTCACACACCTCCGTTTTGACTTCACAAACTTCCAATCTGTGACTTCACACACCTCCATTTTGTGACTTCACACACCTCTATTGTTTCACTTCACAAACCTCCATTCTTTGACTTCACACACCGCCATTCCATGACTTCACAAACCTCCATTCTATGAGTTCACACACCTCCATTCTATGAGTTCACACACCTCCAATTTGACTTCACACATCTCCATTCTATGACTTCACACACCTTCATTCTTACTTCAGAAACATCCATTCTCTAACTTCACACACCCCCATTCTATGACTTCACAAACCTCCATTCTGTGACTTCACACACCTCCATTCTGAGTTCACACACCTCCTTTCTATGACTTCACACACTTCCATTCTATGACTTCACACACCTGCATTCTTTGACTTCACACACCTCCATTCCATGATTTCACACACCTCCATTCTATGAGTTCACACACCTCCATTGTATGAGTTCACACACCTCCAATTTGACTTCACACACCTCTATTCTATGACTTCACACACCTTCATTCTTACTTCAGAAACATGCATTCTCTGACTTCACACACCTCCATTCTATGACTTCACAAACCTCCATTCTGTGAGTTCACACACCTCCATTCTAGGACTTCACACACCTCCACTCTGTGGTTTCACACACCTCCATTCTGAGTTCACACACCTCCATTCTGTGACTTCACACACCTCCATTCTGTGACTTCACACACCTCCATTCTATGAATTCACACACCTCCATTCTGTGATTTCACACACCTCCATTCTATGACTTCACACACCTCCATTCTGTGACTTCACACACCTCCATTCTGAGTTCACACACCTCCATTCTATGACTTCACAAACCCCCATTCTGAGTTCACAGACCTCCATTCTATGACTTCACACACTTCCATTCTATGACTTCACACACCTCCATTCTGACTTCACACACCTCCATTCTGACTTCACACACCTCAATTCTTTGACTTCACACACCTCCATTCTATGATTTCACACACCTCCATTCTATGACTTCACACACCTCCATTCTATGACTTCACACACCTCATTTCTGAGTTGACACACCTCCATTCTGTCACTTCACACACCTCCAATCTGACTTCACACACCTCCATTCTATGACTTCACACACCTCCATTCGTTGACATAAAAACAACCATTCTATGACTTCACACAACTCCATTGTGACTTCACACACCTCCATTCTATGAATTCACACACCTCCATTTTATGACTTCACACACCTCCATTCTATGACATCACACACCTCCATTCTGTGACTTCACACACCTCCATTCTATGACTTCACACACCTCCATTCGTTGACATCAAAAAACACCATGTTATGACTTCACACAACTCCATTTTGACTTCACACACCTCCATTCTATGAGTTCACACACCTCCATTCTGTGATTTCACACACCTCCAATCTGACTTCACACACCTCCATTCTGTGACTTCACACACCTCCATTCTGTGACTTCACACACCACCTTTTTCACTTCACACACCTCCATTCTGTGACTTCACACACCTCCATTCTGTGACTTCACACATCTCGGTTTTGACTTCACACACTTCCCTTCTGTGACTTCATACACCTCCATTCTGTGACTTCACACACCTCTATTATTTCACTTCACACACCTGCATTCTTTGACTTCACACACCTCCATTCCATGATTTCACACACCTCCATTCTATGAGTTCACACACCTCCATTGTATGAGTTCACACACCTCCAATTTGACTTCACACACCTCCATTCTGTGACTTCACACACCTCCATTCTGTGACTTCACACACCTCCGTTTTGACTTCACAAACTTCCAATCTGTGACTTCACACACCTCCATTTTGTGACTTCACACACCTCTATTGTTTCACTTCACAAACCTCCATTCTTTGACTTCACACACCGCCATTCCATGACTTCACAAACCTCCATTCTATGAGTTCACACACCTCCATTCTATGAGTTCACACACCTCCAATTTGACTTCACACATCTCCATTCTATGACTTCACACACCTTCATTCTTACTTCAGAAACATCCATTCTCTAACTTCACACACCCCCATTCTATGACTTCACAAACCTCCATTCTGTGACTTCACACACCTCCATTCTGAGTTCACACACCTCCTTTCTATGACTTCACACACTTCCATTCTATGACTTCACACACCTCCATTCTGTGGCTTCACACACCTACATTCTGAGTTCACACACCTCCATTCTGTGACTTCACACACCTCCATTCTTTGACTTCTTACACCTCCATTCTGTGACTTCACACACCTCGATCCTATGACTTCACACACCTCCATTCAATGAATTAACACACCTCCATTCTGTGATTTCACAAACCTCCATTCTATGACTTCACACACCTCCATTCTGTGACTTCACACACCTTCATTCTGAGTTCACACACCTACATTCTATGACTTCACAAACCTCCATTCTGAGTTCACAGACCTCCATTCTATGACTTCACACACCTCCATTCTATGACTTCACTCACCTCCATTCTGACTTCACACACCTCCATTCTGACTTCACACACCTTAATTCTGTGACTTCACACACCTCCATTCTATGACTTCACACACCTCCATTCTGTGACTTCACACACCACCTTTTTCACTTCACACACCTCCATTCTGTGACTTCACACACCTCCATTCTGTGACTTCACACACCTCGGTTTTGACTTCACACACTTCCCTTCTGTGACTTCATACACCTCCATTCTGTGACTTCACACACCTCTATTATTTCACTTCACACACCTGCATTCTTTGACTTCACACACCTCCATTCCATGATTTCACACACCTCCATTCTATGAGTTCACACACCTCCATTGTATGAGTTCACACACCTCCAATTTGACTTCACACACCTCTATTCTATGACTTCACACACCTTCATTCTTACTTCAGAAACATGCATTCTCTGACTTCACACACCTCCATTCTATGACTTCACAAACCTCCATTCTGTGAGTTCACACACCTCCATTCTAGGACTTCACACACCTCCACTCTGTGGTTTCACACACCTCCATTCTGAGTTCACACACCTCCATTCTGTGACTTCACACACCTCCATTCTGTGACTTCACACACCTCCATTCTGTGACTTCACACACCTCCATTCTATGAATTCACACACCTCCATTCTGTGATTTCACACACCTCCATTCTATGACTTCACACACCTCCATTCTGTGACTTCACACACCTCCATTCTGAGTTCACACACCTCCATTCTATGACTTCACAAACCCCCATTCTGAGTTCACAGACCTCCATTCTATGACTTCACACACTTCCATTCTATGACTTCACACACCTCCATTCTGACTTCACACACCTCCATTCTGACTTCACACACCTCAATTCTTTGACTTCACACACCTCCATTCTATGATTTCACACACCTCCATTCTATGACTTCACACACCTCCATTCTATGACTTCACACACCTCATTTCTGAGTTGACACACCTCCATTCTGTCACTTCACACACCTCCAATCTGACTTCACACACCTCCATTCTATGACTTCACACACCTCCATTCGTTGACATAAAAACAACCATTCTATGACTTCACACAACTCCATTGTGACTTCACACACCTCCATTCTATGAATTCACACACCTCCATTTTATGACTTCACACACCTCCATTCTATGACATCACACACCTCCATTCTGTGACTTCACACACCTCCATTCTATGACTTCACACACCTCCATTCGTTGACATCAAAAAACACCATGTTATGACTTCACACAACTCCATTTTGACTTCACACACCTCCATTCTATGAGTTCACACACCTCCATTCTGTGATTTCACACACCTCCAATCTGACTTCACACACCTCCATTCTGTGACTTCACACACCTCCACTCTATGACTTCAAACACCTTCATTCTTACTTCACAAACATCCATTCTGTGACTTCACACACCTCCATTCTGTGACTTCACACACCTTCATTCTGACTTCACACACCTCCATTCTGGGACTTCACACACCTTAATTCTGTGACTTCACACACCTCCATTCTGACTTCACACACCTCCATTCTATGATTTCACACACCTCCATTCTATGACTTCACACACCTCCATTCTGTGACTTCACACACCACCTTTTTGATTTCACACACCTCCATTCTATGACTTCACACACCTCCATTCTCTGACTTCACAGACCTCAATTCTGTGACGTGACACACCTCCATTCTGACTTCACACACCTTCATTCTATGATTTCACACACCTCCATTCTATGACTTCACACACCTCTATTCTGTGACTTCACACACCTCCATTCTGACTTCACACCCCTCCATTCTGACTTCACACACCTCCATTCTCACTTCACACTGCTCCATTCTATGAATTCACACACCTCCATTCTGACTTCACACACCTCCATTCTGACTTCACACACCTCTATTCTGTGTCTTCACAGACCTCCATTCTGTGACTTCACACACCTCCATTTTGACTTCACACACCTCCATTCTGTGACTTCACACACCTCTATTCCATGACTTCAAACACCTTCATTCTGACTTCACACACGTCCATTCTCTGACTTCACAGACCTCAATTCTGTGACGTGACACACCTCCATTCTGACTTCAGACACCTTCATTCTATGATTTCACACACCTCCATTCTATGACTTCACACACCTCCATTCTGTGACTTCACACACCTCCATTCTATGAATTCACACACCTCCATTTTATGACTTCACACACCTCCATTGTATGACTTCACACACCTCCATTCTGTGACTTCACCCACCTCCATTCTATGACTTCACAAACCTACATTCTGAGTTCACAGTCCTCCATTCTATGACTTCACACACCTCCATTCTATGACTTCACACACCTCCATTCTATGACTTCACACACCTCCATTCTGTGACTTCACACACCTCCATTCTATGACTTCACACACCTCCATTCTGTGACTTCACACACCTCCATTCTATGACTTCACACACTTCCATTCTATGACTTCACACACCTGCAATTTTACTTCACACACCTTCATTCCATGAGTTCACACACCTGCGTTGTGGCTTCACACACCTCCATGCTATGATTTCACACACCTCCATTCTGACTTCACACACCTCCATTCTGACTTCACACACCTCCATTCTGACTTCACACACCTCTATTCTGTGTCTTCACAGACCTCCATTCTGTGACTTCACACACCTCCATTTTGACTTCACACACCTCCATTCTGTGACTTCACACACCTCTATTCCATATCGTCAAACACCTTCATTCTGACTTCACACACCTCCATTCTCTGACTTCACAGACCTCAATTCTGTGACGTGACACACCTCCATTCTGACTTCACACACCTTCATTCTATGATTTCACACACCTCCATTCTATGACTTCACACACCTCTATTCTGTGACTTCACACACCTCCATTCTGACTTCACACCCCTCCATTCTGACTTCACACACCTCCATTCTCACTTCACACAGCTCCATTCTATGAATTCACACACCTCCATTCTGACTTCACACACCTCCATTCTGACTTCACACACCTCTATTCTGTGTCTTCACAGACCTCCATTCTGTGACTTCACACACCTCCATTTTGACTTCACACACCTCCATTCTGTGACTTCACACACCTCTATTCCATGAGTTCAAACACCTTCATTCTGACTTCACACACCTCCATTCTCTGACTTCACAGACCTCAATTCTGTGACGTGACACACCTCCATTCTGACTTCACACACCTTCATTCTATGATTTCACACACCTCCATTCTATGACTTCACACACCTCCATTCTGTGACTTCACACACATCCATTCTGACTTCACACCCCTCAATTCTGACTTCACACACCTCCATTCTCACTTCACACAGCTCCATTCTATGAATTCACACACCTCCATTCTGTGACTTCACACACCACCTTTTTGACTTCACACACCTCCATTCTGTGACTTCACACACCTCCATTCTGTGACTTCACACACCTCCGTTTTGACTTCACAAACTTCCAATCTGTGACTTCACACACCTCCATTTTGTGACTTCACACACCTCTATTGTTTCACTTCACAAACCTCCATTCTTTGACTTCACACACCGCCATTCCATGACTTCACAAACCTCCATTCTATGAGTTCACACACCTCCATTCTATGAGTTCACACACCTCCAATTTGACTTCACACATCTCCATTCTATGACTTCACACACCTTCATTCTTACTTCAGAAACATCCATTCTCTAACTTCACACACCCCCATTCTATGACTTCACAAACCTCCATTCTGTGACTTCACACACCTCCATTCTGAGTTCACACACCTCCTTTCTATGACTTCACACACTTCCATTCTATGACTTCACACACCTCCATTCTGTGGCTTCACACACCTACATTCTGAGTTCACACACCTCCATTCTGTGACTTCACACACCTCCATTCTTTGACTTCTTACACCTCCATTCTGTGACTTCACACACCTCGATCCTATGACTTCACACACCTCCATTCAATGAATTAACACACCTCCATTCTGTGATTTCACAAACCTCCATTCTATGACTTCACACACCTCCATTCTGTGACTTCACACACCTTCATTCTGAGTTCACACACCTACATTCTATGACTTCACAAACCTCCATTCTGAGTTCACAGACCTCCATTCTATGACTTCACACACCTCCATTCTATGACTTCACTCACCTCCATTCTGACTTCACACACCTCCATTCTGACTTCACACACCTTAATTCTGTGACTTCACACACCTCCATTCTATGACTTCACACACCTCCATTCTGTGACTTCACACACCACCTTTTTCACTTCACACACCTCCATTCTGTGACTTCACACACCTCCATTCTGTGACTTCACACACCTCGGTTTTGACTTCACACACTTCCCTTCTGTGACTTCATACACCTCCATTCTGTGACTTCACACACCTCTATTATTTCACTTCACACACCTGCATTCTTTGACTTCACACACCTCCATTCCATGATTTCACACACCTCCATTCTATGAGTTCACACACCTCCATTGTATGAGTTCACACACCTCCAATTTGACTTCACACACCTCTATTCTATGACTTCACACACCTTCATTCTTACTTCAGAAACATGCATTCTCTGACTTCACACACCTCCATTCTATGACTTCACAAACCTCCATTCTGTGAGTTCACACACCTCCATTCTAGGACTTCACACACCTCCACTCTGTGGTTTCACACACCTCCATTCTGAGTTCACACACCTCCATTCTGTGACTTCACACACCTCCATTCTGTGACTTCACACACCTCCATTCTGTGACTTCACACACCTCCATTCTATGAATTCACACACCTCCATTCTGTGATTTCACACACCTCCATTCTATGACTTCACACACCTCCATTCTGTGACTTCACACACCTCCATTCTGAGTTCACACACCTCCATTCTATGACTTCACAAACCCCCATTCTGAGTTCACAGACCTCCATTCTATGACTTCACACACTTCCATTCTATGACTTCACACACCTCCATTCTGACTTCACACACCTCCATTCTGACTTCACACACCTCAATTCTTTGACTTCACACACCTCCATTCTATGATTTCACACACCTCCATTCTATGACTTCACACACCTCCATTCTATGACTTCACACACCTCATTTCTGAGTTGACACACCTCCATTCTGTCACTTCACACACCTCCAATCTGACTTCACACACCTCCATTCTATGACTTCACACACCTCCATTCGTTGACATAAAAACAACCATTCTATGACTTCACACAACTCCATTGTGACTTCACACACCTCCATTCTATGAATTCACACACCTCCATTTTATGACTTCACACACCTCCATTCTATGACATCACACACCTCCATTCTGTGACTTCACACACCTCCATTCTATGACTTCACACACCTCCATTCGTTGACATCAAAAAACACCATGTTATGACTTCACACAACTCCATTTTGACTTCACACACCTCCATTCTATGAGTTCACACACCTCCATTCTGTGATTTCACACACCTCCAATCTGACTTCACACACCTCCATTCTGTGACTTCACACACCTCCACTCTATGACTTCAAACACCTTCATTCTTACTTCACAAACATCCATTCTGTGACTTCACACACCTCCATTCTGTGACTTCACACACCTTCATTCTGACTTCACACACCTCCATTCTGGGACTTCACACACCTTAATTCTGTGACTTCACACACCTCCATTCTGACTTCACACACCTCCATTCTATGATTTCACACACCTCCATTCCATGACTTCACACACCTCCATTCTGTGACTTCACACACCACCTTTTTGATTTCACACACCTCCATTCTATGACTTCACACACCTCCATTCTCTGACTTCACAGACCTCAATTCTGTGACGTGACACACCTCCATTCTGACTTCACACACCTTCATTCTATGATTTCACACACCTCCATTCTATGACTTCACACACCTCTATTCTGTGACTTCACACACCTCCATTCTGACTTCACACCCCTCCATTCTGACTTCACACACCTCCATTCTCACTTCACACTGCTCCATTCTATGAATTCACACACCTCCATTCTGACTTCACACACCTCCATTCTGACTTCACACACCTCTATTCTGTGTCTTCACAGACCTCCATTCTGTGACTTCACACACCTCCATTTTGACTTCACACACCTCCATTCTGTGACTTCACACACCTCTATTCCATGACTTCAAACACCTTCATTCTGACTTCACACACGTCCATTCTCTGACTTCACAGACCTCAATTCTGTGACGTGACACACCTCCATTCTGACTTCAGACACCTTCATTCTATGATTTCACACACCTCCATTCTATGACTTCACACACCTCCATTCTGTGACTTCACACACCTCCATTCTATGAATTCACACACCTCCATTTTATGACTTCACACACCTCCATTGTATGACTTCACACACCTCCATTCTGTGACTTCACCCACCTCCATTCTATGACTTCACAAACCTACATTCTGAGTTCACAGTCCTCCATTCTATGACTTCACACACCTCCATTCTATGACTTCACACACCTCCATTCTATGACTTCACACACCTCCATTCTGTGACTTCACACACCTCCATTCTATGACTTCACACACCTCCATTCTGTGACTTCACACACCTCCATTCTATGACTTCACACACTTCCATTCTATGACTTCACACACCTGCAATTTTACTTCACACACCTTCATTCCATGAGTTCACACACCTGCGTTGTGGCTTCACACACCTCCATGCTATGATTTCACACACCTCCATTCTGACTTCACACACCCCCATTCTGATTTCACACACCTCCATTCTGACTTCACACACCTCTATTCTGTGTCTTCACAGACCTCCATTCTGTGACTTCACACACCTCCATTTTGACTTCACACACCTCCATTCTGTGACTTCACACACCTCTATTCCATATCGTAAAACACCTTCATTCTGACTTCACACACCTCCATTCTCTGACTTCACAGACCTCAATTCTGTGACGTGACACACCTCCATTCTGACTTCACACACCTTCATTCTATGATTTCACACACCTCCATTCTATGACTTCACACACCTCTATTCTGTGACTTCACACACCTCCATTCTGACTTCACACCCCTCCATTCTGACTTCACACACCACCATTCTCACTTCACACAGCTCCATTCTATGAATTCACACACCTCCATTCTGACTTCACACACCTCCATTCTGACTTCACACACCTCTATTCTGTGTCTTCACAGACCTCCATTCTGTGACTTCACACACCTCCATTTTGACTTCACACACCTCCATTCTGTGACTTCACACACCTCTATTCCATGAGTTCAAACACCTTCATTCTGACTTCACACACCTCCATTCTCTGACTTCACAGACCTCAATTCTGTGACGTGACACACCTCCATTCTGACTTCACACACCTTCATTCTATGATTTCACACACCTCCATTCTATGACTTCACACACCTCCATTCTGTGACTTCACACACCTCCATTCTGACTTCACACCCCTCCATTCTGACTTCACACACCTCCATTCTCACTTCACACAGCTCCATTCTATGAATTCACACACCTCCATTCTGTGACTTCACACACCACCTTTTTGACTTCACACACCTCCATTCTGTGACTTCACACACCTCCATTCTGTGACTTCACACACCTCCGTTTTGACTTCACAAACTTCCAATCTGTGACTTCACACACCTCCATTTTGTGACTTCACACACCTCTATTGTTTCACTTCACAAACCTCCATTCTTTGACTTCACACACCGCCATTCCATGACTTCACAAACCTCCATTCTATGAGTTCACACACCTCCATTCTATGAGTTCACACACCTCCAATTTGACTTCACACATCTCCATTGTATGACTTCACACACCTTCATTCTTACTTCAGAAACATCCATTCTCTAACTTCACACACCCCCATTCTATGACTTCACAAACCTCCATTCTGTGACTTCACACACCTCCATTCTGAGTTCACACACCTCCTTTCTATGACTTCACACACTTCCATTCTATGACTTCACACACCTCCATTCTGTGGCTTCACACACCTACATTCTGAGTTCACACACCTCCATTCTGTGACTTCACACACCTCCATTCTTTGACTTCTTACACCTCCATTCTGTGACTTCACACACCTCGATCCTATGACTTCACACACCTCCATTCAATGAATTAACACACCTCCATTCTGTGATTTCACAAACCTCCATTCTATGACTTCACACACCTCCATTCTGTGACTTCACACACCTTCATTCTGAGTTCACACACCTACATTCTATGACTTCACAAACCTCCATTCTGAGTTCACAGACCTCCATTCTATGACTTCAGACACCTCCATTCTATGACTTCACTCACCTCCATTCTGACTTCACACACCTCCATTCTGACTTCACACACCTTAATTCTGTGACTTCACACACCTCCATTCTATGACTTCACACACCTCCATTCTGTGACTTCACACACCACCTTTTTCACTTCACACACCTCCATTCTGTGACTTCACACACCTCCATTCTGTGACTTCACACACCTCCGTTTTGACTTCACACACTTCCCTTCTGTGACTTCATACACCTCCATTCTGTGACTTCACACACCTCTATTATTTCACTTCACACACCTGCATTCTTTGACTTCACACACCTCCATTCCATGATTTCACACACCTCCATTCTATGAGTTCACACACCTCCATTGTATGAGTTCACACACCTCCAATTTGACTTCACACACCTCTATTCTATGACTTCACACACATTCATTCTTACTTCAGAAACATGCATTCTCTGACTTCACACACCTCCATTCTATGACTTCACAAACCTCCATTCTGTGAGTTCACACACCTCCATTCTAGGACTTCACACACCTCCACTCTGTGGTTTCACACACCTCCATTCTGAGTTCACACACCTCCATTCTGTGACTTCACACACCTCCATTCTGTGACTTCACACACCTCCATTCTGTGACTTCACACACCTCCATTCTATGAATTCACACACCTCCATTCTGTGATTTCACACACCTCCATTCTATGACTTCACACACCTCCATTCTGTGACTTCACACACCTCCATTCTGAGTTCACACACCTCCATTCTATGACTTCACAAACCCCCATTCTGAGTTCACAGACCTCCATTCTATGACTTCACACACTTCCATTCTATGACTTCACACACCTCCATTCTGACTTCACACACCTCCATTCTGACTTCACACACCTCAATTCTTTGACTTCACACACCTCCATTCTATGATTTCACACACCTCCATTCTATGACTTCACACACCTCCATTCTATGACTTCACACACCTCATTTCTGAGTTGACACACCTCCATTCTGTCACTTCACACACCTCCAATCTGACTTCACACACCTCCATTCTATGACTTCACACACCTCCATTCGTTGACATAAAAACAACCATTCTATGACTTCACACAACTCCATTGTGACTTCACACACCTCCATTCTATGAATTCACACACCTCCATTTTATGACTTCACACACCTCCATTCTATGACATCACACACCTCCATTCTGTGACTTCACACACCTCCATTCTATGACTTCACACACCTCCATTCGTTGACATCAAAAAACACCATGTTATGACTTCACACAACTCCATTTTGACTTCACACACCTCCATTCTATGAGTTCACACACCTCCATTCTGTGATTTCACACACCTCCAATCTGACTTCACACACCTCCATTCTGTGACTTCACACACCTCCACTCTATGACTTCAAACACCTTCATTCTTACTTCACAAACATCCATTCTGTGACTTCACACACCTCCATTCTGTGACTTCACACACCTTCATTCTGACTTCACACACCTCCATTCTGGGACTTCACACACCTTAATTCTGTGACTTCACACACCTCCATTCTGACTTCACACACCTCCATTCTATGATTTCACACATCTCCATTCTATGACTTCACACACCTCCATTCTGTGACTTCACACACCACCTTTTTGATTTCACACACCTCCATTCTATGACTTCACACACCTCCATTCTCTGACTTCACAGACCTCAATTCTGTGACGTGACACACCTCCATTCTGACTTCACACACCTTCATTCTATGATTTCACACACCTCCATTCTATGACTTCACACACCTCCATTCTGACTTCACACCCCTCCATTCTGACTTCACACACCTCCATTCTCACTTCACACTGCTCCATTCTATGAATTCACACACCTCCATTCTGACTTCACACACCTCCATTCTGACTTCACACACCTCTATTCTGTGTCTTCACAGACCTCCATTCTGTGACTTCACACACCTCCATTTTGACTTCACACACCTCCATTCTGTGACTTCACACACCTCTATTCCATGACTTCAAACACCTTCATTCTGACTTCACACACGTCCATTCTCTGACTTCACAGACCTCAATTCTGTGACGTGACACACCTCCATTCTGACTTCAGACACCTTCATTCTATGATTTCACACACCTCCATTCTATGACTTCACACACCTCCATTCTGTGACTTCACACACCTCCATTCTATGAATTCACACACCTCCATTTTATGACTTCACACACCTCCATTGTATGACTTCACACACCTCCATTCTGTGACTTCACCCACCTCCATTCTATGACTTCACAAACCTACATTCTGAGTTCACAGTCCTCCATTCTATGACTTCACACACCTCCATTCTATGACTTCACACACCTCCATTCTGTGACTTCACACACCTCCATTCTATGACTTCACACACCTCCATTCTGTGACTTCACACACCTCCATTCTATGACTTCACACACTTCCATTCTATGACTTCACACACCTGCAATTTTACTTCACACACCTTCATTCCATGAGTTCACACACCTGCGTTGTGGCTTCACACACCTCCATGCTATGATTTCACACACCTCCATTCTGACTTCACACACCTCCATTCTGACTTCACACACCTCCATTCTGACTTCACACACCTCTATTCTGTGTCTTCACAGACCTCCATTCTGTGACTTCACACACCTCCATTTTGACTTCACACACCTCCATTCTGTGACTTCACACACCTCTATTCCATATCGTCAAACACCTTCATTCTGACTTCACACACCTCCATTCTCTGACTTCACAGACCTCAATTCTGTGACGTGACACACCTCCATTCTGACTTCACACACCTTCATTCTATGATTTCACACACCTCCATTCTATGACTTCACACACCTCTATTCTGTGACTTCACACACCTCCATTCTGACTTCACACCCCGCCATTCTGACTTCACACACCTCCATTCTCACTTCACACAGCTCCATTCTATGAATTCACACACCTCCATTCTGACTTCACACACCTCCATTCTGACTTCACACACCTCTATTCTGTGTCTTCACAGACCTCCATTCTGTGACTTCACACACCTCCATTTTGACTTCACACACCTCCATTCTGTGACTTCACACACCTCTATTCCATGACTTCAAACACCTTCATTCTGACTTCACACACCTCCATTCTCTGACTTCACAGACCTCAATTCTGTGACTTGACACACCTCCATTCTGACTTCACACACCTTCATTCTATGATTTCACACACCTCCATTCTATGACTTCACACACCTCCATTCTGTGACTTCACACACCTCCATTCTGACTTCACACCCCTCCATTCTGACTTCACACACCTCCATTCTCACTTCACACAGCTCCATTCTATGAATTCACACACCTCCATTCTGTGACTTCACACACCACCTTTTTGACTTCACACACCTCCATTCTGTGACTTCACACACCTCCATTCTGTGACTTCACACACCTCCGTTTTGACTTCACAAACTTCCAATCTGTGACTTCACACACCTCCATTTTGTGACTTCACACACTTCTATTGTTTCACTTCACAAACCTCCATTCTTTGACTTCACACACCGCCATTCCATGACTTCACAAACCTCCATTCTATGAGTTCACACACCTCCATTCTATGAGTTCACACACCTCCAATTTGACTTCACACATCTCCATTCTATGAATTCACACACCTTCATTCTTACTTCAGAAACATCCATTCTCTAACTTCACACACCTCCATTCTATGACTTCACAAACCTCCATTCTGTGACTTCACACACCTCCATTCTGAGTTCACACACCTCCTTTCTATGACTTCACACACTTCCATTCTATGACTTCACACACCTCCATTTTGTGGCTTCACACACCTACATTCTGAGTTCACACACCTCCATTCTGTGACTTCACACACCTCCATTCTTTGACTTCTTACACCTCCATTCTGTGACTTCACACACCTCGATCCTATGACTTCACACACCTCCATTCAATGAATTAACACACCTCCATTCTGTGATTTCACAAACCTCCATTCTATGACTTCACACACCTCCATTCTGTGACTTCACACACCTCCATTCTGAGTTCACACACCTCCATTCTATGACTTCACAAACCTCCATTCTGAGTTCACAGACCTCCATTCTATGACTTCACACACCTCCATTCTATGACTTCACTCACCTCCATTCTGACTTCACACACCTCCATTCTGACTTCACACACCTTAATTCTGTGACTTCACACACCTCCATTCTATGACTTCACACACCTCCATTCTGTGACTTCACACACCACCTTTTTCACTTCACACACCTCCATTCTGTGACTTCACACACCTCCATTCTGTGACTTCACACACCTCCGTTTTGACTTCACACACTTCCCTTCTGTGACTTCATACACCTCCATTCTGTGACTTCACACACCTCTATTATTTCACTTCACACACCTCCATTCTTTGACTTCACACACCTCCATTCCATGATTTCACACACCTCCATTCTATGAGTTCACACACCTCCATTGTATGAGTTCACACACCTCCAATTTGACTTCACACACCTCTATTCTATGACTTCACACACCTTCATTCTTACTTCAGAAACATGCATTCTCTGACTTCACACACCTCCATTCTATGACTTCACAAACCTCCATTCTGTGAGTTCACACACCTCCATTCTAGGACTTCACACACCTCCATTCTGTGGTTTCACACACCTCCATTCTGAGTTCACACACCTCCATTCTGTGACTTCACACACCTCCATTCTGTGACTTCACACACCTCCATTCTGTGACTTCACACACCTCCATTCTATGAATTCACACACCTCCATTCTGTGATTTCACACACCTCCATTCTATGACTTCACACACCTCCATTCTGTGACTTCACAAACCCCCATTCTGAGTTCACAGACCTCCATACTATGACTTCACACACTTCCATTCTATGACTTCACACACCTCCATTCTGACTTCACACACCTCCATTCTGACTTCACACACCTCAATTCTTTGACTTCACACACCTCCATTCTATGATTTCACACACCTCCATTCTATGACTTCACACACCTCCATTCTATGACTTCACACACCTCATTTCTGAGTTGACACACCTCCATTCTGTCACTTCACACACCTCCAATCTGACTTCACACACCTCCATTCTATGACTTCACACACCTCCATTCGTTGACATAAAAACAACCATTCTATGACTTCACACAACTCCATTGTGACTTCACACACCTCCATTCTATGAATTCACACACCTCCATTTTATGACTTCACACACCTCCATTCTATGACATCACACACCTCCATTCTGTGACTTCACACACCTCCATTCTATGACTTCACACACCTCCATTCGTTGACATCAAAAAACACCATGTTATGACTTCACACAACTCCATTTTGACTTCACACACCTCCATTCTATGAGTTCACACACCTCCATTCTGTGATTTCACACACCTCCAATCTGACTTCACACACCTCCATTCTGTGACTTCACACACCTCCACTCTATGACTTCAAACACCTTCATTCTTACTTCACAAACATCCATTCTGTGACTTCACACACCTCCATTCTGTGACTTCACACACCTTCATTCTGACTTCACACACCTCCATTCTGGGACTTCACACACCTTAATTCTGTGACTTCACACACCTCCATTCTGACTTCACACACCTCCATTCTATGATTTCACACACCTCCATTCTATGACTTCACACACCTCCATTCTGTGACTTCACACACCACCTTTTTGATTTCACACACCTCCATTCTATGACTTCACACACCTCCATTCTCTGACTTCACAGACCTCAATTCTGTGACGTGACACACCTCCATTCTGACTTCACACACCTTCATTCTATGATTTCACACACCTCCATTCTATGACTTCACACACCTCCATTCTGACTTCACACCCCTCCATTCTGACTTCACACACCTCCATTCTCACTTCACACTGCTCCATTCTATGAATTCACACACCTCCATTCTGACTTCACACACCTCCATTCTGACTTCACACACCTCTATTCTGTGTCTTCACAGACCTCCATTCTGTGACTTCACACACCTCCATTTTGACTTCACACACCTCCATTCTGTGACTTCACACACCTCTATTCCATGACTTCAAACACCTTCATTCTGACTTCACACACGTCCATTCTCTGACTTCACAGACCTCAATTCTGTGACGTGACACACCTCCATTCTGACTTCCGACACCTTCATTCTATGATTTCACACACCTCCATTCTATGACTTCACACACCTCCATTCTGTGACTTCACACACCTCCATTCTATGAATTTACACACCTCCATTTTATGACTTCACACACCTCCATTGTATGACTTCACACACCTCCATTCTGTGACTTCACCCACCTCCATTCTATGACTTCACAAACCTACATTCTGAGTTCACAGTCCTCCATTCTATGACTTCACACACCTCCATTCTATGACTTCACACACCTCCATTCTATGACTTCACACACCTCCATTCTGTGACTTCACACACCTCCATTCTATGACTTCACACACCTCCATTCTGTGACTTCACACACCTCCATTCTATGACTTCACACACTTCCATTCTATGACTTCACACACCTGCAATTTTACTTCACACACCTTCATTCCATGAGTTCACACACCTGCGTTGTGGCTTCACACACCTCCATGCTATGATTTCACACACCTCCATTCTGACTTCACACACCTCCATTCTGACTTCACACACCTCCATTCTGACTTCACACACCTCTATTCTGTGTCTTCACAGACCTCCATTCTGTGACTTCACACACCTCCATTTTGACTTCACACACCTCCATTCTGTGACTTTACACACCTCTATTCCATATCGTCAAACACCTTCATTCTGACTTCACACACCTCCATTCTCTGACTTCACAGACCTCAATTCTGTGACGTGACACACCTCCATTCTGACTTCACACACCTTCATTCTATGATTTCACACACCTCCATTCTATGACTTCACACACCTCTATTCTGTGACTTCACACACCTCCATTCTGACTTCACACCCCTCCATTCTGACTTCACACACCTCCATTCTCACTTCACACAGCTCCATTCTATGAATTCACACACCTCCATTCTGACTTCACACACCTCCATTCTGACTTCACACACCTCTATTCTGTGTCTTCACAGACCTCCATTCTGTGACTTCACACACCTCCATTTTGACTTCACACACCTCCATTCTGTGACTTCACACACCTCTATTCCATGACTTCAAACACCTTCATTCTGACTTCACACACCTCCATTCTCTGACTTCACAGACCTCAATTCTGTGACTTGACACACCTCCATTCTGACTTCACACACCTTCATTCTATGATTTCACACACCTCCATTCTATGACTTCACACACCTCCATTCTGTGACTTCACACACCTCCATTCTGACTTCACACCCCTCCATTCTGACTTCACACACCTCCATTCTCACTTCACACAGCTCCATTCTATGAATTCACACACCTCCATTCTGTGACTTCACACACCACCTTTTTGACTTCACACACCTCCATTCTGTGACTTCACACACCTCCATTCTGTGACTTCACACACCTCCGTTTTGACTTCACAAACTTCCAATCTGTGACTTCACACACCTCCATTTTGTGACTTCACACACTTCTATTGTTTCACTTCACAAACCTCCATTCTTTGACTTCACACACCGCCATTCCATGACTTCACAAACCTCCATTCTATGAGTTCACACACCTCCATTCTATGAGTTCACACACCTCCAATTTGACTTCACACATCTCCATTCTATGAATTCACACACCTTCATTCTTACTTCAGAAACATCCATTCTCTAACTTCACACACCTCCATTCTATGACTTCACAAACCTCCATTCTGTGACTTCACACACCTCCATTCTGAGTTCACACACCTCCTTTCTATGACTTCACACACTTCCATTCTATGACTTCACACACCTCCATTCTGTGGCTTCACACACCTACATTCTGAGTTCACACACCTCCATTCTGTGACTTCACACACCTCCATTCTTTGACTTCTTACACCTCCATTCTGTGACTTCACACACCTCGATCCTATGACTTCACACACCTCCATTCAATGAATTAACACACCTCCATTCTGTGATTTCACAAACCTCCATTCTATGACTTCACACACCTCCATTCTGTGACTTCACACACCTCCATTCTGAGTTCACACACCTCCATTCTATGACTTCACAAACCTCCATTCTGAGTTCACAGACCTCCATTCTATGACTTCACACACCTCCATTCTATGACTTCACTCACCTCCATTCTGACTTCACACACCTCCATTCTGACTTCACACACCTTAATTCTGTGACTTCACACACCTCCATTCTATGACTTCACACACCTCCATTCTGTGACTTCACACACCACCTTTTTCACTTCACACACCTCCATTCTGTGACTTCACACACCTCCATTCTGTGACTTCACACACCTCCGTTTTGACTTCACACACTTCCCTTCTGTGACTTCATACACCTCCATTCTGTGACTTCACACACCTCTATTATTTCACTTCACACACCTCCATTCTTTGACTTCACACACCTCCATTCCATGATTTCACACACCTCCATTCTATGAGTTCACACACCTCCATTGTATGAGTTCACACACCTCCAATTTGACTTCACACACCTCTATTCTATGACTTCACACACCTTCATTCTTACTTCAGAAACATGCATTCTCTGACTTCACACACCTCCATTCTATGACTTCACAAACCTCCATTCTGTGAGTTCACACACCTCCATTCTAGGACTTCACACACCTCCACTCTGTGGTTTCACACACCTCCATTCTGAGTTCACACACCTCCATTCTGTGACTTCACACACCTCCATTCTGTGACTTCACACACCTCCATTCTGTGACTTCACACACCTCCATTCTATGAATTCACACACCTCCATTCTGTGATTTCACACACCTCCATTCTATGACTTCACACACCTCCATTCTGTGACTTCACAAACCCCCATTCTGAGTTCACAGACCTCCATACTATGACTTCACACACTTCCATTCTATGACTTCACACACCTCCATTCTGACTTCACACACCTCCATTCTGACTTCACACACCTCAATTCTTTGACTTCACACACCTCCATTCTATGATTTCACACACCTCCATTCTATGACTTCACACACCTCCATTCTATGACTTCACACACCTCATTTCTGAGTTGACACACCTCCATTCTGTCACTTCACACACCTCCAATCTGACTTCACACACCTCCATTCTATGACTTCACACACCTCCATTCGTTGACATAAAAACAACCATTCTATGACTTCACACAACTCCATTGTGACTTCACACACCTCCATTCTATGAATTCACACACCTCCATTTTATGACTTCACACACCTCCATTCTATGACATCACACACCTCCATTCTGTGACTTCACACACCTCCATTCTATGACTTCACACACCTCCATTCGTTGACATCAAAAAACACCATTTTATGACTTCACACAACTCCATTTTGACTTCACACACCTCCATTCTATGAGTTCACACACCTCCATTCTGTGATTTCACACACCTCCAATCTGACTTCACACACCTCCATTCTGTGACTTCACACACCTCCACTCTATGACTTCAAACACCTTCATTCTTACTTCACAAACATCCATTCTGTGACTTCACACACCTCCATTCTGTGACTTCACACACCTTCATTCTGACTTCACACACCTCCATTCTGGGACTTCACACACCTTAATTCTGTGACTTCACACACCTCCATTCTGACTTCACACACCTCCATTCTATGATTTCACACACCTCCATTCTATGACTTCACACACCTCCATTCTGTGACTTCACACATCACCTTTTTGATTTCACACACCTCCATTCTATGACTTCACACACCTCCATTCGTTGCCATCAAAAAACACCATTCTGTGACTTCACACAACTCCATTTTGACTTCACACACCTCCATTCTATGAGTTCACATACCTCCATTTTATGACTTCACACACCTCCATTCTATGACTTCACACACCTCAATTCTATGACTTCACACACCTCCATTCTATGACTTCACACACCTCCATTCTGTGACTTCACACACCTCCACTCTATGACTTCAAACACCTTCATTCTTACTTCACAAACATCCATTCTGTGAATTCACACACCTCCATTCTGTGACTTCACACACCTTCATTCTGACTTCACACACCTCCATTCTGTGACTTCACACACCTCCATTCTATGACTTCACACACGTCCATTCTGTGACTTCACAAACCACCTTTTTGACTTCTCAGACCTCCATTCTGTGACTTCACACACCTCCATTCTGTGACTTCACACACCTCCGTTTTGACTTCACACACTTCCATTTGTGACTTCACACACCTCCATTCTGTGACTTCACACACCTCTATTGTTTCACTTCACACACCTCCATTCTTTGACTTCACACACCTCCATTCCATGACTTCACACACCTCCATTCTATGAGTTCACACACCTCCATTCTATGAGTTAACACACCTCCAATTTGACTTCACACACCTCCATTCTATGACTTCACACACCTTCATTCTTACTTCAGAAACATTCATTCTCTGACTTCACACACCTCCATTCTATGACTTCACAAACCTCCATTCTGTGAGTTCACACACCTCCATTCTAGGACTTCACACACCTCCATTCTGTGGCTTCACACACCTCCATTCTGAGTTCACACACCTCCATTCTGTGACTTCACACACCTCCATTCTGTGACTTCACACATCTCCATTCTGTGACTTCACACACATCGATCCTATGACTTCACACACCTCCATTCTATGAATTCACACACTTCCATTCTGTGATTTCACACACCTCCATTCTATGACTTCACACACCTCCATTCTGTGACTTCACACACCTCCATTCTGAGTTCACACACCTCCATTCTATGACTTCACAAACACCCATTCTGAGTTCACAGACCTCCATTCTATGACTTCACACACTTCCATTCTATGACTTCACACACCTCCATTCTGACTTCACACACCTCCATTCTGACTTCACACACCTCAATTCTTTGACTTCACACACCTCCATTCTATGATTTCACACACCTCCATTCTATGACTTCACACACCTCCATTCTATGACTTCACACACCTCATTTCTGAGTTGACACACCTCCATTCTGTGATTTCACACACCTCCACTCTGACTTCACACACCTCCATTCTATGGCTTCACACACCTCCATTCTATGACTTCACAAACCTCCATTCTGAGTTCACAGTCCTCCATTCTATGACTTCACACACCTCCATTCTATGACTTCACACACCTCCATTCTATGACTTCACACACCTCCATTCTGTGACTTCACACACCTCCATTCTATGACTTCACACACCTCCATTCTGTGACTTCACACACCTCCATTCTATGACTTCACACACCTCCATTCTATGACTTCACACACCTGGAATTTTACTTCACACACCTTCATTCCAGGAGTTCACACACCTGCGTTGTGGCTTCACACACCTCCATGCTATGATTTCACACACCTCCATTCTGACTTCACACACCTCCATCCTGACTTCACACACCTGCATTCTGTGACTTCACACACCTCCATTTTGACTTCACACACTTCAATTCTGTGACTTCACACACCTCCTGTTGTGAGCCAGAGTGGAATCAAACTGTACCTTAGCTTGCATCAGACGATGGCTTTATTGTCTTATTGCTTTCTGGCCCTATTCTATGCAAATGACCTGAGAATTACCATATGAATGTAACACCTGGAGGTTCCCTGGGTCAGGAGGAGGGAAGAAGGGGGAGTGGAAATTAAACAGGCAGTCTCGGCAGTCTTTACCTGGACTGCGGACATCCCGGACCCGCTGTGTCTGTCTCTCTTCTATTTCTTGCTAGTCATTGCCCCCGATTTTAGGAACCCCAATCTGCAAACCCTGGTTTGCCGCCGGTTGGCCCGGCAACCTCCATTCTGTGACTTCACACACCTCCATTCTTTGACTTCACACACCTCCATTCTTGGACTTCACACACCTCCATTCCATGACTTCACACACCTCCATTCCATGAGTTCACACACCTCCATTCTATGAGTTCACACACCTCCATTTTGACTTCACACACCTCCATTCTATGACTTCACACACCTTCATTCTTACTTTAGAAACATCCATTCTATGACTTCACACATCTCCATTGTATGACTTCACAAACCTTCATTCTGTGACTTCACAAACCTGCATTCTGGGTTCACACACCTCCATTCTATGATTTCACACACTTCCATTCTATGACTTCACACACCTCCATTCTTTGACTTCAAACACCTCCATTCTGAGTACACAAACCTCCATTCTGTGACTTCACACACCTCCATTCTATGACTTCACACACGTCCATTCTGTGACTTCACACACCACCTTTTTGCCTTCACAGACCTCCATTCTGTGACTTCACACACCTCCATTCTGTGACTTCACACACCTCCGTTTTGACTTCACACACTTCCATTTGTGACTTCACACACCTCCATTCTGTGACTTCACACACCTCTATTGTTTCATTCACACACCACCATTCTTTGACTTCACACACCTCCATTCCATGATTTCACACACCTCCATTCTATGAGTTCACACACCTCCATTCTATGAGTTAACAAACCTCCAATTTGACTTCACACACCTCCATTCTATGACTTCACACACCTTCATTCTTACTTCAGAAACATTCATTCTCTGACTTCACACACCTCCATTCTATGACTTCACAAACCTCCATTCTGTGAGTTCACACACCTCCATTCTTGGACTTCACACACCTCCATTCTGTGGCTTCACACACCTCCATTCTGAGTTCACACACCTCCATTCTGTGACTTCACACACCTCCATTCTGTGACTTCACACACCTCCATTCTGTGACTTCACACACCTCGATCCTATGACTTCACACACCTCCATTCTATGACTTCACACACCTCCATTCTGTGACTTCACACACCTCCATTCTGAGTTCACACACCTCCATTCTATGACTTCACAAACACCCATTCTGAGTTCACAGACCTCCATTCTATGACTTCACACACTTCCATTCTATGATTTCACACACCTCCAATCTGACTTCACACACCTCCATTCTGACTTCACACACCTCAATTCTTTGACTTCACACACCTCCATTCTATGATTTCACACACCTCCATTCTATGACTTCACACACCTCCATTCTATGACTTCACACACCTCATTTCTGAGTTGACACACCTCCATTCTGTGATTTCACACACCTCCACTCTGACTTCACACACCTCCATTCTATGGCTTCACACACCTCCATTCTATGACTTCACAAACCTCCATTCTGAGTTCACAGTCCTCCATTCTATGACTTCACACACCTCCATTCTATGACTTCACACACCTCCATTCTATGACTTCACACACCTCCATTCTGTGACTTCACACACCTCCATTCTATGACTTCACACACCTCCATTCTGTGACTTCACACACCTCCATTCTATGACTTCACACACCTCCATTCTATGACTTCACACACCTGGAATTTTACTTCACACACCTTCATTCCAGGAGTTCACACACCTGCGTTGTGGCTTCACACACCTCCATGCTATGATTTCACACACCTCCATTCTGACTTTACACACCTCCATCCTGACTTCACACACCTCTATTCTGTGTCTTCAAAGACCTCCATTCTGTGACTTCACACACCTCCATTTTGACTTCACACACTTCAATTCTGTGACTTCACACACCTCCTGTTGTGAGCCAGAGTGGAATCAAACTGTACCTTAGCTTGCATCAGACGATGGCTTTATTGTCTTATTGCTTTCTGGCCCTATTCTATGCAAATGACCTGAGAATTACCATATGAATGTAACACCTGGAGGTTCCCTGGGTCAGGAGGAGGGAAGAAGGGGGAGTGGAAATTAAACAGGCAGTCTCGGCAGTCTTTACCTGGACTGCGGACATCCCGGACCCGCTGTGTCTGTCTCTCTTCTATTTCTTGCTAGTCATTGCCCCCGATTTTAGGAACCCCAATCTGCAAACCCTGGTTTGCCGCCGGTTGGCCCGGCAACCTCCATTCTGTGACTTCACACACCTCCATTCTTTGACTTCACACACCTCCATTCTTGGACTTCACACACCTCCATTCCATGACTTCACACACCTCCATTCCATGAGTTCACACACCTCCATTCTATGAGTTCACACACCTCCATTTTGACTTCACACACCTCCATTCTATGACTTCACACACCTTCATTCTTACTTTAGAAACATCCATTCTATGACTTCACACATCTCCATTGTATGACTTCACAAACCTTCATTCTGTGACTTCACAAACCTGCATTCTGGGTTCACACACCTCCATTCTATGATTTCACACACTTCCATTCTATGACTTCACACACCTCCATTCTTTGACTTCAAACACCTCCATTCTGAGTACACAAACCTCCATTCTGTGACTTCACACACCTCCATTCTATGAATTCACACACCTCCATTCTATGACTTCACACACCTCCATTCTATGACTTCACACAACTCCATTCTATGACTTCACACACCTCCATTCTGTGACTTCACACACTTCCATTCTATGAATTCACACACCTCCATTCTGTGAATTCACACACCTCCATTCTGTGACTTCACACACCTCCATTCTATGACTTCACACACCTCCATTCTATGACTTCACACACCTCCATTCTGTGACTTCACGCACCTCCATTCTATGACTTCACACACCTCCATTCTGTGACTTCACACACCTTGATTCTATGATTTCACATACCTCCATTCTGACTTCACACACCTCCATTCTATGACTTCACACACCTCCATTCTGACTTCACACAGCTCCATTGTGTGTCTTCACAAAACTCCATTCTATGGTTTCACACACCTCCATACTATGACTTCACACACCTCCATCAATGACTTCACACACCTCCATTCTGAGTTCACACACCTCCATTCTGTGACTTCACACACCTCCATTCTATAACTTCACACACCTCCATTCTGTGACTTCACACACCTCGATCCTATGACTTCACACACCTCCATTCTATGAATTCACACACCTCCATTCTGTGATTTCACAAACCTCCATTCTATGACTTCACACACCTCCATTCTGTGACTTCACACACCTCTATTCTATGACTTCACACACCTCCATTCTATGACTTCACAAACCTCCATTCTGAGTTCACAGTCCTCCATTCTAAGACTTCACACACCTCCATTCTATGACTTCACTCACCTCCTTCTGACTTCACACACCTCCATTCTGACTTCACACACCTCAATTCTGTGACTTCACACATCTCCATTCTATGATTTCACACACTTCCATTCTATGATTTCACACACCTCCATTCTATGACTTCACACACATCATTTCTGAGTTGACACACCTCCATTCTGTGATTTCACACACCTCAAATCTGACTTCACACACCTCCATTCTATGACTTCACACACCTCCATTCGTTGACATCAAAAACCACCATTCTATGACTTCACACAACTCCATTTTGACTTCACACACCTCCATTCTATGAGTTCACACACCTCCATTTTATGACTTCACACACCTCCATTCTATGACTTCACACACCTCCATTCTATGACTTCACACACCTCCATTCTGTGACTTCACACACCACTCTATGACTTCAAACACCTTCATTCTTACTTCACAAACATCCATTCTGTGACTTCACACACCTCCATTCTGTGACTTCACACACCTTCATTCTGACTTCACACACCTCCATTCTGTGACTTCACACACCTCAATTCTGTGACTTCACACATCTCCATTCTGACTTCACACACCTCCATTCTGTGACTTCACACACCTCCATTCGATGCCTTCACACAGCTCCATTTTGTGACTTCACACACCTAAATTCTATGACTTCACACACCTCCATTGTGACTTCACACACCTCCATTCTATGACTTCACACACCTCCATTCTATGACTTCACACACCTCCATTTTGTGACTTCACACACTTCCATTCTATGACTTCACACACCTCCATTGTGACTTCACATACCTCCATTCTATGACTTCACACAGCTCCATTCTTACTTCACACAGCTCCATTCTGTGACTCCACAAAACTCCCTTCTATGATTTCACACACCTCCATACTATGACTTCACACACTCCATCTATGACTTCACACACCTCCATTTTGAGTTCTCACACCTCCATTCTTTGACTTCACACACCTCCATTCTGACTTAACACACCTCCATTGTATGACTTCACACACCTCCATTCTGTGACTTCACACACCTCCATTCTATGACTTCACACACTTCCATTGTGACATCACACACCTCCATTCTATGAGTTCACACATCTCCATTCTATGACTTCACACACCTCCATTCTGACTTCACACACCTCCATTCTATGACTTCACAGACCTCCATTCTATGACTTCCCACACCTTCTATTACTTCACCCACCTACATTCTGCGACTTCACACCTCCATTATGACTTCACACACCTCTATTCTCTGACTTCAATCACCTCCATTCTATGACTTCACACTTCCATTCTATGACTTCACACACCTTCATTCTATAACTACACACACCTCCATTCTTTGACTTCACACACCTCCATCTATGACTTCACACACTTCCATTGTGATGCACACACCTCCATTTTATGAGTTCACACATCTCCATTGTATGATTTCACACACCTCCATTCTGACTTCACACACCTCCATTCTATGACTTCACACACCTCCATTCTATGACTTCACACACCTGCATTCTGACGTCACAAACCTCCATTCTATGACTTCACACACCTCCATTCTGTGACTTCACACACCTCCATTCTATGACTTCAAACACCTAAATTCTATGACTTCACACAACTCCATTCTATGACTTCACACACCTCCATTCTGTGACTTCACACACCTCCATTCTGACTTCAGACACCTCTATTCTGTGTCTTCACATACCTCAATTCTGTGACTTCACAGACTTCCATTCTGACTTCACACACCTCCATTCTATGATTTCACACACCTCCATTTTATGACTATACCCAGCTCCATTCTATGACTTCACACACGTCCATTCTGTGACTTCAGACACCTCAATTCTATGACTTCACACACCTCAATTCTGACTTCTCACACCTCCATTCTGTGACTTCAAACACCTCCATTCTATGGTTTCAGACACCTCCATTGTATGATTTCACACAACTCCATTCTATGACTTCACACACCTCCATTCTATGACTTCACACACCTTAATTTTTTGACTTCACACACCTCCATTCTAAGATTTCACACACCTTCATTGTGACTTCACACACCTCCATTCTATGTGTTCACACACCTCCATTCTGACTTCACACAGCTCCATTCTGTGACTTCACAAAACTCCATTCTATGATTTCACACACCTCCATTCTATAAGTTTACACACCTCCATTCTGTGACGTCACACACCTCCATTTTATGACTTCAAACACCTTCATTCTGACTTCACAAACATCCATTCTGTGACTTCACACACCTCCCTTCTGTGACTTCACACCTGCATTCTGACTTCACACACCTCTATTCTGTGAATTCACACACCTCAATTCTGTGACTTCACACACCTCCATTCTATGACTTCACACACGTCCATTCTGTGACTTCACCCACCTCCATTCTGAGTTCACACACCTCCATTCTGTGACTTCACACACCTTCATTCTGTGACTTCACACACCTCCATTCTATGACTTCACACACCTCCATTCTGTGACTTCATACACCTCCATTCTGTGACTTCACACACCTCCATTCTATGACTTCACACAACTCCATTGTGACTTCACACACCTCAATTCTATGATTTCACACACCTCCATTCTGACTTCACACACCTCCATTCTATGACTTCACACATCTCCATTCTGACTTCACACAGCTCCATTCTGTGACTTCACAAAACTCCATTCTATGATTTGACACACCTCCATAGTATGACTTCACACACCTCCATCTATGTCTTCACACACCACCATTCTGAATTCACACACCTCCATTCTGTGACTTCACACACCTCCATTCTGACTTCACACACCTCCATTGTATGACTTCACACACCTCCATTCTGTGACTTCACACACTTCCATTATGACGTCACACACCTCCATTCTATGAGTTCACACATCTCCATTCTATGACTTCACACACCTGCATTCTGACTTCACACACCTCCATTCTATGACTTCACAGACCTCGAATCTGTGACTTCACTCACCTCCACTCTATGACTTCACACTCCTCCATTCTATGACTTCCCACACCTCCTTTCTATGACTTCACCCAACCCCATTCTATGACTTCACACCTCCATTCTGACTTCACACACCTCCATTCTATGACTTCACACACCTTCATTCTTACTTCAGAAACATCCATTCTTTGACTTCACACACCTCCATTCTATAACTTCACAAACCTCCATTCTGTGACTTCACACACCTCCATTCTGAGTTCACACACCTCCATTTTGTGACTTCACACACCTCCATTCTTCCTTCATACACCTCCATTCTATGACTTCACACACTTCCATTCTAGGACTTCACACACCTCCATTCTGTGGCTTCACACACCTCAATTCTGTGACTTGACACACCTCCATTCTGACTTCACACACCTCCCTTCTATTACTTCACACACCTCCATTCTTTGATTTCACACATCTTCATTCTTACTTCAGAAACATCCTTTCTCTGCTTTCACACACCTCCATTCTGTGACTTCACAAACCTCCATTCTGTGACTTCACAAACCTCCATTCTGAATTCACACACCTCCATTCTATGACTTCACACTCTTCCATTCTATGACTTCACACACCTCCATTCTGTGGCTTTACACACCTACATTCTGAGTTCACACATCTCCATTCTGTGACTTCACACACCTCCATTCTGTGACTTCACACACCTCCATTCTGTGACTTCACACACCTCCGTTTTGACTACACACACTCCCATTCTATGAATTCACACACCTCCATCCTGTGATTTCACAAACCTCCATTCTATGACTTCACACACCTCCATTCTGTGACTTCACACACCTCCATTCTATGACTTCACAGACCTCCATTCTATGACTTCACTCACCTCCATTCTATGACTTCACTCACCTCCATTCAGACTTCACACACCTCCATTCTGACTTCACACACCTCAATTCTGTGACTTCACACACATCCATTCTATGATTTCACACACTTCCATTCTATGATTTCACACACCTCCATTCTATGACTTCACACACCTCATTTCTGAGTTGACACACCTCCATTCTGTGATTTCACACACCTCCAATCTGACTTCACACACCTCCATTCTATGACTTCACACACCTCCATTCGTTGACATCAAAAACCACCATTCTATGACTTCACACAACTCCATTTTGACTTCACACACCTCCATTCTATGAGTTCACACACCTCCATTTTATGACTTCACACACCTCCATTCTATGACTTCACACTCCTCAATTCTATGACTTCACACACCTCCATTCTATGACTTCACACACCTCCATTCTGTGACTTCACACACCTCCACTCTATGACTTCAAACACCTTCATTCTTACTTCACAAACATCCATTCTGTGACTTCACACACCTCCATTCTATGACTTCACACAACTTCATTCTGACTTCACACACCTCCATTCTGTGACTTCACACACCTCAATTATGTGACTTCACACACCTCCATTGTGACTTCACATACCTGCATTCTATAACTTCACACAGCTCCATTCTGACTTCATACAGCTCCATTCTGTGACTCCACAAAACTCCCTTCTATGATGTCACACACCTCCATACTATGACTTCACACACCTCCATCTATGACTTCACACACCTCCATTTTGAGTTTTCACACCTCCATTTTGTGACTTCAGACACCTCAATTCTATGACATCACACACCTCAATTCTGACTTCACACACCTCCATTCTGTGACTTCAAACACCTCCATTCTATGATTTCAGACACCTCCATTGTATGATTTCACACACCGCCATTCTATGACTTCACACACCTCCATTCTATGACTTCACTCACATCCATTCTGAATTCACACACCTCCATTCTGTGACTTCTCACACCTCCATTCTGACTTCACACACCTAGATTCTATGACTTCACTCACCTCCATTCTGAATTCACACACCTCCATTCTGTGACTTCTCACACCTCCATTCTGACTTCACACACATCCATTCCATGACTTCACACAACTCCATTCTGTGAATTCACACACCTCCATTCTTTGAGTTCACACACCTTCATTTTGTCTTCACACAACTCCATTCTGTGACTTCACACACCTTCATTCTTACTTCAGAAACATCCATTCTATGACTTCACACACCTCCATTATATGACTTCACAAACCTCCATTCTGTGACTTCACACACCTCCATTCTGAGTTCACACACCTCCATTCTGTGAGTTCACACACCTCCATTTTGACTTCACACACCTCCATTCTATGACTTCACACACTTCAATTCTATGAATTCTCACACCTCCATTCTGTGACTTCACTCACCTCCATTCTGTGACTTCACGCACCTCCATTGTGAGTTCACACACCTACATTCTGTGACTTCACACACCTCCATTCTGTGACTTCACACTCCTCCATTCTATGACTTCACACACATCCATTCTATGACTTCACACACCTCCATTCTGTGACTTCACGCACCTCCATTCCATGACTTCACACACCTCCATTGTGACTTCACACACCATGATACTATGATTTCACACACCGCCATTCTGACTTCACACAGGTCCATTCTGTGACTTCACAAACCTCCATTCTATGACTTCACACACCTCCATTGTGTGACTTCACACACCTCCATTCTATTTCTTCACACACTTCCATTGTGACTTCACACACCTCCATTTTATGAGTTCACACATCTCCTTTCTATGATTTCACACACCTCCATTCTGACTTCACTCACCTCTATTCTATGACTTCACAGAACTCGAATCTGTGACTTGACTTATCTCAACCCTATGACTTCACACTTCTCCAATCTATGACTTCCCACACCTCCTTTCTATGACTTCACCCACCTCCACTGAGCGACTTCACACCTCCATTCTGACTTCACAGTAAATTCTGTGACTTCACACACCTCCATTCTATGACTTCACACAACTCCATTCTATGACTTCACACACATCCTTTCTATGACTTCACACACCTCCACTCTTTGCCTTCACACACCTCTATTCTATGACTTTACACACCTTCATTCTTTCTTCACATACATCCATTCTATGACTTCACACACATCCAATCTATGACTTCACACACATCCATTGTGTGACTTCACAAACCTCCATTCTATGACTTCACACAACTTCATTCTGACTTCACACACCTCCATTCTGTGACTTCACACACCTCAATTATGTGACTTCACACACCTAAATTCTATGACTTCACACACCTCCATTGTGACTTCACAAACCTCCATTCTATGACTTCACACACCTCCATTCTATGACTTCACACACCTCCATTTTGTGACTTCACACACTTCCATTCTATGACTTCACACACCTCCATTCTATGACTTCACACACCTCCATTGTGACTTCACATACCTGCATTCTATAACTTCACACAGCTCCATTCTGACTTCATACAGCTCCATTCTGTGACTCCACAAAACTCCCTTCTATGATGTCACACACCTCCATACTATGACTTCACACACCTCCATCTATGACTTCACACACCTCCATTTTGAGTTTTCACACCTCCATTTTGTGACTTCAGACACCTCAATTCTATGACATCACACACCTCAATTCTGACTTCACACACCTCCATTCTGTGACTTCAAACACCTCCATTCTATGATTTCAGACACCTCCATTGTATGATTTCACACACCGCCATTCTATGACTTCACACACCTCCATTCTATGACTTCACTCACATCCATTCTGAATTCACACACCTCCATTCTGTGACTTCTCACACCTCCATTCTGACTTCACACACCTAGATTCTATGACTTCACTCACCTCCATTCTGAATTCACACACCTCCATTCTGTGACTTCTCACACCTCCATTCTGACTTCACACACATCCATTCCATGACTTCACACAACTCCATTCTGTGAATTCACACACCTCCATTCTTTGAGTTCACACACCTTCATTTTGTCTTCACACAACTCCATTCTGTGACTTCACACACCTTCATTCTTACTTCAGAAACATCCATTCTATGACTTCACACACCTCCATTATATGACTTCACAAACCTCCATTCTGTGACTTCACACACCTCCATTCTGAGTTCACACACCTCCATTCTGTGAGTTCACACACCTCCATTTTGACTTCACACACCTCCATTCTATGACTTCACACACTTCAATTCTATGAATTCTCACACCTCCATTCTGTGACTTCACTCACCTCCATTCTGTGACTTCACGCACCTCCATTGTGAGTTCACACACCTACATTCTGTGACTTCACACACCTCCATTCTGTGACTTCACACTCCTCCATTCTATGACTTCACACACATCCATTCTATGACTTCACACACCTCCATTCTGTGACTTCACGCACCTCCATTCCATGACTTCACACACCTCCATTGTGACTTCACACACCATGATACTATGATTTCACACACCGCCATTCTGACTTCACACAGGTCCATTCTGTGACTTCACAAACCTCCATTCTATGACTTCACACACCTCCATTGTGTGACTTCACACACCTCCATTCTATTTCTTCACACACTTCCATTGTGACTTCACACACCTCCATTTTATGAGTTCACACATCTCCTTTCTATGATTTCACACACCTCCATTCTGACTTCACTCACCTCTATTCTATGACTTCACAGAACTCGAATCTGTGACTTGACTTATCTCAACCCTATGACTTCACACTTCTCCAATCTATGACTTCCCACACCTCCTTTCTATGACTTCACCCACCTCCACTGAGCGACTTCACACCTCCATTCTGACTTCACAGTAAATTCTGTGACTTCACACACCTCCATTCTATGACTTCACACAACTCCATTCTATGACTTCACACACATCCTTTCTATGACTTCACACACCTCCACTCTTTGCCTTCACACACCTCTATTCTATGACTTTACACACCTTCATTCTTTCTTCACATACATCCATTCTATGACTTCACACACATCCAATCTATGACTTCACACACATCCATTGTGTGACTTCACAAACCTCCATTCTGTGTTCACACACCTCAATTCTGTGACTTCACACACCTCCATTCTGACTTCACACACCTCCATTCTATGACTTCACACACCTCCATTCTATGACTTCACACACCTGCATTCTGTGACTTAACACACCTCCATTCTATGACTTCACACACCTCCATTGTGATTTCACACACCTCCGTTCTATGAGTTCACACACCTCTATTCTGATTTCAAACACCTCGATTCTATGACTTCACACACCTCCATTCTGACTTCACACACCTCCATTCTGTGACTTCAAACACCTCCATTCTATGATTTCAGACACCTCCATTGTATGATTTCACACACCTCCATTCTATGACTTCACACACCTCCATTCTATGACTTCACTCACCTCCATTCTGAATTCACACACCTCCATTCTGTGACTTCTCACACCTCCATTTTGTGACTTCACACACCTCCATTCTATGACTTCACTCACCTCCATTCTGAATTCACACACCTCCATTCTGTGACTTCTCACACCTCCATTCTGACTTCACACACCTCCATTCCATGACTTCACACACCTCCATTCTATGAGTTCACACACCTCCATTCTATGAGCTCACACACCTTCATTTTGACTTCACACACCTCCATTCTATGACTTCACACACCTTCATTCTTACTTCACAAACATCCATTCTATAACTTTACACACCTCCATTATATGACTTCATAAACCTCCCTTCTGTGACTTTACACACCTCCATTCTGAGTTCACACACCTCCATTCTGTGACTTCACACAACTCCATTTTGACTTCACAAACCTCCATTCTATGACTTCACACACTTCAATTCTATGACTTCACACACCTCCATTCTGTGACTTCACACACCTCCATTGTGAGTTCACACACCTCCATTCTGTGACTTCACACACCTCCATTCTGTGACTTCACACACCTCCATTCTATGACTTCACACACCTCCATTCTATGAATTCACACACCTCCATTCTGTGACTTCACACACCTACATTCTATGACTTCACACACCTCCATTCTTTGAGTTCACCTACCTCCTTTCTGAGTTCACACCCCTCCATTCTGTGACTTCACACACCTTCATTCTGTGACTCTCCACACCTCCATTCTATGACTTCACACACCTCCATTCTATGACTTCACACACATCCATTCTGTGATTTCACACACCTCCATTCTATGACTTCACACACCTCCATTGTGACCTCACACACCACGATTCTATGATTTCACACACCTCCATTTTGACTTCACACACCTCCATTCTATGACTTCACACACTTAAATTCTATGACTTCACACACCTCCATTCTGTGACTTCACACACCTCCATTGTGAGTTCACACACCTCCATTCTGTGACTTCACACACCTCCATTCTGTGACTTCACACACCTCCATTCTATGACTTCACACACCTCCATTCTATGACTTCACACACCTCCATTCTATGAATTCACACACCTCCATTCTGTGACTTCACACACCTACATTCTATGACTTCACACACCTCCATTCTTTGACTTCACCTACCTCCATTCTGAGTTCACACCCCTCCATTCTGTGACTTCACACACCTTCATTCTGTGACTTCACACACCTCCATTCTATGACTTCACACACCTCCATTCTATGACTTCACACACCTCCATTCTGTGATTTCACACACCTCCATTCTATGCCTTCACACACCTCCATTGTGACCTCACACACCACGATTCTATGATTTCACACACTTCTATTTTGACTTCACACACCTCCATTCTATGCCTTCACTCTCTGCCATTCTGACTTCACACAGCTTCATTCTGAGACTTCACAAACCTCCATTCTACGATTTCACACACCTCCATACTATGACTTCACACACGTCCATCTATGACTTCACACACCTCCATTCTGACTTCACACACCTCCATTGTATGACTTCACACACCTCCATTCTGTGACTTCACACACCTCCATTCTATGACTTCACACACTTCCATTGTGACGTCACACACCTCCATTCTATGAGTTAACACATCTCCATTCTATGACTTCACACACCTCCATTCTGACTTCACACACCTCCATTCTATGACTTCATAGACCTCGAATGTGACTTCACTCACCTCCACTCTATGACTTCACACTCCTCCATTCTATGACTTCCCACACCTCCTTTCTATGACTTCACCCAACTCCATTCAGCGACTTCACACCTCCATTCTGACTTCACACACCTCCATTCTGTGACTTCACACACCTCCATTCTATGACTTCACACACCTCCATTCTATGACTTCACACACCTCCATTATGTGACTTCACAAACCTCCATTCTGTGTTCACACACCTGAATTCTGTGACTTCGCACACCTCCAATCTGACTTCACACACCTCCATTCTATGACTTCACACAACTCCATTCTGTGACGTCACACACCTCAATTCTGTGACTTCACACACCTTCATTCTTACTTCTCAAACATTAATTCTATGACTTCACACACATACATTCTATCATTTCACACACCTCCATTCTGAGTTCACACAACTCCATTCGGTGACTTCACACATCTCCATTCTGACTTCACACACCTCCATACTATGACTTCACACACCTCCATTCTGTGACTTCACAAACCTCCATTCTGAGTTCAATCACCTCCGTTCTGTGACTTCACACACATCTATTCTGTGACTTCACACACCTCCATTGTGTGACTTCACAAAATTCCATTCTATGACCTCACACACCTCCATTTCATACCTTCACACACCTCCATTCTGTGACTTCACACACCTCCATTCTATGACCTCACACACCCTCATTCTATGATTTCACACACCTCCATTCTATGACTTCACACATCCATTTTGACTTCACAAACCTCTAATGTATGACTTCAAACACCTCAATTCTGTGACTTCACACACCTCCATTCTATGACTTCACACACTTACATTCTATGATTTCACATACCTCCATGCTATGACTTCACACACCTCCATTCTGTGACTTCACACACCTCCATTCTGAGTTCACAGACCTCCATTCTGTGACTTCACAAACCTCCATTCTATGATTTCACACACCTCCATTCTATGACTTCACACACCTCCATTTTATGACGTCACACACCTCCATTTTGACTTCTCACACCTCCGTTCTGTGACTTCACACACCTCCATTCTATGACTTGACACACTTCCATTGTGACCTCACACACCTCCATTCTATGAGTTCACACACCTCCATTCTATGACTTCACACACCTCCATTCTGACTTCACACACCTCCATTCTATGACTTCACAGACCTCGAATATGTGACTTCACTCACCTCCACTCTATGACTTCACACTCCTCCATTCTATGACTTCCCACACCTCCTTTCTATGACTTCACCCACCTTCATTTTATGAGTTCACACACCTCCATTCTGTGACTTCACAGACCTCTATTGTATGACCTCACACACCCTCATTCTATCATTTCACACGCCTCCATTCTATGACATCACACATCCATTTTTACTTCACACACCTCCAATATATGACGTCAAACACCTCAATTCTGTGACTTCACACACCTACATTCTATGCCTTCATACCCTCCATTCTGTGACTCCACACACCTCCATTCTATGACTTCACACACTTCCATTCTATGACTTCACACACCTCCATTCTGTGACTTTACACACCTCCATTCTGAGTTCACACACCTCCATTCTGTGACGTCACACACCTCCATTCTCTGACTTCACACACATCCATTTTATGATTTCACACACCTCCATTCTGTGACTTCACCCACCTCCATTCTATGACTTCATACCTCCATTCTGATTTCACACACCTCCATTCTGTGACTTCACACACCTCCATTATATGACTTCACACACCTCCATTCTATGACTTCACACACCTCCATTCTATGACTTCACACACCTCCATTCTGTGACTTCACACACCTCCATTCTTTGACTTCACACACCTCCATTCTGTGTTCACACACCTCAATTCTGTAACTTCACACACCTCCATTCTGACTTCACACAGCTCCATTCTATGACTTTGCACACCTCCATTCTTTGACGTCACACACCTCCATTCTATGACTTCACACAACTATATTCTTACTTTACAAACATCCATTCTATAACTTCACACACCTTCATTCTATGACTTTACACACCTCCATTCTGAGACTTCACATACCTCCATTCTATGACTTCACACACCTCCATTCTGTGACTTCACACACCTCCATTCTATGACTTCATACACTTCCATTCTGTGACTTCACACACCTCCATTCTATGAGTTCACACACCTCCATTCTGACTTCACACACCTCCATTCTATGACTTCACACACCTCCATTCTGAATTCACACAGCTCCATTCTTTGACTTCACAAAACTCCATTATATGATTTCACACGCCTCCATACTATGACTTCACACAACTTCATCTTTGACTTCACACACCTCCATTCTGACTTCACATACCTCTATTCTATGACTTCGCACACCTCCATTCTGACATCCCGCACCTCCATTGTATGACTTCACAGACCTCCAATCTGTGACTTCACTCACCTGCACTCTATGACTTCATACTCCTCCATTCTATGACTTCCCACACCTTCTTTCTATGACTTCACCCACCTCCAGTCTACGACTACTCACCTCCTCTTCTGACTTCACACACCTCCATTCTGTGACTTCACACACCTCCATTCTGTGACTTCACACACCTCCATTCTATGACTTCACACACCTCCATTCTATGACTTCACACACCTCCATTCTATGAATTCACACACCTCCATTCTGTGACTTCACACACCTACATTCTATGACTTCACACACCTCCATTCTTTGACTTCACCTACCTCCATTCTGAGTTCACACCCCTCCATTCTGTGACTTCACACACCTTCATTCTGTGACTTCACACACCTCCATTCTATGACTTCACACACCTCCATTCTATGACTTCACACACCTCCATTCTGTGATTTCACACACCTCCATTCTATGGCTTCACACACCTCCATTGTGACCTTACACACCACGATTCTATGATTTCACACACTTCTATTTTAACTTCACACACCTCCATTCTATGCCTTCACTCTCTGCCATTCTGACTTCACACAGCTTCATTCTGAGACTTCACAATCCTCCATTCTACGATTTCACACACCTCCATACTATGACTTCACACACGTCCATCTATGACTTCACACACCTCCATTCTGACTTCACACACCTCCATTGTATGACTTCACACACCTCCATTCTGTGACTTCACACACCTCCATTCTATGACTTCACACACTTCCATTGTGACGTCACACACCTCCATTCTATGAGTTAACACATCTCCATTCTATGACTTCACACACCTCCATTCTGACTTCACACACCTCCATTCTATGACTTCATAGACCTCGAATGTGACTTCACTCACCTCCACTCTATGACTTCACACTCCTCCATTCTATGACTTCCCACACCTCCTTTCTATGACTTCACCCAACTCCATTCAGCGACTTCACACCTCCATTCTGACTTCACACATCTCCATTCTGTGACTTCACACACCTCCATTCTATGACTTCACACACCTCCATTCTATGACTTCACACACCTCCATTATGTGACTTCACAAACCTCCATTCTGTGTTCACACACCTGAATTCTGTGACTTCGCACACCTCCAATCTGACTTCACACACCTCCATTCTATGACTTCACACAACTCCATTCTGTGACGTCACACACCTCAATTCTGTGACTTCACACACCTTCATTCTTACTTCACAAACATTAATTCTATGACTTCACACACATACATTCTATCATTTCACACACCTCCATTCTGAGTTCACACAACTCCATTCGGTGACTTCACACATCTCCATTCTGACTTCACACACCTCCATACTATGACTTCACACACTTCCATTCTATGACTTCACACACCTCCATTCTGTGACTTCACAAACCTCCATTCTGAGTTCAATCACCTCCGTTCTGTGACTTCACACACATCTATTCTGTGACTTCACACAGCTCCATTGTGTGACTTCACAAAATTCCATTCTATGACCTCACACACCTCCATTTCATACCTTCACACACCTCCATTCTGTGACTTCACACACCTCCATTCTATGACCTCACACACCCTCATTCTATGATTTCACACACCTCCATTCTATGACTTCACACATCCATTTTGACTTCACAAACCTCTAATGTATGACTTCAAACACCTCAATTCTGTGACTTCACACACCTCCATTCTATGACTTCACACACTTACATTCTATGATTTCACATACCTCCATGCTATGACTTCACACACCTCCATTCTGTGACTTCACACACCTCCATTCTGAGTTCACAGACCTCCATTCTGTGACTTCACAAACCTCCATTCTATGATTTCACACACCTCCATTCTATGACTTCACACACCTCCATTTTATGACGTCACACACCTCCATTTTGACTTCTCACACCTCCGTTCTGTGACTTCACACACCTCCATTCTATGACTTGACACACTTCCATTGTGACCTCACACACCTCCATTCTATGAGTTCACACACCTCCATTCTATGACTTCACACACCACCATTCTGACTTCACACACCTCCATTCTATGACTTCACAGACCTCGAATATGTGACTTCACTCACCTCCACTCTATGACTTCACACTCCTCCATTCTATGACTTCCCACACCTCCTTTCTATGACTTCACCCACCTTCATTTTATGAGTTCACACACCTCCATTCTGTGACTTCACAGACCTCTATTGTATGACCTCACACACCCTCATTCTATCATTTCACACGCCTCCATTCTATGACATCACACATCCATTTTTACTTCACACACCTCCAATATATGACGTCAAACACCTCAATTCTGTGACTTCACACACCTACATTCTATGCCTTCATACCCTCCATTCTGTGACTCCACACACCTCCATTCTATGACTTCACACACTTCCATTCTATGACTTCACACACCTCCATTCTGTGACTTTACACACCTCCATTCTGAGTTCACACACCTCCATTCTGTGACGTCACACACCTCCATTCTCTGACTTCACACACATCCATTTTATGATTTCACACACCTCCATTCTGTGACTTCACCCACCTCCATTCTATGACTTCATACCTCCATTCTGATTTCACACACCTCCATTCTGTGACTTCACACACCTCCATTATATGACTTCACACACCTCCATTCTATGACTTCACACACCTCCATTCTATGACTTCACACACCTCCATTCTGTGACTTCACACACCTCCATTCTTTGACTTCACACACCTCCATTCTGTGTTCACACACCTCAATTCTATAACTTCACACACCTCCATTCTCACTTCACACAGCTCCATTCTATGACTTTGCACACCTCCATTCTTTGACGTCACACACCTCCATTCTATGACTTCACACAACTATATTCTTACTTTACAAACATCCATTCTATAACTTCACACACCTTCATTCTATGACTTTACACACCTCCATTCTGAGACTTCACATACCTCCATTCTATGACTTCACACACCTCCATTCTGTGACTTCACACACCTCCATTCTATGACTTCATACACTTCCATTCTGTGACTTCACACACCTCCATTCTATGAGTTCACACACCTCCATTCTGACTTCACACACCTCCATTCTATGACTTCACACACCTCCATTCTGAATTCACACAGCTCCATTCTTTGACTTCACAAAACTCCATTATATGATTTCACACGCCTCCATACTATGACTTCACACAACTTCATCTTTGACTTCACACACCTCCATTCTGACTTCACATACCTCTATTCTATGACTTCGCACACCTCCATTCTGACATCCCGCACCTCCATTGTATGACTTCACAGACCTCCAATCTGTGACTTCACTCACCTGCACTCTATGACTTCATACTCCTCCATTCTATGACTTCCCACACTTTCTTTCTATGACTTCACCCACCTCCAGTCTACTACTACTCACCTCCTCTTCTGACTTCACACACCTCCATTCTGTGACTTCACACACCTCCATTCTATGACTTCACACACCTTCATTTTTACTTCAGAAACATCGATTCTATGACTTCACACACCTCCATTCTATGACTTCACAAACCTCCATTCGGTGACTTCACACATCTCCATTCTGACTTCACACACCTCCATTCTATGACTTCACACACTTCCAATCTGACTTCACACACCTCCATTCTATGACTTCACACACCTCCATTCTGTGACTTCACACACCTCCATTCTATGACTTCACAAAATTCCATTCTGACTTCACACACATCAGTTGTATGAATTCACACACCTCCATTCTGTGACTTCACACACTTCCATTGTGACGTCACACACCTCGATTCTATGGGTTCACACACCTCCATTCTATGACTTCACACACCTTCATTCTGACTTCACAAACCTCTATTCTATGACTTCGCACACCTCCATTCTGACATCACAACCCTCCAATCTATGACTTCACAGACCTCGAATCTGTGACTTCACTCACCTCCACTCTATGACTTCACACTCCTCCATTCTATGACTTCCCACACCTCCTTTCTATGACTTCACCCACCTTCATTCTATGACTTCACACCTCCATTCTGACTTCACACACTTCCATTCAGTGACTTCACACACCTCCATTCAATGACTTCACACACCTCCATTCTATGACTTCACACGCCTTCATTCTTACTTCAGAATCATCCATTCTATGACCTCACACACCTCCATCTATGACTTCACAAACCTCCATTCTGTGACTTCACACACCTCCATACTGAGTTCACAAAACTCCATTCGGTGACTTAACACACCTCCATTCTGACTTCACACACGTCCATTCTATGACTTCACACACTTCCATTCTATGACTTCACACACCTCCATTCTGTGACTTCACACACCTCCATTCTGAGTTCACACACCTCCATTCTGTGACTTCACACACCTCCATTCTATGACTTCACACACCTACATTCTATGACTTCACACATCCATTTTGACTTCTCACACCTCCAATATATGACTTCAAACAGCTCAATTCTCTGACTTCACACACCTCCATTCTATGACTTTAAACCCGTCCATTCAGTGACTTCACACACCTCCATTCTATGACTTCACCCACCTCCATTCTATGACTTCAACCATCTCCAGTCTATGACTTCACACACCTCCATTCTCCGACTTCACAACCCTCTAATTTGATTTATCATTCCTCAATTCTATGACTTCACAAACCTCACTTCGGTGACTTCACAATACTCCATTCTATGACTTCACACATCTACATTCTATGACTTCACACACTTCAATTCTGACTCACACAACTCCATTCTGTGACTTCACAATTCTCCATTCTATGATTTCACATATCTCCATACTATGACTTTACACACCTCATCTATGACTTCACACACCTCCATTCTGTGACTTCACACACCTCCATTCTGACTTCACTCACCTCCATTGTATGACTTCACACACCTCCATTCTGTGACTTCACTCACCTCCATTATATGACTTCACACACCTCCTTTCTGAGTTGACACACCTCCATTCTATGACTTCCCACACCTCCAATCTGAATTCACACACCTCCATTCTATGACTTCACCCACCTCCATTCTATGACTTCACACACCTCCATTCTCCGACTTCACACCCCTCTAATTTGATTTCTCATACCTCCATTCTATGACTTCACAAACCTCCCTTCGGTGACTTCATAATACTCCATTCTATGACTTCACACATCTACATTCCATGACTTCACACACCTCAATTCTGACTCACACAACTCCATTCTGTGACTTCACAAAACTCCATTCTATTATTTCACACATCTCCATACTATGACTTCACACACCTCCATCTATGACTTCACACACCTCCATTCTGTGACTTCACACACCTCCATTCTATGACTTCCCACACCTCCTTTCTATGAATTCAGCCACCTCCAATCTATCACTACACACCTTCATTCTGACGTCACACACCTCCATTCTGTGACTTCACACACCTCCATTCTATAACTTCACACAGCTCCATTCTATGACTTCACACACCACCATTCTATGACTCCACACACCTCCATTCTTTGACTTCACACACCTAAATTCTGAGTTGACACACCTCCATTCTGTGACTTCACACACCACCATTCTGACTTCACACAGCTCCATTCTATGACTTCACACACCTCCATTCTTAGACATCACAGACTTCCATTCTATGACTTCACACACCTTCATTCTTACTTTACAAACATCCATTTTATAACTTCACCCACCTCCATTCCATGACTTTACACACCTCCATTCTGTGACTTTACATACCTCCATTCTATGACTTCACAAACCTCCATTCTGTGACTTCACACTCCTCCATTCTATGACTTCACACACTTCCATTTTTACGTCACACACCTCCATTCTATGAGTTCACACACCTAAATTCTGACTTTACACACCTACATTCTACCACTTCACACACCACAATTCTGTGGCTTCACACACCTCCATTCTATGATTTCAAACCGTCCATTCTGTGACTTCACACACCTCCATTTTATGACTTCACACACTTCCATTCTATGACTTCACACACCTCCATTCTGTGACTTTCCACACCTCCATTCTGAGTTCACACACCTCAATTCTGGGACTTCACACACCTCCAATCTGTGACTTCCCCCACCTCCATTCTGTGACTTCACACACCTCCATTCTATGACTTCACACACCTCCATTCTATGACTTCACACACGTCCATTCTGTGACTTCACACACCTCCATTCTATGACTTCACACACCTCCATTGTGACTACACACACTACCATTCAATGAGTTCACACACCTCCATTCTGACTTCACACACCTCCATTCTATGACTTCACACACCTCCATTCTATGACTTCACACACCTCCTTTCTATGACTTCACCCAACTCCATTGTATGACTTCACACCTCCATTCTGACTTCACACACCTCCATTCTGTGACTTCACACACCTGCATTATATGACTGCACACACCTCCATTCTATGACTTCACACACCTCCATTCTATGCCTTCACACACCTCCATTCTGTGACTTCACACACCTCAATTCTATGCCTTCACACACCTTCATTCTTACTTCACAAACATATAATCTATGACTTCACACACCTCCATTCTTTGACTTCACACACCTCCATTCTATGTCTTCACACACCTCCATTCTTTGACTTCACACACCTCCATTCTATGTCTTCACACACCTCCATTCTATGACTTCACACACTTCCATTGTTATGTCACACACCTCCATTCTATGAGTTCACATACCTCCATTCTGACTTCACACACCTCCATTCTATGACTTCACACACCTCTATTCTGAATTCACACAGCTCCATTCTGTGCCTTCACAAAACTCTATTCTATGATTTCACACAACTCCATACTATGACTTCACACAACTCCATCTATGACTTCACACACCTCCATTCTGACTTCACATACCTCTATTCTATGACTTCCCACACCTCCATTCTGACATCACACACCTCCATTCTATGACTTCACAGACCTCGAATCTGTGATTTCACTCACATGCAATCTATGACTTCACACTCCTCCATTCTATGACTTCAAACACCTCCTTTCTATGATTTCACCCACCTCCAATCTATGACTACACACCTCCATTCTGACTTCACACACCTCCATTCTGTGACTTCACACACCTCCATTCCATGACTTCACACACCTTCATTTTTACTTTAGAAACATTCACACACCTCCATTCTATGACTGCACAAACCTCCATTCTGTGACTTCACACATGCATTTTGACTTCACACACCTCCAATATATGACTTCAAACACCTCAATTCTGTGACTTCACCGAGCTCCATTCTTTGAATTCATAACGTCCATTTTGTGACTTCACACAGCTCCATTCTATGACTTCACACACTTCCATTCTATGACTTCACACAGCTCCATTCTATAACTTCACACAGCTACATTCTATGACTTCACACACCACCATTCTATGACTCCACACACCTCCATTCTTTGACTTCACACATCTAAATTCTGAGTTGAAACACCTCCATTCTATGACTTCACACACCTCCATTCTGACTTCACACAGTCTATTCTATGACTTCACACACCTCCATTCTTTGACATCACAGACCTCCATTCTATGACTTCACTCACCTTCATTCTTACTTTACAAACATCCATTCTATAACTTCATCCACCTCCATTCCATGACTTTACACACCTCCATTCTGTGACTTCACATACCTCCATTCTATGACTTCACAAACCTCCATTCTGTGACTTCACACACCTCCATTCTATGACTTCACACACTTCCATTGTTCTGTCACACACCTCCATTCTATGAGTTCACACACCTCCATTCTGACTTCACACACCTCCATTCTATGACTTCACACACCTCCATTCTGACTTCACACACCTTCTTTCTGTGACTTCACACACCTCCATTCAATGACTTGACACACCTACATTCTTTGACTTCACACACCTCAAATCTGACATCACACACCTCCATTCTATGATTTCACAGACCTCGAATCTGTGACTTCACTCACCTGCACTCTATGAATTCCCACTCCTCCATTCTATGACTTCCCACACCTCCTTTCTATGAAATCACCCACCTCCAATCTATGACTACACACCTCCATTCTGACTTCACACACCTCCATTCTGTGACTTCACACGGCTCCATTCTATAACTCCACACACCTCCATTCTGTGACTTCACACACCTCCATTCTATGACTTCACACACCTCAATTCTTTGAATTCACACACCTAAATTCTGAGTTGACACACCTCCATTCTGTGACTACACACACCTCTATTCTGACTTAACACAGCTCCATTCTATGACTTCACAAACCTCCATTCCTTGACATCACACACCTCCATTCTATGACTTCACACACCTTCATTCTTTCTTTACACACCTCCATTCTGTGAGTTCACATAGCTCCATTCTATGACTTCACACACCTCCATTCTGTGACTTCACACACCTCCATTCTATGACTTCACACACTTCCATTGTGACGTCACACACCTCCATTCTATGAGTTCACACACCTCCATTCTGAGTTCACACACCTCCATTCTATGACTTCACACACCTCCATTCTGAATTCACACAGCTGAATTCTGTGACTTCACAAAACTCCATTCTATGATTTCACATACCTCCATACAATGACTTCACACAACTCCAGCTATGACTTCACACACCTCCATTCTGACTTCACACACCTCTATTCTATGACTTCGCACACCTCAATTCTGACATCACACACTTCATTCTATGACTTCACAGACCTCGAATCTGTGACTTCACTCACCTGCACTCGATGACTTCACACTCCTCCATTCTATGACTTCCCACACCTCCTTTCTATGACTTCACCACCTCCAATCTATGACTACACACCTCCATTCTTACTTCACACACCTCCATTCTGTGACTTCACACATCTCCATTCTATGACTTCACACACCTTAATTTTTCCTTCAGAAACATCCATTCTGTGACCTCACACACCTCCATTCTATGACTTCACAAACCTCCATTCTGTGACTTCACACACCTCCATTCTGAGTTCACACAACTCCATTCGGTGACTTCACACATCTCCATTCTGACTTCACACACCTCCATACTATGACTTCACACACTTCCATTCTATGACTTCACACACCTCCATTCTGTGACTTCACAAACCTCCATTCTGAGTTCAATCACCTCCATTCTGTGACTTCACACACATCTATTCTGTGACTTCACACACCTCCATTGTGTGACTTCACAAAATTCCATTCTATGACCTCACACACCTCCATTTCATACCTTCACACACCTCCATTCTGTGACTTCACACACCTCCATTCTATGACCTCACACACCCTCATTCTATGATTTCACACACCTCCATTCTATGACTTCACACATCCATTTTGACTTCACAAACCTCTAATGTATGACTTCAAACACCTCAATTCTGTGACTTCACACACCTCCATTCTATGACTTCACACACTTACATTCTATGATTTCACATACCTCCATGCTATGACTTCACACACCTCCATTCTGTGACTTCACACACCTCCATTCTGAGTTCACAGACATCCATTCTGTGACTTCACAAACCTCCATTCTATGATTTCACACACCTCCATTCTATGACTTCACACACCTCCATTTTATGACGTCACACACCTCCATTTTGACTTCTCACACCTCCGTTCTGTGACTTCACACACCTTCATTCTATGACTTGACACACTTCCATTGTGACCTCACACACCTCCATTCTATGAGTTCACACACCTCCATTTTATGACGTCACACACCTCCATTTTGACTTCTCACACCTCCGTTCTGTGACTTCACACACCTTCATTCTATGACTTGACACACTTCCATTGTGACCTCACACACCTCCATTCTGACTTCACACACCTCCATTCTATGACTTCACAGACCTCGAATATGTGCCTTCACTCACCTCCACTCTATGACTTCACACTCCTCCATTCTATGACTTCCCACACCTCCTTTCTATGACTTCACCCACCTTCATTTTATGAGTTCACACACCTCCATTCTGTGACTTCACAGACCTCTATTGTATGACCTCACACACCCTCATTCTATCATTTCACACGCCTCCATTCTATGACATCACACATCCATTTTTACTTCACACACCTCCAATATATGACGTCAAACACCTCAATTCTGTGACTTCACACACCTACATTCTATGCCTTCATAACCTCCATTCTGTGACTCCACACACCTCCATTCTATGACTTCACACACTTCCATTCTATGACTTCACACACATCCATTCTGTGACTTTACACACCTCCATTCTGAGTTCACACACCTCCATTCTGTGACGTCACACACCTCCATTCTCTGACTTCACACACATCCATTTTATGATTTCACACACCTCCATTCTGTGACTTCACCCACCTCCATTCTATGACTTCATACCTCCATTCTGATTTCACACACCTCCATTCTGTGACTTCACACACCTCCATTATATGACTTCACACACCTCCATTCTATGACTTCACACACCTCCATTCTATGACTTCACACACCTCCATTCTGTGACTTCACACACCTCCATTCTTTGACTTCACACACCTCCATTCTGTGTTCACACACCTCAATTCTGTAACTTCACACACCTCCATTCTGACTTCACACAGCTCCATTCTATGACTTTGCACACCTCCATTCTTTGACGTCACACACCTCCATTCCATGACTTCACACAACTATATTCTTACTTTACAAACATCCATTCTATAACTTCACACACCTTCATTCTATGACTTTACACACCTCCATTCTGAGACTTCACATACCTCCATTCTATGACTTCACACACCTCCATTCTGTGACTTCACACACCTCCATTCTATGACTTCATACACTTCCATTCTGTGACTTCACACACCTCCATTCTATGAGTTCACACACCTCCATTCTGACTTCACACACCTCCATTCTATGACTTCACACACCTCCATTCTGAATTCACACAGCTCCATTCTTTGACTTCACAAAACTCCATTATATGATTTCACACGCCTCCATACTATGACTTCACACAACTTCATCTTTGACTTTACACACCTCCATTCTGACTTCACATACCTCTATTCTATGACTTCGCACACCTCCATTCTGACATCCCGCACCTCCATTGTATGACTTCACAGACCTCCAATCTGTGACTTCACTCACCTGCACTCTATGACTTCATACTCCTCCATTCTATGACTTCCCACACCTTCTTTCTATGACTTCACCCACCTCCAGTCTACTACTACTCACCTCCTCTTCTGACTTCACACACCTCCATTCTGTGACTTCACACACCTCCATTCTATGACTTCACACACCTTCATTTTTACTTCAGAAACATCGATTCTATGACTTCACACACCTCCATTCTATGACTTCACAAACCTCCATTCGGTGACTTCACACATCTCCATTCTGACTTCACACACCTCCATTCTATGACTTCACACACTTCCAATCTGACTTCACACACCTCCATTCTATGACTTCACACACCTCCATTCTGTGACTTCACACACCTCCATTCTATGACTTCACACACCTCCATTCTGACTTCACACACCTCCATTCTATGACTTCACACACCTCCATTCTGAATTCACACAGCTCAATTCTGTGACTTCACAAAATTCCATTCTGACTTCACACACATCAGTTGTATGAATTCACACACCTCCATTCTGTGACTTCACACACTTCCATTGTGACGTCACACACCTCGATTCTATGGGTTCACACACCTCCATTCTATGACTTCACACACCTTCATTCTGACTTCACAAACCTCTATTCTATGACTTCGCACACCTCCATTCTGACATCACAACCCTCCAATCTATGACTTCACAGACCTCGAATCTGTGACTTCACTCACCTCCACTCTATGACTTCACACTCCTCCATTCTATGACTTCCCACACCTCCTTCCTATGACTTCACCCACCTTCATTCTATGACTTCACACCTCCATTCTGACTTCACACACTTCCATTCAGTGACTTCACACACCTCCATTCAATGACTTCACACACCTCCATTCTATGACTTCACACGCCTTCATTCTTACTTCAGAATCATCCATTCTATGACCTCACACACCTCCATCTATGACTTCACAAACCTCCATTCTGTGACTTCACACACCTCCATACTGAGTTCACAAAACTCCATTCGGTGACTTAACACACCTCCATTCTGACTTCACACACGTCCATTCTATGACTTCACACACTTCCATTCTATGACTTCACACACCTCCATTCTGTGACTTCACACACCTCCATTCTGAGTTCACACACCTCCATTCTGTGACTTCACACACCTCCATTCTATGACTTCACACACCTACATTCTATGACTTTAAACCCGTCCATTCAGTGACTTCACACACCTCCATTCTATGACTTCACCCACCTCCATTCTATGACTTCAACCATCTCCATTCTATGACTTCACACACCTCCATTCTCCGACTTCACAACCCTCTAATTTGATTTATCATTCCTCCATTCTATGACTTCACAAACCTCACTTCGGTGACTTCACAATACTCCATTCTATGACTTCACACATCTACATTCTATGACTTCACACACTTCAATTCTGACTCACACAACTCCATTCTGTGACTTCACAATTCTCCATTCTATGATTTCACATATCTCCATACTATGACTTTACACACCTCATCTATGACTTCACACACCTCCATTCTGTGACTTCACACACCTCCATTCTGACTTCACTCACCTCCATTGTATGACTTCACACACCTCCATTCTGTGACTTCACACACCTCCATTCTATGACTTCACAAACATCCATTGTGACGTCACACACCTCCATTCTATGAGTTCACACACCTCCATTCTATGACTTCACTCACCTCCATTATATGACTTCACACACCTCCTTTCTGAGTTGACACACCTCCATTCTATGACTTCCCACACCTCCAATCTGAATTCACACACCTCCATTCTATGACTTCACCCACCTCCATTCTATGACTTCACACACCTCCATTCTCCGACTTCACACCCCTCTAATTTGATTTCTCATACCTCCATTCTATGACTTCACAAACCTCCCTTCGGTGACTTCATAATACTCCATTCTATGACTTCACACATCTACATTCCATGACTTCACACACCTCAATTCTGACTCACACAACTCCATTCTGTGACTTCACAAAACTCCATTCTATTATTTCACACATCTCCATACTATGACTTCACACACCTCCATCTATGACTTCACACACCTCCATTCTGTGACTTCACACACCTCCATTCTATGACTTCCCACCCCTCCTTTCTATGAATTCAGCCACCTCCAATCTATCACTACACACCTTCATTCTGACGTCACACACCTCCATTCTGTGACTTCACACACCTCCATTCTATAACTTCACACAGCTCCATTCTATGACTTCACACACCACCATTCTATGACTCCACACACCTCCATTCTTTGACTTCACACACCTAAATTCTGAGTTGACACACCTCCATTCTGTGACTTCACACACCACCATTCTGACTTCACACAGCTCCATTCTATGACTTCACACACCTCCATTCTTAGACATCACAGACTTCCATTCTATGACTTCACACACCTTCATTCTTACTTTACAAACATCCATTTTATAACTTCACCCACCTCCATTCCATGACTTTACACACCTCCATTCTGTGACTTTACATACCTCCATTCTATGACTTCACAAACCTCCATTCTGTGACTTCACACTCCTCCATTCTATGACTTCACACACTTCCATTTTTACGTCACACACCTCCATTCTATGAGTTCACACACCTAAATTCTGACTTTACACACCTACATTCTACCACTTCACACACCACAATTCTGTGGCTTCACACACCTCCATTCTATGATTTCAAACCGTCCATTCTGTGACTTCACACACCTCCATTTTATGACTTCACACACTTCCATTCTATGACTTCACACACCTCCATTCTGTGACTTTCCACACCTCCATTCTGAGTTCACACACCTCAATTCTGGGACTTCACACACCTCCAATCTGTGACTTCCCCCACCTCCATTCTGTGACTTCACACACCTCCATTCTATGACTTCACACACCTCCATTCTATGACTTCACACACGTCCATTCTGTGACTTCACACACCTCCATTCTATGACTTCACACACCTCCATTGTGACTACACACACTACCATTCAATGAGTTCACACACCTCCATTCTGACTTCACACACCTCCATTCTATGACTTCACACACCTCCATTCTATGACTTCACACACCTCCTTTCTATGACTTCACCCAACTCCATTGTATGATTTCACACCTGCATTATATGACTGCACACACCTCCATTCTATGACTTCACACACCTCCATTCTATGCCTTCACACACCTCCATTCTGTGACTTCACACACCTCAATTCTATGCCTTCACACACCTTCATTCTTACTTCACAAACATATAATCTATGACTTCACACACCTCCATTCTTTGACTTCACACACCTCCATTCTATGTCTTCACACACCTCCATTCTTTGACTTCACACCCCTCCATTCTATGTCTTCACACACCTCCATTCTATGACTTCACACACTTCCATTGTTACGTCACACACCTCCATTTTATGAGTTCACATACCTCCATTCTGACTTCACACACCTCCATTCTATGACTTCACACACCTCTATTCTGAATTCACACAACTCCATTCTGTGCCTTCACAAAACTCTATTCTATGATTTCACACAACTCCATACTATGACTTCACACAACTCCATCTATGACTTCACACACCTCCATTCTGACTTCACATACCTCTATTCTATGACTTCCCACACCTCAATTCTGACATCACACACATCCATTCTATGACTTCACAGACCTCGAATCTGTGATTTCACTCACATGCACTCTATGACTTCACACTCCTCCATTCTATGACTTCAAACACCTTCTTTCTATGATTTCACCCACCACCAATCTATGACTACACACCTCCATTCTGACTTCACACACCTCCATTCTGTGACTTCACACACCTCCATTCCATGACTTCACACACCTTCATTTTTACTTTAGAAACATTCACACACCTCCATTCTATGACTTCACAAACCTCCATTCTGTGACTTCACACATGCATTTTGACTTCACACACCTCCAATATATGACTTCAAACACCTCAATTCTGTGACTTCACCCAGCTCCATTCTTTGAATTCATAACGTCCATTTTGTGACTTCACACAGCTCCATTCTATGACTTCACACACTTCCATTCTATGACTTCACACAGCTCCATTCTATAACTTCACACAGCTACATTCTATGACTTCACACACCACCATTCTATGACTCCACACACCTCCATTCTTTGACTTCACACATCTAAATTCTGAGTTGAAACACCTCCATTCTATGACTTCACACACCTCCATTCTGACTTCACACAGCTCCATTCTATGACTTCACACACCTCCATTCTTTGACATCACAGACCTCCATTCTATGACTTCACTCACCTTCATTCTTACTTTACAAACATCCATTCTATAACTTCATCCACCTCCATTCCATGACTTTACACACCTCCATTCTGTGACTTCACATACCTCCATTCTATGACTTCACAAACCTCCATTCTGTGACTTCACACACCTCCATTCTATGACTTCACACACTTCCATTGTTATGTCACACACCTCCATTCTATGAGTTCACACACCTCCATTCTGACTTCACACACCTACATTCTATGACTTCACACACCTCCATTCTGACTTCACACACCTTCTTTCTGTGACTTCACACACCTCCATTCAATGACTTGATACACCTACATTCTTTGACTTCACACACCTCAAATCTGACATCACACACCTCCATTCTATGATTTCACAGACCTCGAATCTGTGACTTCACTCACCTGCACTCTATGAATTCCCACTCCTCCATTCTATGACTTCCCACACCTCCTTTCTATGAAATCACCCACCTCCAATCTATGACTACACACCTCCATTCTGACTTCACACACCTCCATTCTGTGACTTCACACGGCTCCATTCTATAACTTCACACACCTCCATTCTGTGACTTCACACACCTCCATTCTATGACTTCACACACCTCAATTCTTTGAATTCACACACCTAAATTCTGAGTTGACACACCTCCATTCTGTGACTTCACACACCTCTATTCTGACTTCACACAGCTCCATTCTATGACTTCACAAACCTCCATTCTTTGACATCACACACCTCCATTCTATGACTTCACACACCTTCATTCTTTCTTTACACACCTCCATTCTGTGAGTTCACATAGCTCCATTCTATGACTTCACACACCTCCATTCTGTGACTTCACACACCTCCATTCTATGACTTCACACACTTCCATTGTGACGTCACACACATCCATTCTATGAGTTCACACACCTCCATTCTAACTTCACACACGTCCATTCTGAATTCACACACCTCCATTCTGTGACTTCACACACCTCCATTCTATGACTTCACACACCTCCATTCCATGCCTTCACACACCTTCATTCTTACTTCACAAACATATATTGTATGACTTCACACACCTCCATTCTATGACTTCACACACCTCCATTCTATGTCTTCACACACCTCCATTCTTTGACTTCACACACCTAAATTCTGAGTTGACACATCTCCATTCTGTGACTTCACACACCTCCATTCTGACTTCACACATCTCCATTCTATGACTTCACACACCTTCATTTTTACTTTACAAACATCCATTCTATAACTTCACACACCTCCATTCTATGACTTCACACAACTCCATTCGGTGACTTCACACATCTCCATTCTGACTTCACACACCTCCATACTATGACTTCACACACCTCCATACTATGACTTCACACACTTCCATTCTATGACTTCACACACCTCCATTATGTGACTTCACAAACCTCCATTCTGTGTTCACACACCTGAATTCTGTGACTTCGCACACCTCCAATCTGACTTCACACACCTCCATTCTATGACTTCACACAACTCCATTCTGTGACGTCACACACCTCAATTCTGTGACTTCACACACCTTCATTCTTACTTCTCAAACATTAATTCTATGACTTCACACACATACATTCTATCATTTCACACACCTCCATTCTGAGTTCACACAACTCCATTCGGTGACTTCACACATCTCCATTCTGACTTCACACACCTCCATACTATGACTTCACACACCTCCATTCTGTGACTTCACAAACCTCCATTCTGAGTTCAATCACCTCCGTTCTGTGACTTCACACACATCTATTCTGTGACTTCACACACCTCCATTGTGTGACTTCACAAAATTCCATTCTATGACCTCACACACCTCCATTTCATACCTTCACACACCTCCATTCTGTGACTTCACACACCTCCATTCTATGACCTCACACACCCTCATTCTATGATTTCACACACCTCCATTCTATGACTTCACACATCCATTTTGACTTCACAAACCTCTAATGTATGACTTCAAACACCTCAATTCTGTGACTTCACACACCTCCATTCTATGACTTCACACACTTACATTCTATGATTTCACATACCTCCATGCTATGACTTCACACACCTCCATTCTGTGACTTCACACACCTCCATTCTGAGTTCACAGACATCCATTCTGTGACTTCACAAACCTCCATTCTATGATTTCACACACCTCCATTCTATGACTTCACACACCTCCATTTTATGACGTCACACACCTCCATTTTGACTTCTCACACCTCCGTTCTGTGACTTCACACACCTTCATTCTATGACTTGACACACTTCCATTGTGACCTCACACACCTCCATTCTATGAGTTCACACACCTCCATTTTATGACGTCACACACCTCCATTTTGACTTCTCACACCTCCGTTCTGTGACTTCACACACCTTCATTCTATGACTTGACACACTTCCATTGTGACCTCACACACCTCCATTCTGACTTCACACACCTCCATTCTATGACTTCACAGACCTCGAATATGTGCCTTCACTCACCTCCACTCTATGACTTCACACTCCTCCATTCTATGACTTCCCACACCTCCTTTCTATGACTTCACCCACCTTCATTTTATGAGTTCACACACCTCCATTCTGTGACTTCACAGACCTCTATTGTATGACCTCACACACCCTCATTCTATCATTTCACACGCCTCCATTCTATGACATCACACATCCATTTTTACTTCACACACCTCCAATATATGACGTCAAACACCTCAATTCTGTGACTTCACACACCTACATTCTATGCCTTCATAACCTCCATTCTGTGACTCCACACACCTCCATTCTATGACTTCACACACTTCCATTCTATGACTTCACACACATCCATTCTGTGACTTTACACACCTCCATTCTGAGTTCACACACCTCCATTCTGTGACGTCACACACCTCCATTCTCTGACTTCACACACATCCATTTTATGATTTCACACACCTCCATTCTGTGACTTCACCCACCTCCATTCTATGACTTCATACCTCCATTCTGATTTCACACACCTCCATTCTGTGACTTCACACACCTCCATTATATGACTTCACACACCTCCATTCTATGACTTCACACACCTCCATTCTATGACTTCACACACCTCCATTCTGTGACTTCACACACCTCCATTCTTTGACTTCACACACCTCCATTCTGTGTTCACACACCTCAATTCTGTAACTTCACACACCTCCATTCTGACTTCACACAGCTCCATTCTATGACTTTGCACACCTCCATTCTTTGACGTCACACACCTCCATTCCATGACTTCACACAACTATATTCTTACTTTACAAACATCCATTCTATAACTTCACACACCTTCATTCTATGACTTTACACACCTCCATTCTGAGACTTCACATACCTCCATTCTATGACTTCACACACCTCCATTCTGTGACTTCACACACCTCCATTCTATGACTTCATACACTTCCATTCTGTGACTTCACACACCTCCATTCTATGAGTTCACACACCTCCATTCTGACTTCACACACCTCCATTCTATGACTTCACACACCTCCATTCTGAATTCACACAGCTCCATTCTTTGACTTCACAAAACTCCATTATATGATTTCACACGCCTCCATACTATGACTTCACACAACTTCATCTTTGACTTTACACACCTCCATTCTGACTTCACATACCTCTATTCTATGACTTCGCACACCTCCATTCTGACATCCCGCACCTCCATTGTATGACTTCACAGACCTCCAATCTGTGACTTCACTCACCTGCACTCTATGACTTCATACTCCTCCATTCTATGACTTCCCACACCTTCTTTCTATGACTTCACCCACCTCCAGTCTACTACTACTCACCTCCTCTTCTGACTTCACACACCTCCATTCTGTGACTTCACACACCTCCATTCTATGACTTCACACACCTTCATTTTTACTTCAGAAACATCGATTCTATGACTTCACACACCTCCATTCTATGACTTCACAAACCTCCATTCGGTGACTTCACACATCTCCATTCTGACTTCACACACCTCCATTCTATGACTTCACACACTTCCAATCTGACTTCACACACCTCCATTCTATGACTTCACACACCTCCATTCTGTGACTTCACACACCTCCATTCTATGACTTCACACACCTCCATTCTGACTTCACACACCTCCATTCTATGACTTCACACACCTCCATTCTGAATTCACACAGCTCAATTCTGTGACTTCACAAAATTCCATTCTGACTTCACACACATCAGTTGTATGAATTCACACACCTCCATTCTGTGACTTCACACACTTCCATTGTGACGTCACACACCTCGATTCTATGGGTTCACACACCTCCATTCTATGACTTCACACACCTTCATTCTGACTTCACAAACCTCTATTCTATGACTTCGCACACCTCCATTCTGACATCACAACCCTCCAATCTATGACTTCACAGACCTCGAATCTGTGACTTCACTCACCTCCACTCTATGACTTCACACTCCTCCATTCTATGACTTCCCACACCTCCTTCCTATGACTTCACCCACCTTCATTCTATGACTTCACACCTCCATTCTGACTTCACACACTTCCATTCAGTGACTTCACACACCTCCATTCAATGACTTCACACACCTCCATTCTATGACTTCACACGCCTTCATTCTTACTTCAGAATCATCCATTCTATGACCTCACACACCTCCATCTATGACTTCACAAACCTCCATTCTGTGACTTCACACACCTCCATACTGAGTTCACAAAACTCCATTCGGTGACTTAACACACCTCCATTCTGACTTCACACACGTCCATTCTATGACTTCACACACTTCCATTCTATGACTTCACACACCTCCATTCTGTGACTTCACACACCTCCATTCTGAGTTCACACACCTCCATTCTGTGACTTCACACACCTCCATTCTATGACTTCACACACCTACATTCTATGACTTTAAACCCGTCCATTCAGTGACTTCACACACCTCCATTCTATGACTTCACCCACCTCCATTCTATGACTTCAACCATCTCCATTCTATGACTTCACACACCTCCATTCTCCGACTTCACAACCCTCTAATTTGATTTATCATTCCTCCATTCTATGACTTCACAAACCTCACTTCGGTGACTTCACAATACTCCATTCTATGACTTCACACATCTACATTCTATGACTTCACACACTTCAATTCTGACTCACACAACTCCATTCTGTGACTTCACAATTCTCCATTCTATGATTTCACATATCTCCATACTATGACTTTACACACCTCATCTATGACTTCACACACCTCCATTCTGTGACTTCACACACCTCCATTCTGACTTCACTCACCTCCATTGTATGACTTCACACACCTCCATTCTGTGACTTCACACACCTCCATTCTATGACTTCACAAACATCCATTGTGACGTCACACACCTCCATTCTATGAGTTCACACACCTCCATTCTATGACTTCACTCACCTCCATTATATGACTTCACACACCTCCTTTCTGAGTTGACACACCTCCATTCTATGACTTCCCACACCTCCAATCTGAATTCACACACCTCCATTCTATGACTTCACCCACCTCCATTCTATGACTTCACACACCTCCATTCTCCGACTTCACACCCCTCTAATTTGATTTCTCATACCTCCATTCTATGACTTCACAAACCTCCCTTCGGTGACTTCATAATACTCCATTCTATGACTTCACACATCTACATTCCATGACTTCACACACCTCAATTCTGACTCACACAACTCCATTCTGTGACTTCACAAAACTCCATTCTATTATTTCACACATCTCCATACTATGACTTCACACACCTCCATCTATGACTTCACACACCTCCATTCTGTGACTTCACACACCTCCATTCTATGACTTCCCACCCCTCCTTTCTATGAATTCAGCCACCTCCAATCTATCACTACACACCTTCATTCTGACGTCACACACCTCCATTCTGTGACTTCACACACCTCCATTCTATAACTTCACACAGCTCCATTCTATGACTTCACACACCACCATTCTATGACTCCACACACCTCCATTCTTTGACTTCACACACCTAAATTCTGAGTTGACACACCTCCATTCTGTGACTTCACACACCACCATTCTGACTTCACACAGCTCCATTCTATGACTTCACACACCTCCATTCTTAGACATCACAGACTTCCATTCTATGACTTCACACACCTTCATTCTTACTTTACAAACATCCATTTTATAACTTCACCCACCTCCATTCCATGACTTTACACACCTCCATTCTGTGACTTTACATACCTCCATTCTATGACTTCACAAACCTCCATTCTGTGACTTCACACTCCTCCATTCTATGACTTCACACACTTCCATTTTTACGTCACACACCTCCATTCTATGAGTTCACACACCTAAATTCTGACTTTACACACCTACATTCTACCACTTCACACACCACAATTCTGTGGCTTCACACACCTCCATTCTATGATTTCAAACCGTCCATTCTGTGACTTCACACACCTCCATTTTATGACTTCACACACTTCCATTCTATGACTTCACACACCTCCATTCTGTGACTTTCCACACCTCCATTCTGAGTTCACACACCTCAATTCTGGGACTTCACACACCTCCAATCTGTGACTTCCCCCACCTCCATTCTGTGACTTCACACACCTCCATTCTATGACTTCACACACCTCCATTCTATGACTTCACACACGTCCATTCTGTGACTTCACACACCTCCATTCTATGACTTCACACACCTCCATTGTGACTACACACACTACCATTCAATGAGTTCACACACCTCCATTCTGACTTCACACACCTCCATTCTATGACTTCACACACCTCCATTCTATGACTTCACACACCTCCTTTCTATGACTTCACCCAACTCCATTGTATGATTTCACACCTGCATTATATGACTGCACACACCTCCATTCTATGACTTCACACACCTCCATTCTATGCCTTCACACACCTCCATTCTGTGACTTCACACACCTCAATTCTATGCCTTCACACACCTTCATTCTTACTTCACAAACATATAATCTATGACTTCACACACCTCCATTCTTTGACTTCACACACCTCCATTCTATGTCTTCACACACCTCCATTCTTTGACTTCACACCCCTCCATTCTATGTCTTCACACACCTCCATTCTATGACTTCACACACTTCCATTGTTACGTCACACACCTCCATTTTATGAGTTCACATACCTCCATTCTGACTTCACACACCTCCATTCTATGACTTCACACACCTCTATTCTGAATTCACACAACTCCATTCTGTGCCTTCACAAAACTCTATTCTATGATTTCACACAACTCCATACTATGACTTCACACAACTCCATCTATGACTTCACACACCTCCATTCTGACTTCACATACCTCTATTCTATGACTTCCCACACCTCAATTCTGACATCACACACATCCATTCTATGACTTCACAGACCTCGAATCTGTGATTTCACTCACATGCACTCTATGACTTCACACTCCTCCATTCTATGACTTCAAACACCTTCTTTCTATGATTTCACCCACCACCAATCTATGACTACACACCTCCATTCTGACTTCACACACCTCCATTCTGTGACTTCACACACCTCCATTCCATGACTTCACACACCTTCATTTTTACTTTAGAAACATTCACACACCTCCATTCTATGACTTCACACACCTCCATTCTGTGACTTCACACATGCATTTTGACTTCACACACCTCCAATATATGACTTCAAACACCTCAATTCTGTGACTTCACCCAGCTCCATTCTTTGAATTCATAACGTCCATTTTGTGACTTCACACAGCTCCATTCTATGACTTCACACACTTCCATTCTATGACTTCACACAGCTCCATTCTATAACTTCACACAGCTACATTCTATGACTTCACACACCACCATTCTATGACTCCACACACCTCCATTCTTTGACTTCACACATCTAAATTCTGAGTTGAAACACCTCCATTCTATGACTTCACACACCTCCATTCTGACTTCACACAGCTCCATTCTATGACTTCACACACCTCCATTCTTTGACATCACAGACCTCCATTCTATGACTTCACTCACCTTCATTCTTACTTTACAAACATCCATTCTATAACTTCATCCACCTCCATTCCATGACTTTACACACCTCCATTCTGTGACTTCACATACCTCCATTCTATGACTTCACAAACCTCCATTCTGTGACTTCACACACCTCCATTCTATGACTTCACACACTTCCATTGTTATGTCACACACCTCCATTCTATGAGTTCACACACCTCCATTCTGACTTCACACACCTACATTCTATGACTTCACACACCTCCATTCTGACTTCACACACCTTCTTTCTGTGACTTCACACACCTCCATTCAATGACTTGATACACCTACATTCTTTGACTTCACACACCTCAAATCTGACATCACACACCTCCATTCTATGATTTCACAGACCTCGAATCTGTGACTTCACTCACCTGCACTCTATGAATTCCCACTCCTCCATTCTATGACTTCCCACACCTCCTTTCTATGAAATCACCCACCTCCAATCTATGACTACACACCTCCATTCTGACTTCACACACCTCCATTCTGTGACTTCACACGGCTCCATTCTATAACTTCACACACCTCCATTCTGTGACTTCACACACCTCCATTCTATGACTTCACACACCTCAATTCTTTGAATTCACACACCTAAATTCTGAGTTGACACACCTCCATTCTGTGACTTCACACACCTCTATTCTGACTTCACACAGCTCCATTCTATGACTTCACAAACCTCCATTCTTTGACATCACACACCTCCATTCTATGACTTCACACACCTTCATTCTTTCTTTACACACCTCCATTCTGTGAGTTCACATAGCTCCATTCTATGACTTCACACACCTCCATTCTGTGACTTCACACACCTCCATTCTATGACTTCACACACTTCCATTGTGACGTCACACACATCCATTCTATGAGTTCACACACCTCCATTCTAACTTCACACACGTCCATTCTGAATTCACACACCTCCATTCTGTGACTTCACACACCTCCATTCTATGACTTCACACACCTCCATTCCATGCCTTCACACACCTTCATTCTTACTTCACAAACATATATTGTATGACTTCACACACCTCCATTCTATGACTTCACACACCTCCATTCTATGTCTTCACACACCTCCATTCTTTGACTTCACACACCTAAATTCTGAGTTGACACATCTCCATTCTGTGACTTCACACACCTCCATTCTGACTTCACACATCTCCATTCTATGACTTCACACACCTTCATTTTTACTTTACAAACATCCATTCTATAACTTCACACACCTCCATTCTATGACTTCACACACCTCCATTCAGTGACTTCACACACCTCCATTCTGTGACTTCACACACCTCCATTCTATGACTTCACACACTTCCATTGTGACGTCACACACCTCCATTCTATGAGTTCACACACCTCCATTCTGACTTCACACACCTCCATTCTATGACTTCACACAGCTCCATTCTGTGCCTTCACAAAACTATTCTATGATTTCACACAACTCCATACTATGACTTCACACAACTCCATCTATGACTTCACACACCTCCATTCTGACTTCACACACCTCTATTCTATGACTTCCCACACCTCCATTCTGACATCACACACCTCCATTCTATGACTTCACGGACCTCGAATCCGTGATTTCACTCACGTGCACTCTATGACTTCACACTCCTCCATTCTATGACTTCCCACACCTCCTTTCTATGACTTCACCCACCTCCAATCTATGACTACACACCTCCATTCTGACTTCACACACCTCCATTCTGTGACTTCACACACCTCCATTCCATGACTTCACACACCTTCATTTTTACTTCAGAAACATTCACACACCTCCATTCTATGACTTCACAAACCTCCATTCTGTGACTTCACACATGCATTTTGACTTCACACACCTCCAATATATGACTTCAAACACCTCAATTCTCTGACTTCACACAGCTCCATTCTATGACTTCATAACGTCCATTCTGTGACTTCACACAGCTCCATTCTATGACTTCACACACTTCCATTCTATGACTTCACACAGCTCCATTCTATAACTTCACACAGCTCCATTCTATGACTTCACACACCACCATTCTATGACTCCACACACCTCCATTCTTTGACTTCACACACCTAAATTCTGAGTTGACACACCTCCATTCTGTGACTTCACACACCTCCATTCTGACTTCACACAGCTCCATTCTATGACTTCACACACCTTCATTCTTACTTTACAAACATCCATTCTATAACTTCACCCACATCCATTCCATGAATTTACACACCTCCATTCTGTGACTTCACATACCTCCATTCTATGACTTCACAAACCTCCATTCTGTGACTTCACACACCTCCATTCTATGACTTCACACACTTCCAGTGTTACGTCACACACATCCATTCTATGAGTTCACACACCTCCATTCTGACTTCACACACCTCCATTCTATGACTTCACACACCTCCATTCTGACTTTACACACCTTCTTTCTGTGACTTCACACACCTCCATTCAATGACTTGACACACCTACATTCTTTGACTTCACACACCTCAAACCTGATATCACACACCTCCATTCTATGAATTCACACACCTCGAATCTGTGACTTCACTCACCTGCATTCTATGACTTCCCACTCCTCCATTCTATGACTTCCCACTCCTCCTTTCTATGAATTACCACCTCCAATCTATGACTACACACCTCCATTCTATGACTTCACCCACCTCCATTCTGTGACTTCACACACCTCCATTCTATAACTTCACACACCTCCATTCTATGACTTCACACAATTCCATTCTACGACTTCACACACCTCCATTCTTTGACTTCACACAACTAAATTCTGAGCTGACACACCTCCATTGTGTGACTTCACAAACCTCCCTTCTGACTTCACACAGCTCCATTCTATGACTTCACAAACCTCCATTCTTTGACATCACACACCTCCATTCTATGACTTCACACACCTTCATTCTTTCTTTACACACCTCCATTCTGTGAGTTCACATAGCTCCATTCTATGACTTCACACACCTCCATTCTGTGACTTCACACACCTCCATTCTATGACTTCACACACTTCCATTGTGACGTCACACACATCCATTCTATGAGTTCACACACCTCCATTCTGACTTCACACACGTCCATTCTGAATTCACACAGCTCCATTCTGTGACTTCACAAAACTCCATTCTATGATTTCACACACCGCCATACTATGACTTCACACAACTCCATCTATGACTTCACACACCTCCATTCTATGACTTCACACACCTCCATTCCATGCCTTCACACACCTTCATTCTTACTTCACAAACATATATTGTATGACTTCACACACCTCCATTCTATGACTTCACACACCTCCATTCTATGTCTTCACACACCTCCATTCTTTGACTTCACACACCTAAATTCTGAGTTGACACATCTCCATTCTGTGACTTCACACACCTCCATTCTGACTTCACACATCTCCATTCTATGACTTCACACACCTTCATTTTTACTTTACAAACATCCATTCTATAACTTCACACACCTACATTCTATGACTTCACACACCTCCATTCAGTGACTTCACACACCTCCATTCTGTGACTTCACACACCTCCATTCTATGACTTCACACACTTCCATTGTGACGTCACACACCTCCATTCTATGAGTTCACACACCTCCATTCTGACTTCACACAACTCCATTCTATGACTTCACACAGCTCCATTCTGTGCCTTCACAAAACTCTATTCTATGATTTCACACAACTCCATACTATGACTTCACACAACTCCATCTATGACTTCACACACCTCCATTCTGACTTCACACACCTCTATTCTATGACTTCCCACACCTCCATTCTGAAATCACACACCTCCATTCTATGACTTCACAGACCTCGAATCCGTGATTTCACTCACGTGCACTCTATGACTTCACACTCCTCCATTCTATGACTTCCCACACCTCCTTTCTATGACTTCACACACCTCCAATCTATGACTACACACCTCCATTCTGACTTCACACACCTCCATTCTGTGACTTCACACACCTCCATTCCATGACTTCACACACCTTCATTTTTACTTCAGAAACATTCACACACCTCCATTCTATGACTTCACAAACCTCCATTTTGTGACTTCACACATGCATTTTGACTTCACACACCTCCAATATATGACTTCAAACACCTCAAGTCTGTGACTTCACACAGCTCCATTCTATGACTTCATAACGTCCATTCTGTGACTTCACACAGCTCCATTCTATGACTTCACACACTTCCATTCTATGACTTCACACAGCTCCATTCTATAACTTCACACAGCTCCATTCTATGAATTCACACACCACCATTCTATGACTCCACACACCTCCATTCTTTGACTTCACACACCTAAATTCTGAGTTGACACACCTCCATTCTGTGACTTCACACACCTCCATTCTGACTTCACACAGCTCCATTCTATGACTTCACACACCTTCATTCTTACTTTACAAACATCCATTCTATAACTTCACCCACATCCATTCCATGAATTTACACACCTCCATTCTTTGACTTCACATACCTCCATTCTATGACTTCACAAACCTCCATTCTGTGACTTCACACACCTCCATTCTATGACTTCACACACTTCCAGTGTTACGTCACACACATCCATTCTATGAGTTCACACACCTCCATTCTGACTTCACACACCTCCATTCTATGACTTCACACACCTCCATTCTGACTTTACACACCTTCTTTCTATGACTTCACACACCTCCATTCTATGACTTCACACACGTCCATTCTGTGACTTCACACACCTCCATTCTATGACTTCACACACCTCCATTGTGACTACACACACTACCATTCAATGAGTTCACACACCTCCATTCTGACTTCACACACCTCCATTCTATGACTTCACACACCTCCATTCTATGACTTCACACACCTCCTTTCTATGACTTCACCCAACTCCATTGTATGATTTCACACCTGCATTATATGACTGCACACACCTCCATTCTATGACTTCACACACCTCCATTCTATGCCTTCACACACCTCCATTCTGTGACTTCACACACCTCAATTCTATGCCTTCACACACCTTCATTCTTACTTCACAAACATATAATCTATGACTTCACACACCTCCATTCTTTGACTTCACACACCTCCATTCTATGTCTTCACACACCTCCATTCTTTGACTTCACACCCCTCCATTCTATGTCTTCACACACCTCCATTCTATGACTTCACACACTTCCATTGTTACGTCACACACCTCCATTTTATGAGTTCACATACCTCCATTCTGACTTCACACACCTCCATTCTATGACTTCACACACCTCTATTCTGAATTCACACAACTCCATTCTGTGCCTTCACAAAACTCTATTCTATGATTTCACACAACTCCATACTATGACTTCACACAACTCCATCTATGACTTCACACACCTCCATTCTGACTTCACATACCTCTATTCTATGACTTCCCACACCTCAATTCTGACATCACACACATCCATTCTATGACTTCACAGACCTCGAATCTGTGATTTCACTCACATGCACTCTATGACTTCACACTCCTCCATTCTATGACTTCAAACACCTTCTTTCTATGATTTCACCCACCACCAATCTATGACTACACACCTCCATTCTGACTTCACACACCTCCATTCTGTGACTTCACACACCTCCATTCCATGACTTCACACACCTTCATTTTTACTTTAGAAACATTCACACACCTCCATTCTATGACTTCACAAACCTCCATTCTGTGACTTCACACATGCATTTTGACTTCACACACCTCCAATATATGACTTCAAACACCTCAATTCTGTGACTTCACCCAGCTCCATTCTTTGAATTCATAACGTCCATTTTGTGACTTCACACAGCTCCATTCTATGACTTCACACACTTCCATTCTATGACTTCACACAGCTCCATTCTATAACTTCACACAGCTACATTCTATGACTTCACACACCACCATTCTATGACTCCACACACCTCCATTCTTTGACTTCACACATCTAAATTCTGAGTTGAAACACCTCCATTCTATGACTTCACACACCTCCATTCTGACTTCACACAGCTCCATTCTATGACTTCACACACCTCCATTCTTTGACATCACAGACCTCCATTCTATGACTTCACTCACCTTCATTCTTACTTTACAAACATCCATTCTATAACTTCATCCACCTCCATTCCATGACTTTACACACCTCCATTCTGTGACTTCACATACCTCCATTCTATGACTTCACAAACCTCCATTCTGTGACTTCACACACCTCCATTCTATGACTTCACACACTTCCATTGTTATGTCACACACCTCCATTCTATGAGTTCACACACCTCCATTCTGACTTCACACACCTACATTCTATGACTTCACACACCTCCATTCTGACTTCACACACCTTCTTTCTGTGACTTCACACACCTCCATTCAATGACTTGATACACCTACATTCTTTGACTTCACACACCTCAAATCTGACATCACACACCTCCATTCTATGATTTCACAGACCTCGAATCTGTGACTTCACTCACCTGCACTCTATGAATTCCCACTCCTCCATTCTATGACTTCCCACACCTCCTTTCTATGAAATCACCCACCTCCAATCTATGACTACACACCTCCATTCTGACTTCACACACCTCCATTCTGTGACTTCACACGGCTCCATTCTATAACTTCACACACCTCCATTCTGTGACTTCACACACCTCCATTCTATGACTTCACACACCTCAATTCTTTGAATTCACACACCTAAATTCTGAGTTGACACACCTCCATTCTGTGACTTCACACACCTCTATTCTGACTTCACACAGCTCCATTCTATGACTTCACAAACCTCCATTCTTTGACATCACACACCTCCATTCTATGACTTCACACACCTTCATTCTTTCTTTACACACCTCCATTCTGTGAGTTCACATAGCTCCATTCTATGACTTCACACACCTCCATTCTGTGACTTCACACACCTCCATTCTATGACTTCACACACTTCCATTGTGACGTCACACACATCCATTCTATGAGTTCACACACCTCCATTCTAACTTCACACACGTCCATTCTGAATTCACACACCTCCATTCTGTGACTTCACACACCTCCATTCTATGACTTCACACACCTCCATTCCATGCCTTCACACACCTTCATTCTTACTTCACAAACATATATTGTATGACTTCACACACCTCCATTCTATGACTTCACACACCTCCATTCTATGTCTTCACACACCTCCATTCTTTGACTTCACACACCTAAATTCTGAGTTGACACATCTCCATTCTGTGACTTCACACACCTCCATTCTGACTTCACACATCTCCATTCTATGACTTCACACACCTTCATTTTTACTTTACAAACATCCATTCTATAACTTCACACACCTCCATTCTATGACTTCACACACCTCCATTCAGTGACTTCACACACCTCCATTCTGTGACTTCACACACCTCCATTCTATGACTTCACACACTTCCATTGTGACGTCACACACCTCCATTCTATGAGTTCACACACCTCCATTCTGACTTCACACACCTCCATTCTATGACTTCACACAGCTCCATTCTGTGCCTTCACAAAACTATTCTATGATTTCACACAACTCCATACTATGACTTCACACAACTCCATCTATGACTTCACACACCTCCATTCTGACATCACACACCTCTATTCTATGACTTCCCACACCTCCATTCTGACATCACACACCTCCATTCTATGACTTCACGGACCTCGAATCCGTGATTTCACTCACGTGCACTCTATGACTTCACACTCCTCCATTCTATGACTTCCCACACCTCCTTTCTATGACTTCACCCACCTCCAATCTATGACTACACACCTCCATTCTGACTTCACACACCTCCATTCTGTGACTTCACACACCTCCATTCCATGACTTCACACACCTTCATTTTTACTTCAGAAACATTCACACACCTCCATTCTATGACTTCACAAACCTCCATTCTGTGACTTCACACATGCATTTTGACTTCACACACCTCCAATATATGACTTCAAACACCTCAATTCTCTGACTTCACACAGCTCCATTCTATGACTTCATAACGTCCATTCTGTGACTTCACACAGCTCCATTCTATGACTTCACACACTTCCATTCTATGACTTCACACAGCTCCATTCTATAACTTCACACAGCTCCATTCTATGACTTCACACACCACCATTCTATGACTCCACACACCTCCATTCTTTGACTTCACACACCTAAATTCTGAGTTGACACACCTCCATTCTGTGACTTCACACACCTCCATTCTGACTTCACACAGCTCCATTCTATGACTTCACACACCTTCATTCTTACTTTACAAACATCCATTCTATAACTTCACCCACATCCATTCCATGAATTTACACACCTCCATTCTGTGACTTCACATACCTCCATTCTATGACTTCACAAACCTCCATTCTGTGACTTCACACACCTCCATTCTATGACTTCACACACTTCCAGTGTTACGTCACACACATCCATTCTATGAGTTCACACACCTCCATTCTGACTTCACACACCTCCATTCTATGACTTCACACACCTCCATTCTGACTTTACACACCTTCTTTCTGTGACTTCACACACCTCCATTCAATGACTTGACACACCTACATTCTTTGACTTCACACACCTCAAACCTGATATCACACACCTCCATTCTATGAATTCACACACCTCGAATCTGTGACTTCACTCACCTGCATTCTATGACTTCCCACTCCTCCATTCTATGACTTCCCACTCCTCCTTTCTATGAATTACCACCTCCAATCTATGACTACACACCTCCATTCTATGACTTCACCCACCTCCATTCTGTGACTTCACACACCTCCGTTCTATAACTTCACACACCTCCATTCTATGACTTCACACAATTCCATTCTACGACTTCACACACCTCCATTCTTTGACTTCACACAACTAAATTCTGAGCTGACACACCTCCATTGTGTGACTTCACAAACCTCCCTTCTGACTTCACACAGCTCCATTCTATGACTTCACAAACCTCCATTCTTTGACATCACACACCTCCATTCTATGACTTCACACACCTTCATTCTTTCTTTACACACCTCCATTCTGTGAGTTCACATAGCTCCATTCTATGACTTCACACACCTCCATTCTGTGACTTCACACACCTCCATTCTATGACTTCACACACTTCCATTGTGACGTCACACACATCCATTCTATGAGTTCACACACCTCCATTCTGACTTCACACACGTCCATTCTGAATTCACACAGCTCCATTCTGTGACTTCACAAAACTCCATTCTATGATTTCACACACCGCCATACTATGACTTCACACAACTCCATCTATGACTTCACACACCTCCATTCTATGACTTCACACACCTCCATTCCATGCCTTCACACACCTTCATTCTTACTTCACAAACATATATTGTATGACTTCACACACCTCCATTCTATGACTTCACACACCTCCATTCTATGTCTTCACACACCTCCATTCTTTGACTTCACACACCTAAATTCTGAGTTGACACATCTCCATTCTGTGACTTCACACACCTCCATTCTGACTTCACACATCTCCATTCTATGACTTCACACACCTTCATTTTTACTTTACAAACATCCATTCTATAACTTCAAACACCTACATTCTATGACTTCACACACCTCCATTCAGTGACTTCACACACCTCCATTCTGTGACTTCACACACCTCCATTCTATGACTTCACACACTTCCATTGTGACGTCACACACCTCCATTCTATGAGTTCACACACCTCCATTCTGACTTCACACAACTCCATTCTATGACTTCACACAGCTCCATTCTGTGCCTTCACAAAACTCTATTCTATGATTTCACACAACTCCATACTATGACTTCACACAACTCCATCTATGACTTCACACACCTCCATTCTGACTTCACACACCTCTATTCTATGACTTCCCACACCTCCATTCTGAAATCACACACCTCCATTCTATGACTTCACAGACCTCGAATCCGTGATTTCACTCACGTGCACTCTATGACTTCACACTCCTCCATTCTATGACTTCCCACACCTCCTTTCTATGACTTCACACACCTCCAATCTATGACTACACACCTCCATTCTGACTTCACACACCTCCATTCTGTGACTTCACACACCTCCATTCCATGACTTCACACACCTTCATTTTTACTTCAGAAACATTCACACACCTCCATTCTATGACTTCACAAACCTCCATTTTGTGACTTCACACATGCATTTTGACTTCACACACCTCCAATATATGACTTCAAACACCTCAAGTCTGTGACTTCACACAGCTCCATTCTATGACTTCATAACGTCCATTCTGTGACTTCACACAGCTCCATTCTATGACTTCACACACTTCCATTCTATGACTTCACACAGCTCCATTCTATAACTTCACACAGCTCCATTCTATGAATTCACACACCACCATTCTATGACTCCACACACCTCCATTCTTTGACTTCACACACCTAAATTCTGAGTTGACACACCTCCATTCTGTGACTTCACACACCTCCATTCTGACTTCACACAGCTCCATTCTATGACTTCACACACCTCCATTCTTTGACATCACAGACCTCCATTCTATGACTTCACTCACCTTCATTCTTACTTTACAAACATCCATTCTATAACTTCATCCACCTCCATTCCATGACTTTACACACCTCCATTCTGTGACTTCACATACCTCCATTCTATGACTTCACAAACCTCCATTCTGTGACTTCACACACCTCCATTCTATGACTTCACACACTTCCATTGTTATGTCACACACCTCCATTCTATGAGTTCACACACCTCCATTCTGACTTCACACACCTCCATTCTATGACTTCACACACCTCCATTCTGACTTCACACACCTTCTTTCTGTGACTTCACACACCTCCATTCAATGACTTGACACACCTACATTCTTTGACTTCACACACCTCAAATCTGACATCACACACCTCCATTCTATGATTTCACAGACCTCGAATCTGTGACTTCACTCACCTGCACTCTATGAATTCCCACTCCTCCATTCTATGACTTCCCACACCTCCTTTCTATGAAATCACCCACCTCCAATCTATGACTACACACCTCCATTCTGACTTCACACACCTCCATTCTGTGACTTCACACGGCTCCATTCTATAACTCCACACACCTCCATTCTGTGACTTCACACACCTCCATTCTATGACTTCACACACCTCAATTCTTTGAATTCACACACCTAAATTCTGAGTTGACACACCTCCATTCTGTGACTACACACACCTCTATTCTGACTTAACACAGCTCCATTCTATGACTTCACAAACCTCCATTCTTTGACATCACACACCTCCATTCTATGACTTCACACACCTCCATTCTGTGACTTCACACACCTCCATTCTATGACTTCACACACTTCCATTGTGACGTCACACACCTCCATTCTATGAGTTCACACACCTCCATTCTGACTTCACACACGTCCATTCTGAATTCACACAGCTCCATTCTGTGACTTCACAAAACTCCATTCTATGATTTCACACACCTCCATACTATGACTTCACACAACTCCATCTATGCCTTCACACACCTCCATTATATGACTTCACACACCTCCATTCTATGACTTCACACACCTCCATTCTATGCCTTCACACACCTTCATTCTTACTTCACAAACATATATTGTATGACTTCACACACCTCCATTCTATGAGTTCACACACCTCCATTCTATGTCTTCACACACCTCCATTCTGTGACTTCACATACCTCCATTCTATGACTTCACAAACCTCCATTCTGTGACTTCACACACCTCCATTCTATGACTTCACACACTTCCAGTGTTACGTCACACACATCCATTCTATGAGTTCACACACCTCCATTCTGACTTCACACACCTCCATTCTATGACTTCACACACCTCCATTCTGACTTTACACACCTTCTTTCTGTGACTTCACACACCTCCATTCAATGACTTGACACACCTACATTCTATGACTTCCCACTCCTCCATTCTATGACTTCCCACTCCTCCTTTCTATGAATTCACCCACCTCCAATCTATGACTACACACCTCCATTCTGACTTCACACACCTCCATTCTGTGACTTCACACACCTCCATTCTATAACTTCACACACCTCCATTCTATGACTTCACACACCTCCATTCTATGACTTCACACACCTCCATTCTTTGACATCACACACCTCCATTCTATGACTTCACACACCTTCATTCTTACTTTACACACCTCCATTCTGTGAGTTCACATACCTCCATTCTATGACTTCACACACCTCCATTCTGTGACTTCACACACCTCAATTCTATGACTTCACACACTTCCATTTTGACGTCACACACCTCCATTCTATGAGTTCACACACCTCCATTCAGACTTCACACACCTCCATTCTATGACTTCACACACCTCCATTCTGAATTCACACAGCTCCATTCTGTGACTTCACAAAACTCCATTCTATGATTTCACACACCTCCATACTATGACTTCACACAACTCCATCTATGACTTCACACACCTCCATTCTGACTTCACACACCTCTATTCTATGACTTCGCACACCTCCATTCTGACATCACACACCTCCATTCTATGACTTCACAGACCTCGAATCTGTGACTTCACTCACCTGCACTCTATGACTTCACACTCCTCCATTCTATGACTTCCTACACCTCCTTTCTATGACTTCACCCACCTCCAATCTATGACTACACACCTCCATTCTGACTTCACACACCTCCATTCTGTGACTTCACTCACCTCCATTATATGACTTCACACACCTCCATTCTATGACTTCACACACCTCCATTCTGTGACTTCACACACCTTCATTCTATGACTTCACACACCTCCATTCTATGACTTCACACACCTCCATTTTGACTACACACACTACCATTCTATGAGTTCACACACCTCCATTCTGACTTCACACACCTCCATTCTATGACTTCACACACCTCCATTCTATGACTTCACACACCTCCTTTCTATGACATCACCCAACTCCATTCTATGACTTCACACCTCCATTCTGACTTCACACACCTCCATTCTGTGACTTCACTCACCTCCATTATATGACTTCACACACCTCCATTCTATGACTTCACACACCTCCATTCTATGCCTTCACACACCTCCATTCTGTGACTTCACACACCTCCATTCTTTGCCTTCACACACCTTCATTCTTCCTTCACAAACATATATTCTATGACTTCACACACCTCCATTCTTTGACTTCACACACCTCCATTCTATGTCTTCACACACCTCCATTCTTTGTCTTCACACACCTAAATTCTGAGTTCACACATCTCCATTCTGTGACTTCACACACCTCCATTCTGACTTCACACATCTCCATTCTATGACTTCACACACCTTCATTTTTACTTTACAAACATCCATTCTATAACTTCACACACCTCCATTTTATGACATCACACAACTCCATTCAGTGACTTCACACACCTCCATTCTATGACTTCACACACCTCCATTCTGTGACTTCACACACCTCCATTCTATGACTTCACACACTTCCATTGTGACGTCACACACCTCCATTCTATGAGTTCACACACCTCCATTCTGACTTCACACACCTCCATTCTATGACTTCACACACCTCCATTCTGAATTCACACAGCTCCATTCTGTGCCTTCACAAAACTCTATTCTATGATTTCACACAACTCCATACTATGACTTCACACAACTCCATCTATGACTTCACAAACCTCCATTCTGACTTCACACACCGCTATTCTATGACTTCGCACACCTCCATTCTGACATCACACACCTCCATTCTATGACTTCACAGACCTCGAATCTGTGATTTCACTCACCTGCACTCTATGACTTCACACTCCTCCATTCTATGACTTCCCACACCTCCTTTCAATGACTTCACCCACCTCCAATCTATGACTACACACCTCCATTCTGTCTTCACACACCTCCATTCTGTGACTTCACACACCTCCATTCCATGACTTCACACACCTTCATTTTTACTTCAGAAACATTCACACACCTCCATTCTATGACTTCACAAACCTCCATTCTGTGACTTCACACATGCATTTTGACTTCACACACCTCCAATATATGACTTCAAACATCTCAAGTCTGTGACTTCACACAGCTCCATTCTATGACTTCATAACCTCCATTCTGTGACTTCACACAGCTCCATTCTATGACTTCACACACTTCCATTCTATGACTTCACACACCTCAATTCTGTGCCTTTACAAACCTCCATTCAGAGTTCACACACCTCCATTCTGTGACGTCACACACCTCTATTCTGTCACTTCCCACACCTCCATTCTGTGACTTCACACACCTCCATTCTATGACTTCACACACCTCCATTCTGTGACTTCACACACCTCCATTCTATGACTTCATACACTTCCATTCTGACTTCACACACCTCCATTCTATGACTTCGCACACCTCTCTTCTGATTTCACACAACTCCATTCTGTGACTTCACACAACTCCATTCAATGACTTCACACACCTACATTCTTTGACTTCACACACCTCCAATCTGACATCACACACCTCCATTTCATGATTTCACAGACCTCGAATCTGTGACTTCACTCACCTGCACTCTATGACTACCCACAACTCTTTCAATGACTTTACCCACCTCCAATCTATGACTACACACCTCCATTCTGACTTCACACACCTCCATTCTATGCCTTCACACACCTCCATTCTGTGACTTCACACACCTCCATTCTTTGCCTTCACACACCTTCATTCTTCCTTCACAAACATATATTCTATGACTTCACACACCTCCATTCTTTGACTTCACACACCTCCATTCTATGTCTTCACACACCTCCATTCTTTGTCTTCACACACCTAAATTCTGAGTTCACACATCTCCATTCTGTGACTTCACACACCTCCATTCTGACTTCACACATCTCCATTCTATGACTTCACACACCTTCATTTTTACTTTACAAGCATCCATTCTATAACTTCACAAACCTCCATTTTATGACATCACACAACTCCATTCAGTGACTTCACACACCTCCATTCTATGACTTCACACACCTCCATTCTGACTTCACACATCTCCATTCTATGACTTCACACACCTTCATTTTTACTTTACAAACATCCATTCTATAACTTCACACACCTCCATTTTATGACATCACACAACTCCATTCAGTGACTTCACACACTTCCATTCTATGACTTCACACACCTCAATTCTGTGCCTTTACAAACCTCCATTCAGAGTTCACACACCTCCATTCTGTGACGTCACACACCTCTATTCTGTCACTTCCCACACCTCCATTCTGTGACTTCACACACCTCCATTCTATGACTTCACAAACCTCCATTCTGTGACTTCACACACCTCCATTCTATGACTTCATACACTTCCATTCTGACTTCACACACCTCCATTCTATGACTTCACACACCTCTCTTCTGATTTCACACAACTCCATTCTGTGACTTCACACACCTCCATTCAATGACTTCACACACCTACATTCTTTGACTTCACACACCTCCAATCTGACATCACACACCTCCATTTCATGATTTCACAGACCTCGAATCTGTGATTTCACTCACCTGCACTCTATGACTACCCACAACTCTTTCAATGACTTCACCCACCTCCAATCTATGACTACACACCTCCATTCTGACTTCACACACCTCCATTCTATGCCTTCACACACCTCCATTCTGTGACTTCACACACCTCCATTCTTTGCCTTCACACACCTTCATTCTTCCTTCACAAACATATATTCTATGACTTCACACACCTCCATTCTTTGACTTCACACACCTCCATTCTATGTCTTCACACACCTCCATTCTTTGTCTTCACACACCTAAATTCTGAGTTCACACATCTCCATTCTGTGACTTCACACACCTCCATTCTGACTTCACACATCTCCATTCTATGACTTCACACACCTTCATTTTTACTTTACAAACATCCATTCTATAACTTCACACACCTCCATTTTATGACATCACACAACTCCATTCAGTGACTTCACACACCTCCATTCTATGACTTCACACACCTCCATTCTGTGACTTCACACACCTCCATTCTATGACTTCACACACTTCCATTGTGACGTCACACACCTCCATTCTGTGAGTTCACACACCTCCATTCTGACTTCACACACCTCCATTCTATGACTTCACACACCTCCATTCTGAATTCACACAGCTCCATTCTGTGCCTTCACAAAACTCTATTCTATGATTTCACACAACTCCATACTATGACTTCACACAACTCCATCTATGACTTCACAAACCTCCATTCTGACTTCACACACCTCTATTCTATGACTTCGCACACCTCCATTCTGACATCACACACCTCCATTCTATGATTTCACAGACCTCGAATCTGTGATTTCACTCACCTGCACTCTATGACTTCACACTCCTCCATTCTATGACTTCCCACACCTCCTTTCAATGACTTCACCCACCTCCAATCTATGACTACACACCTCCATTCTGTCTTCACACACCTCCATTCTGTGACTTCACACACCTCCATTCCATGACTTCACACACCTTCATTTTTACTTCAGAAACATTCACACACCTCCATTCTATGACTTCACAAACCTCCATTCTGTGACTTCACACATGCATTTTGACTTCACACACCTCCAATATATGACTTCAAACATCTCAAGTCTGTGACTTCACACAGCTCCATTCTATGACTTCATAACCTCCATTCTGTGACTTCACACAGCTCCATTCTATGACTTCACACACTTCCATTCTATGACTTCACACACCTCAATTCTGTGCCTTTACAAACCTCCATTCAGAGTTCACACACCTCCATTCTGTGACGTCACACACCTCTATTCTGTCACTTCCCACACCTCCATTCTGTGACTTCACACACCTCCATTCTATGACTTCACACACCTCCATTCTGTGACTTCACACACCTCCATTCTATGACTTCATACACTTCCATTCTGACTTCACACACCTCCATTCTATGACTTCGCACACCTCTCTTCTGATTTCACACAACTCCATTCTGTGACTTCACACACCTCCATTCAATGACTTCACACACCTACATTCTTTGACTTCACACACCTCCAATCTGACATCACACACCTCCATTTCATGATTTCACAGACCTCGAATCTGTGACTTCACTCACCTGCACTCTATGACTACCCACAACTCTTTCAATGACTTCACCCACCTCCAATCTATGACTACACACCTCCATTCTGACTTCACACACCTCCATTCTGTGACTTCACACACCTCCATTCTATGACTTCACACACCTCCATTCTATGACTTCACACACCTTCATTCTTACTTCAGAAACATCCATTCTATGACTTCACAAACCTACATTCTATGACTTCACAAACCTCCATTCTGTGACTTCACACACCTCCATTCTGACTTCACACACTTCCATTCTATGACTTAACACACTTCCATTGTATGAATTCACACACCTCCATTCTCTGACTTCACACACATGGATTCTGAGTTGACAAACCTCTATTCTGTGATTTCACACATCTCCATTCTATGACTTCACACACCTTCATTCTATGATTTCACACACCTCCATTCTGTGACTTCACAAACCTCCATTCTATGACCTCACACACCCTCATTCTATGATTTCACACACCTCCATTCTATGACTTCACACATCCATTTTGACTTCACACATCTCCAATATATGACTTCAAACACCTCAATTCTGTGACTTCACACACCTCCATTCTATGATTTCAAACCGTCCATTCTGTGACTTCACACACCTCCATTTTATGACTTCACACACTTCTATTCTATGACTTCACACACCTCCATTCTGTGACTTTACACACCTCCATTCTGAGTTCACACACCTCAATTCTGGATCTTCACACACCTCCAATCTGTGACTTCCCCCACCTCCATTCTGTGACTTCACACACCTCCATTCTATGACTTCACACATCTCCATTCTATGATTTCACACACCTCCATTGTGACTACACACACTACCATTCTATGAGTTCACACACCTCCATTCTGACTTCACACACCTGCATTCTATGACTTCACACACCTCCATTCTGTGACTTCACACACCTCCTTTCTATGACTTCACCCAACTCCATTCTATGACTTCACACCTCCATTCTGACTTCACACACCTCCATTCTGTGACTTCAAACACCTCCATTATATGACTTCACACACCTCCATTCTATGACTTCACACACCTCCATTCTATGCCTTCACACACCTCCATTCTGTGACTTCACACACCTCCATTCTATGCCTTCACACACCTTCATTCTTACTTCACAAACATATATTCTATGACTTCCCACACCTCCTTTCTATGACTTCACCCACCTCCAATCTATGACTACACACCTCCACTCTGACTTCACACAACTCCATTCCATGACTTCACACACCTTCATTTTTACTTCAGAAACATTCACACACCTCCATTCTATGACTTCACAAACGTCCATTCTGTGACTTCACACATGCATTTTGACTTCACACACCTCCAATATATGACTTCAAACACCTCAATTCTGTGACTTCACACAGCTCCATTCTATGACTTCATAACGTCCATTCTGTGACTTCACACAGCTCCATTCTATGACTTCACACACCTCCATTCTATGACTTCATACACCTCCATTCTGACTTCACACACCTCCATTCTATGACTTCACACACCTCTCTTCTGATTTCACACACCTCCATTCTGTGACTTCACACACCTCCATTCAATGACTTCACCCACCTACATTCTTTGACTTCACACACCTCCAATCTGACATCACATACCTCCATTCTATGATTTCACAGACCTCAAATCTATGACTTCACTCACCTGCACTCTATGACTACCCACACTTCTTTCTATGACTTCACCCACCTCCAATCTATGACTACACACCTCCATTCTGACTTCACACACCTCCATTCTGTGACTTCACACACCTCCATTCTATGACTTCACACACATCCATTCTATGACTTCACACACCTTCTTTCTTACTTCAGAAACATCCATTCTATGACTTCACACACCTCCATTCTAGGACTTTACAAACCTCCATTCTGTGACTTCACACACCTCCATTCTGACTTCACACACTTCCTTTCTATGACTTCACACACTTCCATTCTATGACTTCACACAACTCCATTGTCTGACTTCACACACACTTCCATTCTGAGTTCACACACCTCTATTCTGTGATTTCACACATCTCCATTCTGTGACTTCACACACCTCCATTCTCTGACTTCACAGACTTCCATTCTATGACTTCACACACCTTCATTCTATGATTTCACACACCTCCATTCTGTGACTTCACAAACCTCCATTCTATGACCTCATACACTGTCATTCTATGATTTCACACAACTCCATTCTATGACTTCACACATCCATTTTGACTTCACACACCTCAAATATATGACTTCAAACACCTCAATTCTGTGACTTCACACACCTCCGTTCTATGATTTCAAACCGTCCATTCTGTGACTTCACACACCTCCATTTTATGACTTCACACACTTCCATTCTATGACTTCACACACCTCCATTCTGTGACTTTACACACCTCCATTCTGAGTTCACACACCTCAATTCTGGGACTTCACACACCTCCAATCTGTGACTTCCCCCACCTCCATTCTGTGAATTCACACACCTTCATTCTATGACTTCACACACCTCCATTCTATGACTTCACACACCTCCATTTTGACTACACACACTACCATTCTATGAGTTCACACACCTCCATTCTGACTTCACACACCTCCATTCTATGACTTCACACACCTCCATTCTATGACTTCACACACCTCCTTTCTATGACATCACCCAACTCCATTCTATGACTTCACACCTCCATTCTGACTTCACACACCTCCATTCTGTGACTTCACACACCTCCATTATATGACTTCACACACCTCCATTCTATGACTTCACACACCTCCATTCTATGCCTTCACACACCTCCATTCTGTGACTTCACACACCTCCATTCTTTGCCTTCACACACCTTCATTCTTCCTTCACAAACATATATTCTATGACTTCACACACCTCCATTCTTTGACTTCACACACCTCCATTCTATGTCTTCACACACCTCCATTCTTTGACTTCACACACCTAAATTCTGAGTTCACACATCTCCATTCTGTGACTTCACACACCTCCATTCTGACTTCACACATCTCCATTCTATGACTTCACACACCTTCATTTTTACTTTACAAACATCCATTCTATAACTTCACGCACCTCCATTTTATGACATCACACAACTCCATTCAGTGACTTCACACACCTCCATTCTATGACTTCACACACCTCCATTCTGTGACTTCACACACCTCCATTCTATGACTTCACACACTTCCATTGTGACGTCACACACCTCCATTCTATGAGTTCACACACCTCCATTCTGACTTCACACACCTCCATTCTATGACTTCACACACCTCCATTCTGAATTCACACAGCTCCATTCTGTGCCTTCACAAAACTCTATTCTATGATTTCACACAACTCCATACTATGACTTCACACAACTCCATCTATGACTTCACAAACCTCCATTCTGACTTCACACACCTCTATTCTATGACTTCGCACACCTCCATTCTGACATCACACACCTCCATTCTATGACTTCACAGACCTCGAAACTGTGATTTCACTCACCTGCACTCTATGACTTCACACTCCTTCATTCTATGACTTCCCACACCTCCTTTCAATGACTTCACCCACCTCCAATCTATGACTACACACCTCCATTCTGTCTTCACACACCTCCATTCTGTGACTTCACACACCTCCATTCCATGACTTCACACACCTTCATTTTTACTTCAGAAACATTCACACACCTCCATTCTTTGACTTCACAAACCTCCATTCTGTGACTTCACACATGCATTTTGACTTCACACACCTCCAGTATATGACTTCAAACACATCAATTCTGTGACTTCACACAGCTCCATTCTATGACTTCATAACCTCCATTCTGTGGCTTCACACAGCTCCATTCTATGACTTCACACACCTCAATTCTGTGCCTTTACACACCTCCATTCTGAGTTCACACACCTCCATTCTGTGACGTCACACACCTCTATTCTGTCACTTCCCACACCTCCATTCTGTGACTTCACACACCTCCATTCTATGACTTCACACACCTCCATTCTGTGACTTCACACACCTCCATTCTATGACTTCATACACTTCCATTCTGACTTCACACACCTCCATTCTATGACTTCGCACACCTCTCTTCTGATTTCACACAACTCCATTCTGTGACTTCACACACCTCCATTCAATGACTTCACACACCTACATTCTTTGACTTCACACACCTCCAATCTGACATCACACACCTCCATTTCATGATTTCACAGACCTCGAATCTGTGACTTCACTCACCTGCACTCTATGACTACCCACAACTCTTTCAATGACTTCACCCACCTCCAATCTATGACTACACATCTCCATTCTGACTTCACACACCTCCATTCTGTGACTTCACACACCTCCATTCTATGACTTCACACATCTCCATTCTATGGCTTCACACACCTTCATTCTTACTTCAGAAACATCCATTCTATGACTTCACACACCTACATTCTATGACTTCACAAACCTCCGTTCTGTGACTTCACACACCTCCATTCTGACTTCACACACTTCCATTCTATGACTTAACACACTTCCATTGTATGAATTCACACACCTCCATTCTCTGACTTCACACACATGGATTCTGAGTTGACAAACCTCTATTCTGTGATTTCACACATCTCCATTCTATGACTTCACACACCTTCATTCTATGATTTCACACACCTCCATTCTGTGACTTCACAAACCTCCATTCTATGACCTCACACACCCTCATTCTATGATTTCACACACCTCCATTCTATGACTTCACACATCCATTTTGACTTCACACATCTCCAATATATGACTTCAAACACCTCAATTCTGTGACTTCACACACCTCCATTCTATGATTTCAAACCGTCCATTCTGTGACTTCACACACCTCCATTTTATGACTTCACACACTTCTATTCTATGACTTCACACACCTCCATTCTGTGACTTTACACACCTCCATTCTGAGTTCACACACCTCAGTTCTGGGACTTCACACACCTCCAATCTGTGACTTCCCCCACCTCCATTCTGTGACTTCACACACCTCCATTCTATGACTTCACACATCTCCATTCTATGATTTCACACACCTCCATTGTGACTACACACACTACCATTCTATGAGTTCACACACCTCCATTCTGACTTCACACACCTCCATTCTATGACTTCACACACCTCCATTCTATGACTTCACACAACTCCTTTCTATGACTTCACCCAACTCCATTCTATGACTTCACACCTCCATTCTGACTTCACACACCTCCATTCTGTGACTTCAAACACCTCCATTATATGACTTCACACACCTCCATTCTATGACTTCACACACCTCCATTCTATGCCTTCACACACCTCCATTCTGTGACTTCACACACCTCCATTCTGTGACTTCACACACCTCCATTCTATGACTTCACACATCTCCATTCTATGACTTCACACACCTCCATTGTGACTACACACACTACCATTCTATGAGTTCACACACCTACATTCTATGACTTTACACACCTCCATTCAGTGACTTCACACACCTCCAATCTGTGACTTCCCCCACCTCCATTCTGTGACTTCACACACCTCCATTCTATGACTTCACACACCTCCATTCTATGACTTTACACACCTCCATTCTGTGACTTCACACACTTCCATTGTGACGTCACACACCTCCATTCGATGAGTTCACACACTTCCATTCTATGACTTCACACACCTCCATTCTGACTTCACAAACCTCTATTCTATGACTTCGCACACCTCCATTCTGACATCACACACCTCCAATCTATGACTTCACAGACCTCGAATCTGTGACTTCACTCACCTCCACTGTATGACTTCACACTTTTCCATTCTATGACTTCCCACACCTCCTTTCTATGACTTCACCCACCTTCATTCTATGACTTCACACCTCCATTCTGACTTCACACACTTCCATTCAGTGACTTCACACACCTCCATTCAATGACTTCACACACCTCCATTCTATGACTTCACACACCTTCATTCTTACTTCAGAAACATATATTCTATGACCTCACTCCCCTCCATCTATGACTTCACAAACCTCCATTCTGTGACTTCACACACCTCCATACTGAGTTCATAAAACTCCATTCGGTGACTTAACACACCTCCATTCTGACTTCACACAAGTCCATTCTATGACTTCACACCCTTCCATTCTGTGACTTCACACACCTCCATTCTGTGACTTCACACACCTCCATTCTATTACTTCACACACCTGCATTCTATGACTTCACACATCCATTTTGACTTCACACACCTCCAATATATGACTTCAATCAGCTCAATTCTCTGACTTCACACACCTCCATTCTATGACTTCAAACCCTTCCATTCAGTGACTTCACACACCTCCATTCAATGACTTCACCCACCTCCATTCTATGACTTCACACACCTCCATTCTCCTACTTCACATCCCTCTAATTTGATTTCTCATACCTCCATTCTATAACTTCAGAAACCTCACTTCGGTGACTTCACAATACTCCATTCTATGACTTCACACATCTACATTCTATGACTTCACACACATCAATTCTGACTCACACAACTCCATTCTGTGACTTCACAAAACTGCATTCTATGCTTTCACATATCTCCATACTATGACTTCACACACCTCCATCTATGACTTCACACACCTCCATTATGAGTTCACACACCTCCATTCTGTGACTTCACACACCTCCATTCTATGACTTCACAAACTTCCATTGTGACGTCACACACCTCCATTCTATGAGTTCACACACCTCCATTCTATGACTTCACACACCTAATTTCTATGACTTCACCCACCTTCATTCTATGACTTTACACCTCCATTCTGACTTCACACACCTTCATTCTCTGACTTCACACACCTCCAATCTCTGAATTCACAAACTTCCATTGTGACGTCACACACCTCCATTCTATGAGTTCACACACCTCCATTTTATGACTTCACTCACCTCCATTCTATGACTTCACACACCTCCTTTCTGAGTTGACACACCTCCATTCTATGACTTCACACACCTCCAATCTGAATTCACACACCTCCATTCTATGACTTCACCCACCTCCATTCTATGACTTCACACACCTCCATTCTCCGACTTCACACCCCTCTAATTTGATTTCTCATACCTCCATTCTATGACTTCACAAACCTCCCTTCGGTGACTTCACAATACTCCATTCTATGACTTCCCACATCTACATTCTATGACGTCACACACCTCACTTCTGACTCACACAACTCCATTCTGTGACTTCACAAAACTCCATTCTATGATTTCACATATCTCCATACTATGACTTCACACACCACCATCTATGATTTCACACACCTCCATTCTGAGTTCACACACCTCCATTCTGTGACTTCACACACCTCCATTCCGGCTCCAAACACCTCCATTGTATGACTTGCAACCCATACATTCTGACTTCCCACACCTCCATTCTATGACTTCACAGACCTCGAATCTGTGACTTCACTCACCTCCACTCTATGACTTCACACCTCCATTCTGACTTCACACACCTCCATTCTTTGACTTCACACACCTCCATTCTATGACTTTACAAACTTCCATTGTGACGTCACACACCTCCATTCTATGAGTTCACACACCTCCATTCTATGACTTCAAACACCTCCATTCTGACTTCACACACCTCTATTCTATGACTTGCAACCCCTACATTCTGATTTAACACACCTCCATTCTATGACTTCACAGACCTCGAATCTGTGACTTCACTCACCTCCACTCTATGACTTCACACCTCCATTCTAACTTCACACACCTCCATTCTATGACTTCACACACCTCCATTCTGACTTCACACACCTCCATTCTGTGACTTCACACACCTCCATTCTATGATTTCACACACCTCCATTGTGAATACACACACTACCATTCTATGAGTTCACACACCTCCATTCTGACTTCACACACCTCCATTCTATGACTTCACACACCTCCATTCTATGACTTCACACACCTCCTTTCTATGACTTCACCCAACTCCATTCTATGACTTCACACCTCCATTCTGACTTCACACACCTCCATTCTGTGACTTCAAACACCTCCATTATATGACTTCACACACCTCCATTCTATGACTTCACACACCTCCATTCTATGCCTTCACACACCTCCATTCTGTGACTTCACACACCTCCATTCTATGCCTTCACACACCTTCATTCTTACTTCACAAACATATATTCTATGACTTCACACACCTCCATTCTTTGACTTCACACACCTAAATTCTGAGTTGACACATCTCCATTCTGTGACTTCACACACCTCCATTCTGACTTCACACATCTCCATTCTATGACTTCACACACCTTCATTTTTACTTTACAAACATCCATTCTATGACTTCACACACCTCCATTCTATGACTTCACACACCTCCATTCAGTGATTTCACACACCTCCATTCTATGACTTCACACACCTCCATTCTATGACTTCACACACCTTCATTCTTACTTCAGAAACATCCATTCTATGACTTCACACACCTACATTCTATGACTTCACAAACCTCCATTCTGTGACTTCACACACCTCCATTCTGACTTCAAACACTTCCATTCTATGACTTCACACACTACCATTCTATGACTTCACACACCTCCATTCTGAGTTGACAAACCTCTATTCTGTGATTTCACACATCTCCATTCTATGACTTCACACACCTTCCTTCTATGATTTCACACACCTCCATTCTGTGACTTCACAAACCTCCATTTTATGACCTCACACACCCTCATTCTATGATTTCACACACCTCCATTCTATGACTTCACACATCCATTTTGACTTCACACACCTCCAATATATGACTTCAAACACCTCAATTCTGTGACTTCACACACCTCCATTCTATGATTTCAAACCGTCCATTCTGTGACTTCACACACCTCCATTTTATGACTTCACACACTTCCATTCTATGACTTCACACACTTCCATTCTGTGACTTTACACACCTCCATTCTGAGTTCACACACCTCAATTCTGGGACTTCACACACCTCCAATCTGTGACTTCCCCCACCTCCATTCTGTGACTTCACACACCTCCATTCTATGACTTCACACATCTCCATTCTATGACTTCACACACCTCCATTGTGACTACACACACTACCATTCTATGAGTTCACACACCTACATTCTATGACTTTACACACCTCCATTCAGTGACTTCACACACCTCCAATCTGTGACTTCCCCCACCTCCATTCTGTGACTTCACACACCTCCATTCTATGACTTCACACACCTCCATTCTATGACTTTACACACCTCCATTCTGTGACTTCACACACTTCCATTGTGACGTCACACACCTCCATTCGATGAGTTCACACACTTCCATTCTATGACTTCACACACCTCCATTCTGAATTCACAAACCTCTATTCTATGACTTCGCACACCTCCATTCTGACATCACACACCTCCAATCTATGACTTCACAGACCTCGAATCTGTGACTTCACTCACCTCCACTGTATGACTTCACACTTTTCCATTCTATGACTTCCCACACCTCCTTTCTATGACTTCACCCACCTTCATTCTATGACTTCACACCTCCATTCTGACTTCACACACTTCCATTCAGTGACTTCACACACCTCCATTCAATGACTTCACACACCTCCATTCTATGACTTCACACACCTTCATTCTTACTTCAGAAACATATATTCTATGACCTCACTCCCCTCCATCTATGACTTCACAAACCTCCATTCTGTGACTTCACACACCTCCATACTGAGTTCATAAAACTCCATTCGGTGACTTAACACACCTCCATTCTGACTTCACACACGTCCATTCTATGACTTCACACCCTTCCATTCTGTGACTTCACACACCTCCATTCTGTGACTTCACACACCTCCATTCCATTACTTCACACACCTGCATTCTATGACTTCACACATCCATTTTGACTTCACACACCTCCAATATATGACTTCAATCAGCTCAATTCTCTGACTTCACACACCTCCATTCTATGACTTCAAACCCTTCCATTCAGTGACTTCACACACCTCCATTCAATGACTTCACCCACCTCCATTCTATGACTTCACACACCTCCATTCTCCTACTTCACATCCCTCTAATTTGATTTCTCATACCTCCATTCTATAACTTCAGAAACCTCACTTCGGTGACTTCAAAATACTCCATTCTATGACTTCACACATCTACATTCTATGACTTCACACACCTCAATTCTGACTCACACAACTCCATTCTGTGACTTCACAAAACTGCATTCTATGATTTCACATATCTCCATACTATGACTTCACACACCTCCATCTATGACTTCACACACCTCCATTATGAGTTCACACACCTCCATTCTGTGACTTCACACACCTCCGTTCTGACTTCACACACCTACATTGTATGACTTCACACACCTCCATTCTTTGACTTCACACACCTCCATTCTATGACTTCACAAACTTCCATTGTGACGTCACACACCTCCATTCTATAAGTTCACACACCTCCATTCTATGACTTCACACACCTAATTTCTATGACTTCACCCACCTTCATTCTATGACTTTACACCTCCATTCTGACTTCACACACCTTCATTCTCTGACTTCACACACCTCCAATCTCTGAATTCACAAACTTCCATTGTGACGTCACACACCTCCATTCTATGAGTTCACACACCTCCATTTTATGACTTCACTCACCTCCATTCTATGACTTCACACACCTCCTTTCTGAGTTGACACACCTCCATTCTATGACTTCCCACACCTCCAATCTGAATTCACACACCTCCATTCTATGACTTCACCCACCTCCATTCTATGACTTCACAAACCTCCATTTTCCGACTTCACACCCCTCTAATTTGATTTCTCATACCTCCATTCTATGACTTCACAAACCTCCCTTCGGTGACTTCACAATACTCCATTCTATGACTTCCCACATCTACATTCTATGACGTCACACACCTCAATTCTGACTCTCACAACTCCATTCTGTGACTTCACAAAACTCCATTCTATGATTTCACATATCTCCATACTATGACTTCACACACCACCATCTATGATTTCACACACCTCCATTCTGAGTTCACACACCTCCATTCTGTGACTTCACACACCTCCATCCCGGCTTCAAACACCTCCATTGTATGACTTGCAACCCCTACATTCTGACTTCCCACACCTCCATTCTATGACTTCACAGACCTCGAATCTGTGACTTCACTCACCTCCACTCTATGACTTCACACCTCCATTCTGACTTCACACACCTCCATTCTTTGACTTCACACACCTCCATTCTATGACTTTACAAACTTCCATTGTGACGTCACACACCTCCATTCTATGAGTTCACACACCTCCATTCTATGACTTCACACACCTCCATTCTGACTTCACACACCTCTATTCTATGACTTGCAACCCCTACATTCTGACTTAACACACCTCCATTCTATGACTTCACAGACCTCGAATCTGTGACTTCACTCACCTCCACTCTATGACTTCACACCTCCATTCTGACTTCACACACCTCCATTATATGACTTCACACACCTCCATTCTGACTTCACACACCTCCATTCTGTGACTCACACACCTCCATTCTATGATTTCACACACCTGCATTCTGTGACTTCACATACCTGAATTCTATGACTTCACACACCTCCATTCTGTGACTTCACAAACCTCCATTCTATGACTTCACACACCTTCATTCTATGACTTCACACACCTACATTTTGATTTCACACACCTCCATTCTATGGGTTCACACACCTGCATTGTGACTTCACACACCTCCATTCTATGACTTCACACACCTCCATTCTGACCTCACACAACTCCATTCTGACTGCACACATCTAAATTCTGTGACTTCACACACCTCCATTCTATGATTTCACACACCTCCATTCTATGACTTCACTCACCTCCATTCTATGACTTCACACACCTCCTTTCTGTGTTGACACACCTCCATTCTATGACTTCACACACCTTCATTCCTACTTCAGAAACATCCATTCTATGACCTCACACACCTCCATCTATGACTTCACAAACCTCCATTCTGTTACTTCACACACCTCCATACTGAGTTCACAAAACTCCATTCGGTGACTTAACACACATCCATTTTGACTTCACACACCTCCAATATCTGACTTCAAACAGCTCAATTCTCTGACTTCAAACACCTCCATTCTATGACTTTAAACCCGTCCATTCAGTGACTTCACACACCGCCATTCTATGACTTCATACACCTCCATTCTATGACTTCACCCACCTCCATTCTGTGATTTCACACACCTCCATTCTGAGTTCACACACCTCCATTCTGTGACTTCACACACCTCCATTCCGGCTTCACACACCTCCATTGTATGACTTGCAACCCATACATTCTGACTTCCCACACCTCCATTCTATGACTTCACAGACCTCGAATCTGTGACTTCACTCACCTCCACTCTATGACTTCACACCTCCATTCTGACTTCACACACCTCCATTCTTTGACTTCACACACCTCCATTCTATGACTTCACAAACTTCCATTGTGATGTCACACACCTCCATTCTATGAGTTCACACACCTCCATTCTATGACTTCACACACCTCCATTCTGACTTCACACACCTCCATTCTGTGACTTCACATACCTCCATTCTATGATTTCACACACCTCCATTCTGTGACTTCACACACCTGAATTCTATGACTTCACACACCTCCATTCTGTGACTTCACAAACCTCCATTCTATGACTTCACACACCTTCATTCTATGACTTCACACACCTACATTTTGACTTCACACACCTCCATTCTATGAGTTCACACACCTGCATTTTGACTTCACACACCTCCATTCTGTGACTTCACATACCTCCATTCTGACCTCACACAACTCCATTTTGACTTCACACATCTAAATTCTGTGACTTCACACACCTCCATTCTATGATTTCACACACCTCCATTCTATGACTTCACTCACCTCCATTCTATGACTTCACACTCCTCCTTTCTGTGTTGACACACCTCCATTCTATGACTTCACACACCTCCAATCTGAATTCACACACCTCCATTCTATGACTTCACCCACCTCAATTCTATGACTTCACACACCTCGATTCTCCGAATTCACACCCCTCTAATTTGATTTCTCATACCTCCATTCTATGACTTCACAAAACTCCCTTCGGTGACTTCACAATACTCCATTCTGTGACTTCACACATCTACATTCTATGACTTCACACACCTGAATTCTGACTCACACATCTCCATTCTGTGACTTCACAAAATTCCATTCTATGATTTCACATATCTCCATACTATGACTTCACACACCTCCATCTATGACATCACACACCTCCATTCTGAGTTCACACACCTCCAATCTGTGACTTCACACACCTCCATTCTGACTTCACACACCTCAATTGTATGACTTCACACACCTCCATTCTGTGACTTCACACACCTCCATTCTATGACTTCACAGACCTCGAAAATGTGACTTCACTCACCTCCACTCTATGACTTCACACTTCTCCATTCTATGACTTCCCACACCTAAGTTCTATGACTTCACCCACCTACATTCTATGACTTCACACCTCCATTCTGACTTCACACTCCTCCATTCTATGACTTCACACACCTCCATTCTGACTTCACCCACCTCCATTCTGTGACTTCACACACCTCCATTCTATGATTTCACACACCTCCATTCTGTGACTTCCCACACCTCCATTCTTTGACTTCACACACCTCCATTCTGTGACTTCACACACCTCCATTCTGAGTTCACACACCTCCATTCTATGACTTCACACACCTCCATTCTGAATTCACACAGCTCAATTCTGTGACTTCACAAAATTCCATTCTGACTTCACACACCTCCATTGTATGAATTCACACACCTCCATTGTGTGACTTCACACACTTCCATTCTGACTTCACAAACCTCTATTCTATGACTTCGCACACCTCCATTCTGACATCACACACCTCCACTCTATGACTTCACACTCCTCCATTCTATGACTTCCCACACCTCCTTTCTATGACTTCACCCACCTTCATTCTATGACTTCACACCTCCATTCTGATTTCACACACTTCCTTTCAGTGGCTTCACACACCTCCATTCAATGACTTCACACACCTCCATTCTATGACTTCACACACCTTCATTCCTACTTCAGAAACATCCATTCTATGACCTCACACACCTCCATCTATGACTTCACAAACCTCCATTCTGTGACTTCACACACCTCCATACTGAGTTCACAAAACTCCATTCGGTGACTTAACACACATCCATTTTGACTTCACACACCTCCAATATCTGACTTCAAACAGCTCAATTCTCTGACTTCACACACCTCCATTCTATGACTTTAAACCCGTCCATTCAGTGACTTCACACACCGCCATTCTATGACTTCATACACCTCCATTCTATGACTTCACCCACCTCCATTCTATGACTTCACACACCTCCATTTTCCGACTTCACACCCCTCTAATTTGATTTCTCATACCTCCATTCTATGACTTCTCAAACCTCCCTTCGGTGACTTCACAATACTCCATTCTATGACTTCACACATCTACATTCTATGACTTCACACACCTCAATTCTGACTCACACAACTCCATTCTGTGACTTCACAAAACTCCATTCTATGATTTCACATATCTCCATACTATGACTTCACAAACCTCCATCTATGATTGCACACACCTCCATTCTGAGTTCACACACCTCCATTCTGTGACTTCACACACCTCCATTCTGACTTCACACATCTCCATTGTATGACTTCACACACCTCTATTCTGTCACTTCACACACCTCTATTCTATGCCTTCACAAACTTCCATTGTGACGTCACACACCTCCATTTTATGAGTTCACACACCTCCATTCTATGACTTCACACACCTCCACTGTGACTTCACACACCTCTATTCTATGACTTCGAACACCTACATTCTTACTTCACACACCTCCTTTCTGTGACTACACACACCTCCATTCAATGAATTCACACACCTACATTCTTTGACTTCACACACCTCCAATCTGACATCACACACCTCCATTCTAGGATTCCACAGACCTCGAATCTGTGACATCACTCACCTGCACTCTATGACTTCACACTCCTCCATTCTATGACTTCCCACACATCCTTTCTATGAATTCACCCATCTCCAATCTATGACTACACACCTCCGTTCTGACTTCACACACCTCCATTCTGTGACTTCACACACCTCCATTCTATAACTTCACACACCTCCATTCTATGACTTCACACACCTCCATTCTGAATTCTCACAGCTCCATTCTGTGACTTCACAAAACTCCATTCTATGATTTCACACACCTCCCTACTATGACTTCACACAACTCCATCTATGACTTCACACATCTCCATTCTGACTTCACACACCTCTATTCTATGACTTCACACACCTCCATTCTGACATCTCACACCTCCATTCTATGACTTCACAGACCTCGAATCTGTGACTTCACTCACCTGCACTCTATGACTTCACACTCCTCCATTCTATGACATCACCCACCTCCAATCTATGACTACACACCTCCATTCTGACTTCACACACCTCAATTCTGTGACTTCACACACCTCCATTCCATGACTTCACACACCTTCATTTTTACTTCAGAAACATTCACACACCTCCATTCTATGACTTCACAAACCTCCATTCTGTGACTTCACACATGCATTTTGACTTCACACACCTCCAATATATGACTTCAATCACCTCAATTCTGTGACTTCACACAGCTCCATTCTATGATTCATAACGTCCGTTCTGTGACTTCACACAGCTCCATTTTATGACTTCACACACTTCCATTCTATGACTTCACACACCTCCATTCTGTGCCTTTACACACCTCCATTCTGAGTTCACACACCTCCATTCTGTGACATCACACACCTCTATTCTGTGACTTCCCACACCTCCATTCTGTGACTTCACACACCTCCATTCTATGACGTCACACCCCTCTATTCTGACTTCACACACCTCCATTCTATGACTTCATACACCTCTATTCTGACTTCACACACCTCCATTCTATGACTTCGCACACCTCTCTTCTGATTTCACACATCTCCAATCTGTGACTTCACTCACCCCCATTCAATGACTTCACACACCTCCATTCTTTGACTTCACACACCTCCAATCTGACATCACACACCTCCATTCTATGATTTCACAGACCTCGAATCTATGACTTCACTTACCTGCACTCTATGACTTCCCACACCTCCTTTCTATGACTTCACCCACCTCCAATATATGACTACACACCTCCATTCTGACTTCCCACACCTCCATTCTGTGACTTCACACACCTCCATTCTATGACTTCACACACCTCCATTCTGTGACTTCACACACCTTCATTCTTACTTCAGAAACATCCATTCTATGACTTCACACACCTCCATTCTATGACTTCACACACCTACATTCTCTGACTTCACACACCTCCATTTTGGTTTCACACACTTCCATTCTATGACTTCACACACTTCCATTCTATGACTTCACACACCTCCATTCTCTGACTTCACACATCTCCATGCTGAGTTCACACACCTCCATTCTGTGACTTCACAAACCTCCATTCTGTGACTTCACAAACCTCCATTCTATGACCTCACACAACCTCATTCTATGATTTCACACACCTCCATTCTATGACTTCACACATCAATTTTGACTTCACACACCTCCAATATATGACTTCAACACCTCAATTCTGTGACTTCACACACCTCCAGTCTATGACTTCAAACCGTCCATTCTGTGACTTCACACACCTCCATTCTGTGACTTCACTCACCTCCATTCTGAGTTCACACACCTCTATTCTCTGATTTCACACACCTTCCATTCTGGGACTTCACACACCTCCATTCTGTGACTTCACACACTTCCATTCTATGACTTCACAAACCTTAATTCTATGATTTCACACACCTCCATTCTGTGACTTCACAAATCTCCATTCTATGACCTCACACACGCTCACTCTATGATTTCACACACTTCCATTCTATGACTTCACACATCCATTTTGACTTCACACACCTCCAATATATGACTTCAAACACCTCAATTCTGTGACTTCACACACCTCCATTCTATGACTTCAAACCGTCCATTCTGTGACTTCACACACCTCCATTCTATGACTTCACACACTTCCATTCTATGACTTCACACACCTCCATTCTGTGACTTTACACACCTCCATTCTGAGTTCACACACCTCAATTCTGGGACTTCACAGACCTCCAGTCTGTGACTTCACACACCTCAATTCTGTGACTTCACACACCTCCATTCTATGACTTCACACACCTCCATTCTATGACTTCACACACGTCCATTCTGTGACTTCACACACCTCCATTCTATGACTTCACACACCTCTATTCTGACTTCACTCACCTCCATTCTATGACTTCATACACCTCCATTCTGACTTCACACACCTCCATTCTATGACTTCGCACACCTCTCTTCTGATTTCACACATCTCCATTCTGTGACTTCACTCACCTCCATTCACTGACTTCACACACCTACATTCTTTGACTTCACACACCTCCAATCTGACATCACACACCTCCTTTCTATGATTTCACAGACCTCGAATCTATGACTTCACTCACCTGCACTCTATGACTTCTCACACCTCCTTTCTATGACTTCACCCACCTCCAATATATGACTACACACCTCCATTCTGACTTCACACACCTCCATTCTTTGACTTCACACACCTCCATTCTATGACTTTACACACCTCCATTGTGACTACACACACTACCATTCTATGAGTTCACACACCTCCATTCTGTGCCTTCACAAAACTCTATTCTATGATTTCACACAACTCCATACTATGACTTCACACAACTCCATCTATGACATCACACACCTCCATTTTGTCTTCACACACCTCTATTCTATGACTTCGCACACCTCCATTCTGACATCACACACCTCCATTCTATGACTTCACAGACCTCGAATCTGTGATTTCACTCACATGCACTCTATGACTTCACACTCCTCCATTCTATGACTTCCCACACCTCCTTTCTATGACTTCACCCACCTCCAATCGATAACTACACACCTCCATTTTGACTTCACACACCTCCATTCTGTTACTTCACACACCCCCATTCTATGAGTTCACATACCTCCATTCTACGACTTCACACACCTTCATTCTTACTTCAGAAACATCCATTCTATGACTTCACACACCTCCATTGTATGACTTCACAAACCTCCATTCTGTGACTTCACACACCTCCATTCTGAGTTCACACAACTCCATTCGGTGACTTCACACACCTGCATTTTGACTTCACACACCTCCATTCTATGACTTCACACACTTCCATTCTATGACTTCACACACATCCATTCTGTGACTTCAAACACCTCCATTCTCAGTTCACACACCTCCATTCTGTAACTTCTAACACCTCGATTCTGTGACTTCACACATTTCCATTTTATGACTTCACACAACTCCATTCTATGACTTCACACACCTCCATTCTGTGACTTCACACACCTCCATTCTATGACTTCACACATCCATTTGATTTCTTACACCTCCAATATATGACTTCAAACACCTCAATTCTGTGACTTCACACACCTCCATTCTATGACTTCATACCGTCCATTCTGTGACTTCACACACCTCCATTCTATGACTTCACACACTTCCATTCTATGACTTCACACACCTCCATTCTGTGACTTTACACACCTCCATTCTGGGTTCACACACCTCCATTCTGTGACTTCACACTCCTGCAATCTGTGACTTCCCACACCTCCATTCTGTGCCTTCACACACCTCCATTCTATGACTTAACACACCTTCATTCTTACTTCACAAACACCCATTCTATGACTTCACACAACTCCAGTCTATGACTTCACACACCTCAATTCTGTGACTTCACCCACCTCCATTCTATGACTTCAAACACCTCAATTGTGACTACACACACCTCCATTCTATGAGTTCAACACATCCATTCTGACTTCACACACCTCCATTCTATGACTTCACACACCTTCATTTTTACTTTACAAACATCCATTCTATAACTTCACACACCTCCATTCTATGACTTCACACACTTCCATTCAGAGACTTCACACACCTCCATTCTATGACTTCACACACCTCCATTCTGTGACTTCACACACCTCCATTCTATGACTTCACACACTTCCATTGTGACGTCACACACCTCCATTTTATGAGTTCACACACCTCCATTCTGACTTCACACACCTCCATTTTATGACTTCACACACCTCCATTCTGAATTCACACAGCTCCATTCTGTGCCTTCACAAAACTCTATTCTATGATTTCACACACCTCCATACTATGACTTCACACAACTCCATCTCTGACTTCACACACCTCCATTCTGACTTCACACACCTCTATTCTATGACTTCGCACACCTCCAATCTGACATCACACACCTCCATTCTATGACTTCACAGACCTCTAATCTGTGATTTCACTCACATGCACTCTATGACTTCACACTCCTCCATTCTATGACTTCAAACACCTCCACTCTTTGACTTCACACACCTCCATTCTGTGTTCACACACCTCAGTTCTGTGACTTCACACACCTCCATTCTATGACTTCCCACACCTCCTTTCTATGACTTCACCCACCTCCAATCGATGACTACACACCTCCATTCTGACTTCACCCACCTCCATTCTGTGATTTCACACACCTCCATTCTGAGTTCACACACCTCCATTCTGTGACTTCACACACCTCCATTCCGGCTTCACACACCTCCATTGTATGACTTGCAACCCCTACATTCTGACTTCCCACACCTCCATTCTATGACTTCACAGACCTCGAATCTGTGACTTCACTCACCTCCACTCTATGACTTCACACCTCCATTCTGACTTCACACACCTCCATTCTTTGACTTCACACACCTCCATTCTATGACTTTACAAACTTCCATTGTGATGTCACACACCTCCATTCTATGACTTCACACACCTCCATTCTGACTTCACACACCTCCATTCTGTGACTTCACATACCTCCATTCTATGATTTCACACACCTCCATTCTGTGACTTCACACACCTGAATTCTATGACTTCACACACCTCCATTCTGTGACTTCACAAACCTCCATTCTATGACTTCACACACCTTCATTCTATGACTTCACACACCTACATTTTGACTTCACACACCTCCATTCTATGAGTTCACACACCTGCATTGTGACTTCACACACCTTCATTCTATGACTTCACATACCTCCATTCTGACCTCACACAACTCCATTTTGACTTCACACATCTAAATTCTGTGACTTCACACACCTCCATTCTATGATTTCACACACCTCCATTCTATGACTTCACTCACCTCCATTCTATGACTTCACACACCTCCTTTCTGTGTTGACACACCTCCATTCTATGACTTCACACACCTCCAATCTGAATTCACACACCTCCATTCTATGACTTCACCCACCTCAATTCTATGACTTCACACACCTCGATTCTCCGAATTCACACACCTCTAATTTGATTTCTCATACCTCCATTCTATGACTTCACAAAACTCCCTTCGGTGACTTCACAAAACTCCATTCTGTGACTTCACACATCTACATTCTATGACTTCACACACCTGAATTCTGACTCACACATCTCCATTCTGTGACTTCACAAAATTCCATTCTATGATTTCACATATCTCCATACTATGACTTCACACACCTCCATCTATGACATCACACACCTCCATTCTGAGTTCACACACCTCCAATCTGTGACTTCACACACCTCCATTCTGACTTCACACACCTCCATTGTATCACTTCACACACCTCCATTCTATGACTTCCCACACCTAAGTTCTATGACTTCACCCACCTACATTCTATGACTTCACACCTCCATTCTGACTTCACACACCTCCATTCTATGACTTCACACACCTCCATTCTGACTTCACCCACCTCCATTCTGTGACTTCACACACCTCCATTCTATGATTTCACACACCTCCATTCTGTGACTTCACACACCTCCATTCTTTGACTTCACACACCTCCATTGTGTGACTTCACACACCTCCATTCTGAGTTCACACACCTCCATTCTATGACTTCACACACCTCCATTCTGACATCACACACCTCCACTGTATGACTTCACACTCCTCCATTCTATGACTTCCCACACCTCCTTTCTATGACTTCACCCACCTTCATTCTATGACTTCACACCTCCATTCTGATTTCACACACTTCCATTCAGTGGCTTCACACACCTCCATTCAATGACTTCACACACCTCCATTCTATGACTTCACACACCTTCATTCCTACTTCAGAAACATCCATTCTATGACCTCACACACCTCCATCTATGACTTCACAAACCTCCATTCTGTGACTTCACACACCTCCATACTGAGTTCACAAAACTCCATTCGGTGACTTAACACACATCCATTTTGACTTCACACACCTCCAATATCTGACTTCAAACAGCTCAATTCTCTGACTTCACACACCTCCATTCTATGACTTTAAACCCGTCCATTCAGTGACTTCACACACCGCCATTCTATGACTTCATACACCTCCATTCTATGACTTCACCCACCTCTATTCTATGACTTCACACACCTCCATTTTCCGACTTCACACCCCTCTAATTTGATTTCTCATACCTCCATTCTATGACTTCTCAAACCTCCCTTCGGTGACTTCACAATACTCCATTCTATGACTTCACACATCTACATTCTATGACTTCACACACCTCAATTCTGACTCACACAACTCCATTCAGTGACTTCACAAAACTCCATTCTATGATTTCACATATCTCCATACTATGACTTCACAAACCTCCATCTATGATTGCACACACCTCCATTCTGAGTTCACACACCTCCATTCTGTGACTTCACACACCTCCATTCTGACTTCACACATCTCCATTGTATGACTTCACACACCTCTATTCTATGCCTTCACAAACTTCCATTGTGACGTCACACACCTCCATTTTATGAGTTCACACACCTCCATTCTATGACTTCACACACCTCCACTGTGACTTCACACACCTCTATTCTATGACTTCGAACACCTACATTCTTACTTCACACACCTCCTTTCTGTGACTACACACACCTCCATTCAATGAATTCACACACCTACATTCTTTGACTTCACACACCTCCAATCTGACATCACACACCTCCATTCTAGGATTCCACAGACCTCGAATCTGTGACATCACTCACCTGCACTCTATGACTTCACATTCCTCCATTCTATGACTTCCCACACCTCCTTTCTATGAATTCACCCATCTCCAATCTATGACTACACACCTCCGTTCTGACTTCACACACCTCCATTCTGTGACTTCACACACCTCCATTCTATAACTTCACACACCTGCATTCTATGACTTCACACACCTCCATTCTGAATTCACACAGCTCCATTCTGTGACTTCACAAAACTCCATTCTATGATTTCACACACCTCCCTACTGTGACTTCACACAACTCCATCTATGACTTCACACATCTCCATTCTGACTTCACACACCTCTATTCTATGACTTCACACACCTCCATTCTGACATCTCACACCTCCATTCTATGACTTCACAGACCTCGAATCTGTGACTTCACTCACCTGCACTCTATGACTTCACACTCCTCCATTCTATGACATCACCCACCTCCAATCTATGACTACACACCTCCATTCTGACTTCACACACCTCAATTCTGTGACTTCACACACCTCCATTCCATGACTTCACACACCTTCATTTTTACTTCAGAAACATTCACACACCTCCATTCTATGACTTCACAAACCTCCATTCTGTGACTTCACACATGCATTTTGACTTCACACACCTCCAATATATGACTTCAATCACCTCAATTCTGTGACTTCACACAGCTCCATTCTATGACTTCATAACGTCCGTTCTGTGACTTCACACAGCTCCATTCTATGACTTCACACACTTCCATTCTATGACTTCACACACCTCAATTCTGTGCCTTTACACACCTCCATTCTGAGTTCACACACCTCCATTCTGTGACGTCACACACCTCTATTCTGTGACTTCCCACACCTCCATTCTGTGACTTCACACACCTCCATTCTATGACTTCACACATCTCTATTCTGACTTCACACACCTCCATTCTATGACTTCATACACCTCTATTCTGACTTCACACACCTCCATTCTTTGACTTCGCACACCTCTCTTCTGATTTCACACATCTCCAATCTGTGACTTCACTCACCCCCATTCAATGACTTCACACACCTACATTCTTTGACTTCACACACCTCCAATCTGACATCACACACCTCCATTCTATGATTTCACAGACCTCGAATCTATGACTTCACTCACCTGCACTCTATGACTTCCCACACCTCCTTTCTATGACTTCACCCACCTCCAATATATGACTACACACCTCCATTCTGACTTCCCACACCTCCATTCTGTGACTTCACACACCTCCATTCTATGACTTCACACACCTCCATTCTGTGACTTCACACACCTTCATTCTTACTTCAGAAACATCCATTCTATGACTTCACACACCTCCATTCTATGACTTCAAGAACCTCCATTCTGTGACTTCACACACCTCCATTTTGGTTTCACACACTTCCATTCTATGACTTCACACACTTCCATTCTATGACTTCACACACCTCCATTCTCTGACTTCACACACCTCCATGCTGAGTTCACACACCTCCATTCTGTGACTTCACAAACCTCCATTCTGTGACTTCACACACTTCCATTCTATGACTTCACACACCTTCATTCTATGATTTCACATACCTCCATTCTGTGACTTCACAAACCTCCATTCTATGACCTCACACAACCTCATTCTATGATTTCACACACCTCCATTCTATGACTTCAAACATCAATTTTGACTTCACACACCTCCAATATATGACTTCAACACCTCAATTCTGTGACTTCACACACCTCCAGTCTATGACTTCAAACCGTCCATTCTATGACTTCACACACCTCCATTCTGTGACTTCACTCACCTCCATTCTGAGTTCACACACCTCTATTCTGTGATTTCACACACCTTCCATTCTGGGACTTCACACACCTCCATTCTGTGACTTCACACACTTCCATTCTATGACTTCACAAACCTTAATTCTATGATTTCACACACCTCCATTCTGTGACTTCACAAATCTCCATTCTATGACCTCACACACGCTCACTCTATGATTTCACACACTTCCATTCTATGACTTCACACATCCATTTTGACTTCACACACCTCCAATATATGACTTCAAACACCTCAATTCTGTGACTTCACACACCTCCATTCTATGACTTCAAACCGTCGATTCTGTGACTTCACACACCTCCATTCTATGACTTCACACACTTACATTCTATGACTTCACACACCTCCATTCTGTGACTTTACACACCTCCATTCTGAGTTCACACACCTCAATTCTGGGACTTCACAGACCTCCAATCTGTGACTTCACACACCTCCATTCTGTGACTTCACACACCTCCATTCTATGACTTCACACACCTCCATTCTATGACTTCACACACGTCCATTCTGTGACTTCACACACCTCCATTCTATGACTTCACACACCTCTATTCTGACTTCACACACCTCCATTCTATGACTTCATACACCTCCATTCTGACTTCACACACCTCCATTCTATGACTTCGCACACCTCTCTTCTGATTTCACACATCTCCATTCTGTGACTTCACTCACCTCCATTCAATGACTTCACACACCTACATTCTTTGACTTCACACACCTCCAATCTGACATCACACACCTCCATTCTATGATTTCACAGACCTCGAATCTATGACTTCACTCACCTGCACTCTATGACTTCTCACACCTCCTTTCTATGACTTCACCACCTCCAATATATGACTACACACCTCCATTCTGACTTCACACACCTCCATTCTATGACTTCACACACCTCCATTCAGTGACTTCACATACCTCCATTCTATGACTTCACACACCTCCATTCTGAATTCACACAGCTCCATTCTGTGACTTCACAAAACTCTATTCTATGATTTCACACACCTCCATACTATGACTTCACACAACTCCATCTATGACTTCACACACCTCCATTTTGACTTCACACACCTCTATTCTATGACTTCGCACACCTCCATTCTGACATCACACACCTCCATTCTATGACTTCACAGACCTCGAATCTGTGATTTCACTCACATGCACTCTATGACTTCACACTCCTCCATTCTATGACTTCCCACACCTCCTTTCTATGACTTCACCCACCTCCAATCGATAACTACACACCTCCATTTTGACTTCACACACCTCCATTCTGTTACTTCACACCCCCCCATTCTATGAGTTCACATACCTCCATTCTACGACTTCACACACCTTCATTCTTACTTCAGAAACATCCATTCTATGACTTCACACACCTCCATTGTATGACTTCACAAACCTCCATTCTGTGACTTCACACACCTCCATTCTGAGTTCACACAACTCCATTCGGTGACTTCACACACCTGCATTTTGACTTCACACACCTCCATTCTATGACTTCACACACTTCCATTCTATGACTTCACACACATCCATTCTGTGACTTCAAACACCTCCATTCTCAGTTCACACACCTCCATTCTGTAACTTCTAACACCTCGATTCTGTGACTTCACACATTTCAATTTTATGACTTCACACAACTCCATTCTATGACTTCACACACCTCCATTCTGTGACTTCACACACCTCCATTCTATGACTTCACACATCCATTTGATTTCTTACACCTCCAATATATGACTTCAAACACCTCAATTCTGTGACTTCACACACCTCCATTCTATGACTTCATACCGTCCATTCTGTGACTTCACACACCTCCATTCTATGACTTCACACACTTCCTTTCTATGACTTCACACACCTCCATTCTGTGACTTCACACTCCTGCAATCTGTCACTTCCCACACCTCCATTCTGTGCCTTCACACACCTCCATTCTATGACTTAACACACCTTCATTCTTACTTCACAAACACCCATTCTATGACTTCACACAACTCCAGTCTATGACTGCACACACCTCAATTCTGTGACTTCACACACCTCCATTCTATGACTTCAAACACCTCAATTGTGACTACACACACCTCCATTCTATGAGTTCAACACCTCCATTCTGACTTCACACACCTCCATTCTATGACTTCACACACCTCCATTGTGACTACACACAATACCATTCTATGAGTTCACACACCTCCATTCTGATTTCACACACCTCCATTCTATGACTACACACACCTCCATTCTATGACCTCACACACCTCCTTTCTATGACTTCACGCAACTCCATTCTATGACTTCACACACCTCCATTCTATGTCTTCACACACCTCCATTCTTTGACTTCACACACCTAAATTCTGAGTTGACACATCTCCATTCTGTGACTTCACACACCTCCATTCTGACTTCACACATCTCCATTCTATGACTTCACACACCTTCATTTTTACTTTACAAACATTGATTCTATAACTTCACACACCTCCATGCTATGACTTCACACACCTCCATTCAGTGACTTCACACACCTCCATTCTATGACTTCACACACCTCCATTCTGTGACTTCACACACCTCCATTCTTTGACTTCACATATCCATTTTGATTTTACACACCTCCAGTATATGACTTCAAACACCTCAATTCTGTGACTTCACACACCTCCATTCTATGACTTCATACCGTCCATTCTGTGACATCACACACCTCCATTCTATGACTTCACACACTTCCATTCTATGACTTCACACACCTCCATTCTGTGACTTCACACACCTCCATTCTATGACTTCACACACTTCCATTGTGATGTCACACACCTCCATTCTATGAGTTCACACACCTCCATTCTGACTTCACACACCTCCATTCTATGACTTCACACACCTCCATTCTGAATTCACACAGCTCCATTCTGTGCCTTCACAAAACTCTATTCTATGATTTCACACACCTCCATACTATGACTTCACACAACTCCATCTATGACTTCACACACCTCCATTCTGACTTCACACACCTCTATTCTATGACTTCGCACACCTCCAATCTGACATCACACACCTCCATTCTATGACTTCACAGACCTCTAATCTGTGATTTCACTCACATGCACTCTATGACTTCACACTCCTCCATTCTATGACTTCAAACACCTCCACTCTTTGACTTCACACACCTCCATTCTGTGTTCACACACCTCAATTCTGTGACTTCACACACCTCCATTCTATGACTTCCCACACCTCCTTTCTATGACTTCACCCACCTCCAATCGATGACTACACACCTCCATTCTGACTTCACACACCTCCATTCTGTGACTTCACACACCCCCATTCTATGAGTTCACATACCTCCATTCTATGCCTTCACACACCTTCATTCTTACTTCACAAATATATATTCTATGACTTCACACACCTCCATTCTTTGACTTCACACACCTCCATTCTATGTCTTGACACACCTCCATTCTTTGAGTTCACACACCTAAATTCTGAGTTGACACATCTCCATTCTGTGACTTCACACACCTCCATTCTGACTTCACACATCTCCATTCTATGACTTCACACACCTTCATTTTTACTTTACAAACATCCATTCTATAACATCACACACCTCCATGCTATGACTTCATACACCTCCATTCAGTGACTTCACACACCTCCATTCTGTGACTTCACACACCTCCATTCTATGACTTCACACACTTCCATTGTGACGACACACACCTCCATTCTATGAGTTCACACACCTCCTTTCTGACTTCACACACCTCCATTCTATGACTTCCCACACCTCCTTTCTATGACTTCATCCACCTCCAATCTATGACTACACACCTCCATTCTGACTTCACACACCTCCATTATGTGACTTCACACACCTCCATTCCCTGACTTCACACACCTTCATTTTTACTTCAGAAACATTCACACACCTCCATTCTATGACTTCACAAACCTCCATTCTGTGACTTCACACATGCATTTTGACTTCAAACACCTCCAATATATGACTTCAAACACCTCAATTCTGTGACTTCACACAGCTCCATTCTATGACTTCATAACGTCCATTCTGTGACGTCACAAACCTCTATTCTGTCACTTCCCACACCTCCATTCTATGACTTCACACACGTCCATTCTGTGACTTCACACACCTCCATTCTATGACTTTACACACCTCCATTGTGACTACACACACTACCATTCTATGAGTTCACACACCTCCATTCTGTGCCTTCACAAAACTCTATTCTATGATTTCACACAACTCCATACTATGACTTCACACAACTCCATCTATGACATCACACACCTCCATTTTGTCTTCACACACCTCTATTCTATGACTTCGCACACCTCCATTCTGACATCACACACCTCCATTCTATGACTTCACAGACCTCGAATCTGTGATTTCACTCACATGCACTCTAGGACTTCATACTCCTCCATTCTATGACTTCCCACACCTCCTTTCTATGACTTCACCCACCTCCAATCGATGACTACACACCTCCATTATGCCTTCACATACCTCCATTCTGTGACTTCACACACCCCCAATCTAGGAGTTCACATACGTCCATTCTATGACTTCACACACCTTCATTCTATGACTTCACAATCCTCCATTCTGTGACTTCACACACCTCCATTCTGAGTTCACACAACTCCGTTTGGTGACTTCACACACCTCCATTCTGACTTCACACACCTCAATTCTATGACTTCACACACTTCCATTCTATGACTTCATACACCTCCATTCTGTGACTTCACACACCTCCATTCTGAGTTCACACACCTCCATTCTGTCACTTCTCACACCTCGATTCTGTGACTTCACACAGCTCCAAACTGTGACTTCACACATCTCCATTCTATGACTTCACACACCTTCATTCTGTGACTTCACACACCTCCATTTTTTGACTTCACACATCCATTTTGATTTTACACACCTCCAGTATATGACTTCAAACACCTCAATTCTGTGACTTCACACACCTCCATTCTCTGACTTCAAACACCTCAATTGTGACTACACACACCTGCATTCTATGAGTTCAACACCTCCATTCTGACTTCACACACCTCCATTCTATGACTTCACACACCTCCATTCTGAATTCACACTGCTCAATTCTTTGACTTCACAAAATTCCATTCTGACTTCAAACACCTCCATTGTATGTATTCACACACCTCCATTCTGTGACTTCACACTCTTCCATTGTGACGTCACACACCTCCATTCTATGACTTTACACACCTCCATTCTGACTTCACAAACCTCTATTCTATGACTTCGCACACCTCCATTCTGACATCACACACCTCCAATCTATGACTTCACAGACCTCGAATCTGTGACTTCACTCACCTCCACTCTATGACTTCACACTCCTCCATTCTATGACTTACCACACCTTCTTTCTATGACTTCACCCACCTTCATTCTATGACTTCACACCTCCATTCTGACTTCACACACTTCCATTCAGTGACTTCACACACCTCCATTCAATGACTTCACACACCTCCATTCTATGACTTCCCACACCTTCATTCTTACTTCAGAAACATATATTCTATGACCTCACTCCCCTCCATCTATGACTTCACACACCTCCATTCTGTGACTTCACACACCTCCATACTGAGTTCACAATACTCCATTCGGTGACTTAACACACCTCCATTCTGACTTCACTCACGTCCATTCTATGACTTCCCCCCCCCTCCATTCTGTGACTTCACACACCTCCATTCTGTGACTTCACACACCTCCATTCTATTACTTCACACACCTACATTCTATGACTTCACACATCCATTTTGACTTCACACACCTCCAATATATGACTTCAATCAGCTCACTTCTCTGACTTCACACACCTCCATTCTATGACTTTTAACCCGTCCATTCAGTGACTTCACACACCTCCATTCAATGACTTCACCCACCTCCATTCTATGACTTCACACACCTCCATTCTCCGACTTCACATCCCTCTAATTTGATTTCTCATACCTCCATTCTATAACTTCACAAACCTCACTTCGGTGACTTCACAATACTCCATTCTATGACTTCACACACCTCCATTCTATGTCTTCACACACCTCCATTCTTTGACTTCACACACCTAAATTCTGAGTTGACACATCTCCATTCTGTGACTTCACACACCTCCATTCTGACTTCACACATCTCCATTCTATGACTTCACACACCTTCATTTTTACTTTACAAACATTGATTCTATAACTTCACACACCTCCATGCTATGACTTCACACACCTCCATTCAGTGACTTCACACACCTCCATTCTATGACTTCACACACCTCCATTCTGTGACTTCACACACCTCCATTCTTTGACTTCACACATCCATTTTGATTTTACACACCTCCAGTATATGACTTCAAACACCTCAATTCTGTGACTTCACACACCTCCATTCTATGACTTCATACCGTCCATTCTGTGACATCACACACCTCCATTCTATGACTTCACACACTTCCATTCTATGACTTCACACACCTCCATTCTGTGACTTTACACACCTCCATTCTGGGTTCACACACCTCCAATCTGTGACTTCACACTCCTGCAATCTGTGACTTCCAACACCTCCATTCTGTGTCTTCACACACCTCCATTCTATGACTTAACACACCTTCATTCTTACTTCACAAACACCCATTCTAGGACTTCACACAACTCCAGTCTATGACTTCACACACCTCCATTCTGTGACTTCACACACCTCCATTCTCTGACTTCAAACACCTCAATTGTCACTACACACACCTGCATTCTATGAGTTCAACACCTCCATTCTGACTTCACACACCTCCATTCTATGACTTCACACACCTCCATTCTGAATTCACACTGCTCAATTCTTTGACTTCACAAAATTCCATTCTGACTTCAAACACCTCCATTGTATGTATTCACACACCTCCATTCTGTGACTTCACACTCTTCCATTGTGACGTCACACACCTCCATTCTATGACTTTACACACCTCCATTCTGACTTCACAAACCTCTATTCTATGACTTCGCACACCTCCATTCTGACATCACACACCTCCAATCTATGACTTCACAGACCTCGAATCTGTGACTTCACTCACCTCCACTCTATGACTTCACACTCCTCCATTCTATGACTTACCACACCTTCTTTCTATGACTTCACCCACCTTCATTCTATGACTTCACACCTCCATTCTGACTTCACACACTTCCATTCAGTGACTTCACACACCTCCATTCAATGACTTCACACACCTCCATTCTATGACTTCACACACCTTCATTCTTACTTCAGAAACATATATTCTATGACCTCACTCACCTCCATCTATGACTTCACACACCTCCATTCTGTGACTTCACACACCTCCATACTGAGTTCACAATACTCCATTCGGTGACTTAACACACCTCCATTCTGACTTCACTCACGTCCATTCTATGACTTCCCCCCCCTCCATTCTGTGACTTCACACACCTCCATTCTGTGACTTCACACACCTCCATTCTATTACTTCACACACCTACATTCTATGACTTCACACATCCATTTTGACTTCACACACCTCCAATATATGACTTCAATCAGCTCACTTCTCTGACTTCACACACCTCCATTCTATGACTTTTAACCCGTCCATTCAGTGACTTCACACACCTCCATTCAATGACTTCACCCACCTCCATTCTATGACTTCACACACCTCCATTCTCCGACTTCACATCCCTCTAATTTGATTTCTCATACCTCCATTCTATAACTTCACAAACCTCACTTCGGTGACTTCACAATACTCCATTCTATGACTTCACACACCTCCATTCTATGTCTTCACACACCTCCATTCTTTGACTTCACACACCTAAATTCTGAGTTGACACATCTCCATTCTGTGACTTCACACACCTCCATTCTGACTTCACACATCTCCATTCTATGACTTCACACACCTTCATTTTTACTTTACAAACATTGATTCTATAACTTCACACACCTCCATGCTATGACTTCACACACCTCCATTCAGTGACTTCACACACCTCCATTCTATGACTTCACACACCTCCATTCTGTGACTTCACACACCTCCATTCTTTGACTTCACACATCCATTTTGATTTTACACACCTCCAGTATATGACTTCAAACACCTCAATTCTGTGACTTCACACACCTCCATTCTATGACTTCATACCGTCCATTCTGTGACATCACACACCTCCATTCTATGACTTCACACACTTCCATTCTATGACTTCACACACCTCCATTCTGTGACTTTACACACCTCCATTCTGGGTTCACACACCTCCAATCTGTGACTTCACACTCCTGCAATCTGTGACTTCCAACACCTCCATTCTGTGTCTTCACACACCTCCATTCTATGACTTAACACACCTTCATTCTTACTTCACAAACACCCATTCTAGGACTTCACACAACTCCAGTCTATGACTTCACACACCTCCATTCTGTGACTTCACACACCTCCATTCTCTGACTTCAAACACCTCAATTGTGACTACACACACCTGCATTCTATGAGTTCAACACCTCCATTCTGACTTCACACACTTCCATTCTATGACTTCACACACCTCCATTCTGTGACTTTACACACCTCCATTCTGGGTTCACACACCTCCAATCTGTGACTTCACACTCCTGCAATCTGTGACTTCCAACACCTCCATTCTGTGTCTTCACACACCTCCATTCTATGACTTAACACACCTTCATTCTTACTTCACAAACACCCATTCTAGGACTTCACACAACTCCAGTCTATGACTTCACACACCTCCATTCTGTGACTTCACACACCTCCATTCTCTGACTTCAAACACCTCAATTGTGACTACACACACCTGCATTCTATGAGTTCAACACCTCCATTCTGACTTCACACACCTCCATTCTATGACTTCACACACCTCCATTCTGAATTCACACTGCTCAATTCTTTGACTTCACAAAATTCCATTCTGACTTCAAACACCTCCATTGTATGTATTCACACACCTCCATTCTGTGACTTCACACTCTTCCATTGTGACGTCACACACCTCCATTCTATGACTTTACACACCTCCATTCTGACTTCACAAACCTCTATTCTATGACTTCGCACACCTCCATTCTGACATCACACACCTCCAATCTATGACTTCACAGACCTCGAATCTGTGACTTCACTCACCTCCACTCTATGACTTCACACTCCTCCATTCTATGACTTACCACACCTTCTTTCTATGACTTCACCCACCTTCATTCTATGACTTCACACCTCCATTCTGACTTCACACACTTCCATTCAGTGACTTCACACACCTCCATTCAATGACTTCACACACCTCCATTCTATGACTTCACACACCTTCATTCTTACTTCAGAAACATATATTCTATGACCTCACTCACCTCCATCTATGACTTCACACACCTCCATTCTGTGACTTCACACACCTCCATACTGAGTTCACAATACTCCATTCGGTGACTTAACACACCTCCATTCTGACTTCACTCACGTCCATTCTATGACTTCCCCCCCCTCCATTCTGTGACTTCACACACCTCCATTCTGTGACTTCACACACCTCCATTCTATTACTTCACACACCTACATTCTATGACTTCACACATCCATTTTGACTTCACACACCTCCAATATATGACTTCAATCAGCTCACTTCTCTGACTTCACACACCTCCATTCTATGACTTTTAACCCGTCCATTCAGTGACTTCACACACCTCCATTCAATGACTTCACCCACCTCCATTCTATGACTTCACACACCTCCATTCTCCGACTTCACATCCCTCTAATTTGATTTCTCATACCTCCATTCTATAACTTCACAAACCTCACTTCGGTGACTTCACAATACTCCATTCTATGACTTCACACACCTCCATTCTATGTCTTCACACACCTCCATTCTTTGACTTCACACACCTAAATTCTGAGTTGACACATCTCCATTCTGTGACTTCACACACCTCCATTCTGACTTCACACATCTCCATTCTATGACTTCACACACCTTCATTTTTACTTTACAAACATTGATTCTATAACTTCACACACCTCCATGCTATGACTTCACACACCTCCATTCAGTGACTTCACACACCTCCATTCTATGACTTCACACACCTCCATTCTGTGACTTCACACACCTCCATTCTTTGACTTCACACATCCATTTTGATTTTACACACCTCCAGTATATGACTTCAAACACCTCAATTCTGTGACTTCACACACCTCCATTCTATGACTTCATACCGTCCATTCTGTGACATCACACACCTCCATTCTATGACTTCACACACTTCCATTCTATGACTTCACACACCTCCATTCTGTGACTTTACACACCTCCATTCTGGGTTCACACACCTCCAATCTGTGACTTCACACTCCTGCAATCTGTGACTTCCAACACCTCCATTCTGTGTCTTCACACACCTCCATTCTATGACTTAACACACCTTCATTCTTACTTCACAAACACCCATTCTAGGACTTCACACAACTCCAGTCTATGACTTCACACACCTCCATTCTGTGACTTCACACACCTCCATTCTCTGACTTCAAACACCTCAATTGTCACTACACACACCTGCATTCTATGAGTTCAACACCTCCATTCTGACTTCACACACCTCCATTCTATGACTTCACACACCTCCATTCTGAATTCACACTGCTCAATTCTTTGACTTCACAAAATTCCATTCTGACTTCAAACACCTCCATTGTATGTATTCACACACCTCCATTCTGTGACTTCACACTCTTCCATTGTGACGTCACACACCTCCATTCTATGACTTTACACACCTCCATTCTGACTTCACAAACCTCTATTCTATGACTTCGCACACCTCCATTCTGACATCACACACCTCCAATCTATGACTTCACAGACCTCGAATCTGTGACTTCACTCACCTCCACTCTATGACTTCACACTCCTCCATTCTATGACTTACCACACCTTCTTTCTATGACTTCACCCACCTTCATTCTATGACTTCACACCTCCATTCTGACTTCACACACTTCCATTCAGTGACTTCACACACCTCCATTCAATGACTTCACACACCTCCATTCTATGACTTCACACACCTTCATTCTTACTTCAGAAACATATATTCTATGACCTCACTCACCTCCATCTATGACTTCACACACCTCCATTCTGTGACTTCACACACCTCCATACTGAGTTCACAATACTCCATTCGGTGACTTAACACACCTCCATTCTGACTTCACTCACGTCCATTCTATGACTTCCCCCCCCTCCATTCTGTGACTTCACACACCTCCATTCTGTGACTTCACACACCTCCATTCTATTACTTCACACACCTACATTCTATGACTTCACACATCCATTTTGACTTCACACACCTCCAATATATGACTTCAATCAGCTCACTTCTCTGACTTCACACACCTCCATTCTATGACTTTTAACCCGTCCATTCAGTGACTTCACACACCTCCATTCAATGACTTCACCCACCTCCATTCTATGACTTCACACACCTCCATTCTCCGACTTCACATTCCTCTAATTTGATTTCTCATACCTCCATTCTATAACTTCACAAACCTCACTTAGGTGACTTCACAATACTCCATTCTATGACTTCACACACCTCCATTCTATGTCTTCACACACCTCCATTCTTTGACTTCACACACCTAAATTCTGAGTTGACACATCTCCATTCTGTGACTTCACACACCTCCATTCTGACTTCACACATCTCCATTCTATGACTTCACACACCTTCATTTTTACTTTACAAACATTGATTCTATAACTTCACACACCTCCATGCTATGACTTCACACACCTCCATTCAGTGACTTCACACACCTCCATTCTATGACTTCACACACCTCCATTCTGTGACTTCACACACCTCCATTCTTTGACTTCACACATCCATTTTGATTTTACACACCTCCAGTATATGACTTCAAACACCTCAATTCTGTGACTTCACACACCTCCATTCTATGACTTCATACCGTCCATTCTGTGACATCACACACCTCCATTCTATGACTTCACACACTTCCATTCTATGACTTCACACACCTCCATTCTGTGACTTTACACACCTCCATTCTGGGTTCACACACCTCCAATCTGTGACTTCACACTCCTGCAATCTGTGACTTCCAACACCTCCATTCTGTGTCTTCACACACCTCCATTCTATGACTTAACACACCTTCATTCTTACTTCACAAACACCCATTCTAGGACTTCACACAACTCCAGTCTATGACTTCACACACCTCCATTCTGTGACTTCACACACCTCCATTCTCTGACTTCAAACACCTCAATTGTGACTACACACACCTGCATTCTATGAGTTCAACACCTCCATTCTGACTTCACACACCTCCATTCTATGACTTCACACACCTCCATTCTGAATTCACACTGCTCAATTCTTTGACTTCACAAAATTCCATTCTGACTTCAAACACCTCCATTGTATGTATTCACACACCTCCATTCTGTGACTTCACACTCTTCCATTGTGACGTCACACACCTCCATTCTATGACTTTACACACCTCCATTCTGACTTCACAAACCTCTATTCTATGACTTCGCACACCTCCATTCTGACATCACACACCTCCAATCTATGACTTCACAGACCTCGAATCTGTGACTTCACTCACCTCCACTCTATGACTTCACACTCCTCCATTCTATGACTTACCACACCTTCTTTCTATGACTTCACCCACCTTCATTCTATGACTTCACACCTCCATTCTGACTTCACACACTTCCATTCAGTGACTTCACACACCTCCATTCAATGACTTCACACACCTCCATTCTATGACTTCACACACCTTCATTCTTACTTCAGAAACATATATTCTATGACCTCACTCACCTCCATCTATGACTTCACACACCTCCATTCTGTGACTTCACACACCTCCATACTGAGTTCACAATACTCCATTCGGTGACTTAACACACCTCCATTCTGACTTCACTCACGTCCATTCTATGACTTCCCCCCCCTCCATTCTGTGACTTCACACACCTCCATTCTGTGACTTCACACACCTCCATTCTATTACTTCACACACCTACATTCTATGACTTCACACATCCATTTTGACTTCACACACCTCCAATATATGACTTCAATCAGCTCACTTCTCTGACTTCACACACCTCCATTCTATGACTTTTAACCCGTCCATTCAGTGACTTCACACACCTCCATTCAATGACTTCACCCACCTCCATTCTATGACTTCACACACCTCCATTCTCCGACTTCACATCCCTCTAATTTGATTTCTCATACCTCCATTCTATAACTTCACAAACCTCACTTCGGTGACTTCACAATACTCCATTCTATGACTTCACACACCTCCATTCTATGTCTTCACACACCTCCATTCTTTGACTTCACACACCTAAATTCTGAGTTGACACATCTCCATTCTGTGACTTCACACACCTCCATTCTGACTTCACACATCTCCATTCTATGACTTCACACACCTTCATTTTTACTTTACAAACATTGATTCTATAACTTCACACACCTCCATGCTATGACTTCACACACCTCCATTCAGTGACTTCACACACCTCCATTCTATGACTTCACACACCTCCATTCTGTGACTTCACACACCTCCATTCTTTGACTTCACACATCCATTTTGATTTTACACACCTCCAGTATATGACTTCAAACACCTCAATTCTTTGACTTCACACACCTCCATTCTATGACTTCATACCGTCCATTCTGTGACATCACACACCTCCATTCTATGACTTCACACACTTCCATTCTATGACTTCACACACCTCCATTCTGTGACTTTACACACCTCCATTCTGGGTTCACACACCTCCATTCTGTGACTTCACACTCCTGCAATCTGTGACTTCCAACACCTCCATTCTGTGTCTTCCCACACCTCCATTCTATGACTTAACACACCTTCATTCTTACTTCACAAACACCCATTCTAGGACTTCACACAACTCCAGTCTATGACTTCACACACCTCCGTTCTGTGACTTCACACACCTCCATTCTCTGACTTCAAACACCTCAATTGTGACTACACACACCTGCATTCTATGAGTTCAACACCTCCATTCTGACTTCACACACCTCCATTCTATGACTTCACATACCTCCATTCTGAATTCACACTGCTCAATTCTTTGACTTCACAAAATTCCATTCTGACTTCAAACACCTCCATTGTATGTATTCACACACCTCCATTCTGTGACTTCACACTCTTCCATTGTGACGTCACACACCTCCATTCTATGACTTTACACACCTCCATTCTGACTTCACAAACCTCTATTCTATGACTTCGCACACCTCCATTCTGACATCACACACCTCCAATCTATGACTTCACAGACCTCGAATCTGTGACTTCACTCACCTCCACTCTATGACTTCACACTCCTCCATTCTATGACTTACCACACCTTCTTTCTATGACTTCACCCACCTTCATTCTATGACTTCACACCTCCATTCTGACTTCACACACTTCCATTCAGTGACTTCACACACCTCCATTCAATGACTTCACACACCTCCATTCTATGACTTCACACACCTTCATTCTTACTTCAGAAACATATATTCTATGACCTCACTCACCTCCATCTATGACTTCACACACCTCCATTCTGTGACTTCACACACCTCCATACTGAGTTCACAATACTCCATTCGGTGACTTAACACACCTCCATTCTGACTTTACACACGTCCATTCTATGACTTCCCCCCCCTCCATTCTGTGACTTCACACACCTCCATTCTGTGACTTCACACACCTCCATTCTATTACTTCACACACCTACATTCTATGACTTCACACATCCATTTTGACTTCACACACCTCCAATATATGACTTCAATCAGCTCACTTCTCTGACTTCACACACCTCCATTCTATGACTTTTAACCCGTCCATTCAGTGACTTCACACACCTCCATTCAATGACTTCACCCACCTCCATTCTATGACTTCACACACCTCCATTCTCCGACTTCACATCCCTCTAATTTGATTTCTCATACCTCCATTCTATAACTTCACAAACCTCACTTCGGTGACTTCACAATACTCCATTCTATGACTTCACACACCTCCATTCTATGTCTTCACACACCTCCATTCTTTGACTTCACACACCTAAATTCTGAGTTGACACATCTCCATTCTGTGACTTCACACACTCCATTCTGACTTCACACATCTCCATTCTATGACTTCACACACCTTCATTTTTACTTTACAAACATTGATTCTATAACTTCACACACCTCCATGCTATGACTTCACACACCTCCATTCAGTGACTTCACACACCTCCATTCTATGACTTCACACACCTCCATTCTGTGACTTCACACACCTCCATTCTTTGACTTCACACATCCATTTTGATTTTACACACCTCCAGTATATGACTTCAAACACCTCAATTCTGTGACTTCACACACCTCCATTCTATGACTTCATACCGTCCATTCTGTGACATCACACACCTCCATTCTATGACTTCACACACTTCCATTCTATGACTTCACACACCTCCATTCTGTGACTTTACACACCTCCATTCTGGGTTCACACACCTCCATTCTGTGACTTCACACTCCTGCAATCTGTGACTTCCAACACCTCCATTCTGTGTCTTCACACACCTCCATTCTATGACTTAACACACCTTCATTCTTACTTCACAAACACCCATTCTATGACTTCACACAACTCCAGTCTATAACTTCACACACCTCCATTCTGTGACTTCACACACCTTCATTCTATGACTTCAAACACCTCAATTGTGACTACACACACCTCCATTCTATGAGTTCAACACCTCCATTCTGACTTCACATACCTCCATTCTATGACTTCACACACCTCCATTCTGAATTCACACTGCTCAATTCTTTGACTTCACAAAATTCCATTCTGACTTCAAACACCTCCATTGTATGTATTCACACACCTCCATTCTGTGACTTCACACTCTTCCATTGTGACGTCACACACCTCCATTCTATGACTTTACACACCTCCATTCTGACTTCACAAACCTCTATTCTATGACTTCGCACACCTCCATTCTGACATCACACACCTCCAATCTATGACTTCACAGACCTCGAATCTGTGACTTCACTCACCTCCACTCTATGACTTCACACTCCTCCATTCTATGACTTCCCACACCTTCTTTCTATGACTTCACCCACCTTCATTCTATGACTTCACACCTCCATTCTGACTTCACACACTTCCATTCAGTGACTTCACACACCTCCATTCAATGACTTCACACACCTCCATTCTATGACTTCCCACACCTTCATTCTTACTTCAGAAACATATATTCTATGACCTCACTCCCCTCCATCTATGACTTCACACACCTCCATTCTGTGACTTCACACACCTCCATACTGAGTTCACAATACTCCATTCGGTGACTTAACACACCTCCATTCTGACTTCACACACGTCCATTCTATGACTTCCCCCCCCTCCATTCTGTGACTTCACACACCTCCATTCTGTGCCTCCACACACCTCCATTCTATTACTTCACACACCTACATTCTATGACTTCACACATCCATTTTGACTTCACACACCTCCAATATATGACTTCAATCAGCTCAATTCTCTGACTTCACACACCTCCATTCTATGACTTTTAACCCGTCCATTCAGTGACTTCACACACCTCCATTAAATGACTTCACCCACCTCCATTCTATGACTTCACACACCTATATTCTCCGACTTCACATCCCTCTAATTTGATTTCTCATACCTCCATTCTATAACTTCACAAACCTCACTTCGGTGACTTCACAATACTCCATTCTATGACTTCACACACCTCCATTCTATGTCTTCACACACCTCCATTCTTTGACTTCACACACCTAAATTCTGAGTTGAAACATCTCCATTCTGTGACTTCACACACCTCCATTCTGACTTCACACATCTCCATTCTATGACTTCACACACCCTCATTTTTACTTTACAAACATTCATTCTATAACTTCACACACCTCCATGCTATGACTTCACACACCTCCATTCAGTGACTTCACGCACCTCCATTCTATGACTTCACACACCTCCATTCTGAGACTTCACACACCTCCATTCTATGACTTCACACACTTCCATTGTGACGTCACACACCTCCATTCTATGAGTTCACACACCTCCATTCTGACTTCACACACCTCCATTCTATGACTTCACACACCTCCATTCTGAATTCACACAGCTCCATTCTGTGCCTTCACAAAACTCTATTCTATGATTTCACACAACTCCATACTATGACTTCACACAACTCCATCTATGACTTCACACACCTCCATTTTGACTTCACACACCTCTATTCTATGACTTCGCACACCTCCATTCTGACATCACACACCTCCATTCTATGACTTCACAGACCTCGAATCTGTGATTTCACTCACATGCACTCTATGACTTCACACTCCTCCATTCTATGACTTCCCACACCTCCTTTCTATGACTTCACCCACCTCCAATCGATGACTACACACCTCCATTCTGCCTTCACACACCTCCATTCTGTGACTTCACACACCCCCAATCTATGCGTTCACATACGTCCATTCTATGACTTCACACACCTTCATTCTTACTTCAGAAACATCCATTCTATGACTTCACTGACCTCCATTCTATGACTTCACAAACCTCCATTCTGTGACTTCACACACCTCCATTCTGAGTTCACACAACTCCATTCGTTGACTTCACACACCTCCATTCTGACTTCACACACTTCCATTCTATGACTTCACACACTTCCATTCTATGACTTCATACACCTCCATTCTGAGTTCACACACCTCCATTCTGTGACTTCTCACACCTCGATTCTGTGACTTCACACAGCTCCAAACTGTGACTTCACACACTTCCATTCTATGACTTCACACACCTCCATTCTGTGATTTCACACACGTCCATTCTATGACCTCACACACCCTCATTCTATGATTTCACACACCTCCATTCTATGACTTCACACATTCATTTTGTTTTTACACACCTCCAGTATATGACTTCAAACACCTCAATTCTGTGACTTCACACACCTCCATTCTATGACTTCAAACCGTCCATTCTGTGACATCACACACCTCCATTCTATGACTTCACACACTTCCATTCTATGACTTCACACACCTCCATTCTGTGACTTTACACACCTCCATTCTGGGTTCACACACCTCCATTCTGTAACTTCACACTCCTGCAATCTGTGACTTCCCATACCGTCATTCTATGACTTCACACACCTCCATTCTATGACTTCACACACCTCCATTCTGTGACTTCACACACCTCCATTATATGACTTCAAACACCTCAATTGTGACTACACACACCTCCATTCTATGAGTTCAACACCTCCATTCTGACTTCAGACACCTCCATTCTATGACTTCACACACCTCCATTCTGAATTCACACAGCTCAATTCTGTGACTTCACAAAATTCCATTCTGACTTCAAACACCTCCATTGTATGTATTCACACACCTCCATTCTGTGACTTCACACACTTCCATTGTGACGTCACACACCTCCATTCTATGAGTTCACACACCTAATTTCTATGACTTCACCCACCTCCATTCTATGACTTTACACCTCCATTCTGACTTCACACACCTCCATTCTGTGACTTCACACACCTCCAATCTCTGAATTCACAAACTTCCATTGTGACGTCACACATCTCCATTCTATGAGTTCACACACCTCCATTCTATGACTTCACTCACCTCCATTCTATGAATTCACACACTTCCTTTCTGAGTTGACACACCTCCATTCTATGACTTCACACACCTCCATTCTAGGACTTCACACACCTCCATTCTCCGACTTCACATCCCTCTAATTTGATTTCTCATAACTCCATTCTATAACTTCACAAACCTCCCTTCGGTGACTTCACAATACTATATTCTATGACTTCCCACATCTACATTCTATGACTTCACACACCTCAATTCTGACTCACACACCTAAATTCTGAGTTGACACATCTCCATTCTGTGACTTCACACACCTCCATTCTGACTTCACACATCTCCATTCTATGACTTCACACACCTTCATTTTTACTTTACAAACATTCATTCTATAACTTCACACACCTCCATGCTATGACTTCACACACCTCCATTCAGTGACTTCACACACCTCCATTCTACGACTTCACACACCTCCATTCTGTGACTTCACACACCTCCATTCTATGACTTCACACACTTCCATTGTGACGTCACACACATCCATTCTATGAGTTCACACACCTCCATTCTGACTTCACACACCTCCATTCTATGACTTCACACACCTCCATTCAGTGACTTCACACACCTCCATTCTATGACTTCACACACCTCCATTCTGTGACTTCACACACCTCCATTCTATGACTTCGCACACTTCCATTGTGACGTCACACACCTCCATTCTATGAGTTCACACACCTCCATTCTGACTTCACACACCTCCATTCTATGACTTCACACACCTCCATTCTGAATTCACACAGCTCCATTCTGTGCCTTCACAAAACTCTATTCTATGATTTCACAAACCTCCATACTATGACTTCACACAACTCCATCTATGACTTCACACACCTCCATTCTGACTACACACACCTCTATTCTATGACTTCGCACACCTCCATTCTGACATCACACACCTCCATTCTATGACTTCACAGACCTCGAATCTGTGATTTCACTCACATGCACTCTATGACTTCACAATCCTCCATTCTATGACTTCAAACACCTCCATTCTTTGACTTCACACACCTGCATTCTGTGTTCACACACCTCAATTCTGTGACTTCACACACCTCCATTCTGACTTCACACACCTCCATTGTATCAATTCACACACCTCCATTCTGTGACTTCACACACTTCCATTGTGACGTCACACACCTCCATTCTATGAGTTCACACACCTCCATTCTATGACTTCACACACCTCCATTCTGACTTCACAAACCTCTATTGTATGACTTCGCACACCTCCATTCTGAAATCACACACCTCCACTCTATGACTTCACACTCCTCCATTCTATGACTTCCCACACCTCCTTTCTATGACTTCACCCACCTTCATTCTATGACTTCACACCTCCATTCTGACTTCACACACTTCCATTCAGTGACTTCACACACCTCCATTCAATGACTTCACACACCTCCATTCTATGACCTCACAAACCTCCATTTATGACTTCACAAACCTCCATTCTGTGACTTCACACACCTCCATACTGAGTTCACAAAACTCCATTCGGTGACTTAACACACATCCATTTTGACTTCACACACCTCCAATATCTGACTTCAAACAGCTCAATTCTCTGACTTCACACACCTCCATTCTATGACTTTAAACCCGTCCATTCAGTGACTTCACACACCGCCATTCTATGACTTCTTACACCTCCATTCTATGACTTCACCCACCTCCATTCTATGACTTCACACACCTCCATTTTCCGACTTCACACCCCTCAAATTTGATTTCTCATACCTCCATTCTATGACTTCTCAAACCTCCCTTCGGTGACTTCACAATACTCCATTCTATGACTTCACACATCTACATTCTATGACTTCACACACCTCAATTCTGACTCACACAACTCCATTCTGTGACTTCACAAAACTCCATTCTATGATTTCACATATCTCCATACTATGACTTCACACACCTCCATCTATGATTTCACACACCTCCATTCTGAGTTCACACACCTCCATTCTGTGACTTCACACACCTCCATTCCGGCTTCACACACCTCCAATATATGACTTCAATCAGCTCAATTCTCTGACTTCACACACCTCCATTCTATGACTTTTAACCCGTCCATTCAGTGAGTTCACACACCTCCATTCAATGACTTCACCCACCTGCATTCTATGACTTCACCCACCTCCATTCTCCGACTTCACATCCCTCTAATTTGATTTCTCATACCTCCATTCTATAACTTCACAAACCTCACTTCGGTGACTTCACAATACTCCATTCTATGACTTCACACATCTACATTCTATGACTTCACACACCTCAATTCTTACTCACACAACTCCATTCTGTCACTTCACAAAACTCCATTCTATGATTTCACATATCTCCATACTGTGACTTCACACACCTCCATCTATGACTTCACACATCTCCATTATGAGTACACACACCTCCATTTTGTGACTTCACACACCTCCATTCTGACTTAACACACCTCCATTGTATGACTTCACACACCTACATTCTTTGACTTCACACACCTCCATTCTATGACTTCACACACCTAATTTCTATGACTTCACCCACATCCATTCTATGACTTTACACCTCCATTCTGACTTCACACACCTCCATTCTGTGACTTCACACACCTCCAATCTCTGAATTCACAAACTTCCATTGTGATGTCACACACCTCCATTCTCTGAGTTCACACACCTCCATTCTATGACTTCACTCACCTCCATTCTATGACTTCACACACCTCCTTTCTGAGTTGACACACCTCCATTCTATGACTTCACACACCTCCAATCTGAATTCACACACCTCCATTCTATGACTTCACCCACCTCCATTCTATGACTTCACACACCTCCATTCTCCGACTTCACACCCCTCTAATTTGATTTCTCATACCTCCATGCTATGACTTCACAAACCTCCCTTCGGTGACTTCACAATACTCCATTCTATGACTTCCCACATCTACATTCTTTGACTTCACACACCTCAATTCTGACTCACACAACTCCATTCTGTGACTTCACAAAACTCCATTCTATGATTTCACATATCTCCATACTATGACTTCACACACCTCCATCTATGATTTCACACACCTCCATTCTGAGTTCACACACCTCCATTCTGTGACTTCACACACCTCCATTCCGGCTTCACACACCTCCATTGTATGACTTCACACACCTCCATTCTGTGACTTCACACACCTCCATTCTATGACTTCACAAACTTCCATTGTGACGTCACACACCTCCATTCTATGAGTTCACACACCTCCATTCTATGACTTCACACACCTCCATTCTGACTTCACACACCTCTATTCTATGACTTGCAACCCCTACATTCTGACTTCCCCCACCTCCATTCTATGACTTCACAGACCTCGAATCTGTGACTTCACTCACCTCCACTCTATGACTTCACACTTCTCCATTCTATGACTTCCCACACCTAATTTCTGTGACTTCACCCACCTCCATTCTATGACTTCACACCTCCATTCTGACTTCACACACCTCCATTCTATGACTTCACACACCTCCATTCTGACTTCACACACCTCCATTCTGTGACTTCACACACCTCCATTCTATGATTTCACACACCCCCATTCTGTGACTTCACACACCTGAATTCTATGACTTCACACACCTCCATTCTGTGACTTCACACACCTCCATTCCATGACTTCACACACCTCCATTCTATGACTTCACACACCTACATTTTGACTTCACACACCTCCATTCTATGAGTTCACACACCTGCATTGTGACTTCACACACCTCCATTCTATTACTTCACACACCTCCATTCTGACATCACACACCTCCATTCTGACTTCACACATCTAAATTCTGTGACTTCACACACCTCCATTCTATGATTTCACACACCTCCATTCTAGGACTTCACTCACCTCCATTCTATGACTTCACACACCTCCTTTCTGTGTTGACACACCTCCATTCTATGACTTCACCCACCTCAATTCTATGACTTCACACACCTCGATTCTCCGAATTCACACCCCTCTAATTTGATTTCTCATACCTCCATTCTATGACTTCACAAAATTCCCTTCGGTGACTTCACAATACTCCATTCTATGACTTCACACATCTACATTCTATGACTTCACACACCTCAATTCTGACTCACACATCTCCATTGTGTGACTTCACAAAACTCCATTCTATGATTTCACATACTTCCATACTATGACTTCACACACCTCCATCTATGACTTCACACACCTCCATTATGAGTTCACACACCTCCATTCTGTGACTTCACACACCTCCATTCTGACTTCACACACCTCCATTGTATGACTTCACACACCTCCATTCTGTGACTTCACACACCTCCATTCTATGACTTCACAGACCTCGAATCTGTGACTTCACTCACCTCCACTCTATGACTTCACACTTCTCCATTCTTTGACTTCCCACACCTAAGTTCTATGACTTCACCCACCTACATTCTATAACTTCACACCTCCATTCTGACTTCACACACCTCCATTCTATGACTTCACACACCTCCATTCTGACTTCACCCACCTCCATTCTGTGATTTCACACACCTCCATTCTATGATTTCACACACCTCCATTCTGTGACTTCACACACCTCCATTCTTTGACTTCACACACCTCCATTCTGTGACTTCACACACCTCCATTCTGAGTTCACACACCTCCATTCTATGACTTCACACACCTCCATTCTGAATTCACACAGGTCAATTCTGTGACTTCACAAAATTCCATTCTGACTTCACACACCTTCATTGTATGAATTCACACACCTCCATTCTGTGACTTCACACACTTCCATTGTGACGTCACACACCTCCATTCTATGAGTTCACACACCTCCATTCTATGACTTCACACACCTCCATTCTGACTTCACAAACCTCTATTCTATGACTTAGGACACCTCCATTCTGACATCACACACCTCCAATCTATGACTTCACACTCCTCCATTCTATGACTTCCCACAACTCCTTTCTATGACTTCACCCACCTTCATTCTATGACTTCACACCTCCATTCTGACTTCACACACTTCCATTCAGTGACTTCACACACCTCCATTCAATGACTTCACACACCTCCATTCTATGACTTCACACACCTTCATTCGTACTTCAGAAACATCCATTCTATGACCTCACACACCTCCATCTATGACTTCACAAACCTCCATTCTGTGACTTCACACACCTCCATACTGAGTTCACAAAACTCCATTCGGTGACTTAACACACATCCATTTTGACTTCACACACCTCCAATATCTGACTTCAAACAGCTCAATTCTCTGACTTCACACACCTCCATTCTGTGACTTTAAACCCGTCCATTCAGTGACTTCACACACCGCCATTCTATGACTTCATACACCTCCATTCTATGACTTCACCCACCTCCATTCTATGACTTCACACACCTCCATTTTCCGACTTCACACCCCTCTAATTTGATTTCTCATACCTCCATTCTATGACTTCTCAAACCTCCCTTCGGTGACTTCACAATACTCCATTCTATGACTTCACACATCTACATTCTATGACTTCGCACACCTCAATTCTGACTCACACAACTCCATTCTGTGACTTCACAAAACTCCATTCTATGATTTCACATATCTCCATACTATGACTTCACACACCTCCATCTATGATTGCACACACCTCCATTCTGACTTCACACACCTCCATTCTGTGACTTCACACACCTCCATTCTGACTTCACACATCTCCATTGTATGACTTCACACACATCTATTCTGTGACTTCACACACCTCTATTCTATGCCTTCACAAACTTCCATTGTGACGTCACACACCTCCATTTTATGAGTTCACACACCTCCATTCTATGACTTCACACACCTCCATTCTGACTTCACACACCTCTATTCTATGACTTCGAACACCTACATTCTGACTTCACACACCTCCATTCTGTGACTACACACACCTCCATTCAATGACTTCACACACCTACATTCTTTGACTTCACACACCTCCATTCTATGACTTCACTCACCTCCATTGTGAATTCACACAGCTCCATTCTGTGACTTCACAAAACTCCACTCTATGATTTCACACACCTCCATACTATGACTTCACACAACTCCATCCATGACTTCCCACACCTCCATTCTGACTTCACACACCTCTATTCTATGACTTCACACACCTCCATTCTGACATCACACACCTCCATTCTATGACTTCACAGACCTCGAATCTGTGACTTCACTCACCTGCACTCTGTGACTTCACACTCGTCCATTCTATGACTTCACCCACCTGCAATCTATGACTACACACCTCCATTCTGACTTCACACACCTCAATTCTGTGACTTCACACACCTCCATTCTGTGACTTCACACATGCATTTTGACTTCACACACCTCCAATATATGACTTCAAACACCTCAATTCTGTGACTTCACACAGCTCCATTCTATGACTTCATAACGTCCATTCTGTGACTTCTAACCGCTCCATTCTATTACTTCACACACCTCCATTCTGTGCCTTTACACACCTCCATTCTGAGTTCACAAACCTCCATTCTGTGACGTCACACACCTCTATTCTGTGACTTCCCACAGCTCCATTCTGTGACTTCACACACCTCCACTCTATGACTTCACACACCTCTATTCTGACTTCACACACCTCCATTCTATGACTTCATACACCTCCATTCTGACTTCACACACCTCCATTCTATGACTTCGCACACCTCCCTTCTGATTTCACACATCTCCATTCTGTGACTTCACTCACCTCCATTCAATGACTTCACACACCTACATTCTTTGACTTCACACACCTCCAATCTGACATCACACACCTCCATTCTATGATTTCACAGACCTCGAATCTATGACTTCACTCACCTGCACTTTATGACTTCCCACACCTCCTTTCTATGACTTCACCCACCTCCAATATATGACTACACAACTCCTTTCTGACTTCACACACCTCCATTCTGTGACTTCACACACCTCCATTCTATGACTTCACACACCTCCATTCTATGACTTCACACACCTTCATTCTTACTTCAGAAACATCCGTTCTATGACTTCACACACCTCCATTCTATGACTTCACACACCTCCATTCAGTGACTTCACACACCTCCATTCTATGACTTCACACACCTCCATTCTGTGATTTCACACACTTCCATTCTATGACTTCGCACACTTCCATTGTGACGTCACACACCTCCATTCTATGAGTTCACACACCTCCATTCTGACTTCACACACCTCCATACTATGACTTCACACACCTCCATTCTGAATTCACACAGCTCCATTCTGTGCCTTCACAAAACTCTATTCTATGATTTCACAAACCTCCATACAATGACTTCACACAACTCCATCTATGACTTCACACACCTCCATTCTGTCTACACACACCTCTATTCTATGACTTCGCACACCTCCATTCTGACATCACACAACTCCATTCTATGACTTCACAGACCTCGAATCTGTGATTTCACTCACATGCACTCTATGACTTCACAATCCTCCATTCTATGACTTCAAACACCTCCATTCTTTGAGTTCACACACGTCCATTCTGTGTTCAAACACCTCAATTCTGTGACTTCACACACCTCCACTCTGACTTCACACACCTCCATTCTATGACTTCCCACACCTCCTTTCTATGACTTCACCCACCTCCAGTCGATGACTACACACCTCCATTCTGACTTCACACACCTCCATTCTGTGACTTCACACACCCCCATTCTATGAGTTCACATACCTCCATTCTATGACTTCACACACCTTCATTCTTACTTCAGAAATATCCATTCTATGACTTCACATACCTCCATTCTATGACTTCACAAACCTCCATTCTATGACTTCACACCACTTCATTCTTACTTCACACACCTCCATTCTATGACTTCACACACTTACATTCTGTGACTTCACACACCTCCATTCTATGACTTCACACACCTCCATTCTGAGTTCACACACCTCAATTTCTGGGACTTCACAGACCTCCAATCTGTGACTTCCCACACCTCCATTCTCTGACTTCACACAACCCCATTCTATGACTTCACACACCTCCATTCTATGACTTAACACACGTCCATTCTGTGACTTCACACACCTCCATTCTATGAATTCACACACCTCCATTGTGACTACACACACAACCATTCTATGAGTTCACACACCTCCATTCTGACTTCACACACCTCCATTCTATGACTACACACACATCCATTTTATGACTTCACACACCTCCTTTCTATGACTTCACCCAACTCCATTCTATGACTTCACACCTCCATTCTGACTTCACACACCTCCATTCTGTGACTTCACACAACTCCATTCTGAGTTCACACACCTCTATTCTGTGATTTCACACACCTTCCATCTGTGACTTCACACACCTCCATTCAGTGACTTCACACACCTCCATTCTATGACTTCACACACCTCCATTCTGTGACTTTACACAGCTCCATTCTATGACTTCACACACTACCATTGTGATGTCACACACCTCCATTCTATGAGTTCACACACCTCCATTCTGACTTCACACACCTCCATTCTGTGACTTCACACACCTCCATTCTATGACTTCACACACTTCAATTCTATTACTTCACACACTTCCATTCTGTGACTTCGCACACCTCTTTTCTATGACTTCACCGAACTCCATTCTGTGAATGCACACATCTCCACTCTGTGTCTTTACACACCTCCATTTTGCGAATTCATACCCCTCCATTCTGAGATTTCACACACCTCCATTCTATGACTTCGCACACCTCCATTCTATGACTTCACAAACATCCATTGTGACTTCACACACGTCCATTTTGTGACTTCACACACCTCCATCCTATATCATCACAGACCTCCATTCTATGACGTCACACACTTCCATTCTATGACTTCACACAGCTCTAGTCTATGACTTCACAAACCTCCATTCTATGACTTCACACACCTGCACTCTGACTTCACACACCTCCATTCTATGACTTCATACACCTCCCTTCTATGACTTCATACACCAACATTCTATGACTTCACACACCTCCATTCTGTGACTTCACAAATCTCCATTCTGACTTCACTCTCCTCCATTCTATGACTTCACACACCTCCATTCTATGACTTCACACATCTCCTTTTGTAACTTCCCACACTTCCAATGTTTGACTTCACAAACCTCCATTCCATGACTTCACACAACTGCATTCTATGAGTTCACACACCTCCATTCTTTGACTTCACACACCTCCATTTTGACTTCACACACCTACATTCTGTGACTTCACACACCTCCATTTGTGACTTCACACACCACAATTTTGACTTCACACACCTCCATTCTGTGAATTCACACACCTCCATTCTATGACTTCACACACCTCCATTCTATGACTTCACACACCTACATTGTGACTTCACACACCTCCATTCTATGAGTTCACACACCTGCATTGTGACTTCACACACCTCCATTCTATGACTTCACACACCTCCATTCTATGACTTCACAGACCTACTTTATGAGTTGACACACCTCCATTCTATGACTTCACACACCTCCAATCTGAATTCACACACCTCCATTCTGTGACTTCACACACCTCCATTCCATGTGTTTACACACTTCCATTTTGACTTCACACACCTCCATTCTATGACTTCACACAGCTAAATTCTGACTTCACACACCTCAATTATATGACTTCACACACCTCCATTCTATGACTTCACACACCTCCATTCTATGACTTCACACACCTGCATTGCGTCTTCATACACCTCCATTCTATGACTTCACACACCTCCATTCTGACCTCACACACCTGCATTCTGACTTCACACACCTAAATTCTGTGACTTCACACACCTCCATTCTATGATTTCACACACCTCCATTCTATGACTTCACTCACCTCCATTCTATGACTTCACACACCTCCTTTCTGAGTTGACACACCTCCATTCTATGACTTCACACACCTCCACTCTGTGACTTCACACACCTCCATTCTGAGAATTCACACACCTCCATTCTGTGATTTCACACACCTCCATTCTATGACTTCACACACCTCCATTCTTTGACTTCACACACCTCCATTCTATGACTTCACACACCTCCATTGTAACTTCACACACTTCCATTCTCTGACTTCACACAGCTCCCTTCCGTGACTTCACACACCTCCATTCTATGACTTCACAAACCTACATTCTATGACATCACACACCTCCATTCTATGACTTCACACACTTCCATTCTATGACTTCACACACCTCCACTCTGTGACTTCACACATCTCCACTCTGTGACTTTACACACCTCCATTCTGCGAATTCGCAAACCTCCATTCTGTGATTTCACACACCTCCATTCTATGACTTCACACACCTCCATTCTATGACTTCACACACCTGCATTGTGTCTTCACACACCTCCATTCTTTGACTTCACACACCTCCATTCTGACCTCACACACCTCCATTCTGACTTCACACACCTAAATTCTGTGACTTCACACACCTCCATTCTATGATTTCACACACCTCCATTCTATGACTTCATTCACCTCCATTCTATGACTTCACACACCTCCTTTCTGAGTTGACACACCTCCATTCTATGACTTCACACACCTCCACTCTGTGACTTCACACACCTCCATTCTGCGAATTCACACACCTCCATTCTGTGATTTCACACACCTCCATTCTATGACTTCACACACCTCCATTCTTTGACTTCACACACCTCCATTCTATGACTTCACACACCTCCATTGTAACTCACACACCTCCATTCTCTGACTTCACACACCTCCCTTCCGTGACTACACACACCTCCATTCTATGACTTCACAAACCTACATTCTATGACATCACACACCTCCATTCTATGACTTCACACACTTCCATTCTATGACTTCACACACTTCCATTCTATGACTTCACACACTTCCATTCTATGACTTCACACACCTCCATTCTATGACTTCACACACCTGCATTCTGACTTCACACACCTCCATTCTATGACTTTATACACCTCCATTCTATGACTTCATACACCAATATTCTAGGACTTCACACACCTCCATTCCATGAGTTCACACACCGCCATTTTTGACTTCACACACCTCCATTTTGACTTCACACACCTCCATTCTGTGAATTCACACACCTCCATTCTATGACTTCGCACACTTCAATTCTATTACTTCACACACTTCCATTCTGTGACTTCACACACCTCCTTTCTGAGTTCACACACCTCCATTGTTTGACTTCACACACCTCCAATATATGACCTCAAACACCTCAATTCCCTGACTTCACACACCTTCATTCTATGACTTCATACCCGTCCATTCTGTGACTTCACAGACCTCCATTCTATGACTTCATACACCTCCGTTCTATGACTTCACCCACGTCCATTATATGACTTCACACACCTCCATTCTCCGACTTCACACCCCTCCAATTTGACTTCACATACCTCCATTCTATGACTTCACAAACCTCCCTTCGGTGGCTTCACAATCCTCCATTCTATGACTTAACACATCTGCATTCTATGACTTCACTCACCTGAATTCTGACTCACACAGCTCCATTCTGTGACTTCACAAAACTCCATTCTATGATTTCACACATCTCCATACTATGACTTCACACACCTCCATTCTATGACTTCACAAACCTCCATTCTATGACTTCACACACCTCCATTCTATGACTTCACACACCTCCATTCTATGCTTTCAAACACCTCCATTCTATGACTTCACACACCTCCATTCTGTGACTTCACACACCTCCATTCTATGAGTTCACACACCTCCATTCTGACTTCACACACCTCCATTCTGTGACTTCACAAACCTCCTTTCTATGACTTCACCCATCTCCACTCTGTGAATGCACACATTTCCACTCTGTGTCTTTACAAACCTCCATTTTGCGAATTCATACCCCTCCATTCTGAGATTTCACACACCTCCATTCTATGACTTCACACACCACCATTCTATTATTTCACAAACCCCCATTGTGACTTCACACACGTCCATTCTGTGACTTCACACACCTCCATTGTATGACATCACACACCTCCATTCTATGACTTCACACACTTCCATTCTATGACTTCACACAGCTCCAGTCTATGACTTCACAAACCTCCATTCTATGACTTCACACACCTGCACTCTGACTTCACACACCTCCATTCTATGACTTCATACACCTCCCTTCTATGACTTCATACACCAACATTCTATGACTTCACACACCTCCATTCTGTGACTTCCCAAATCTCCATTCTGACTTCACACTCCTCCATTCTATGACTTCACACACCTCCATTCTATGACTTCACACATCTCCTTTTGTAACTTCCCACACTTCCAATGTTTGACTTCACAAACCTCCATTCCATGACTTCACACACCTCCATTCTATGAGTTCACACACCTCCATTCTTTGACTTCACACACCTCCATTTTGACTTCACACACCTACATTCTGGGACTTCACACACCTCCATTTGTGACTTCACACACCACCATTTTGATTTCACACACCTCCATTCTGTGAATTCACACACCTCCATTCTATGACTTCACACACCTCCATTCTATGACTTCACACACCTACATTGTGACTTCACACACCTCCATTCTATGACTTCACACATCTCCATCCTGACCTCACACACCTCCATACTGACTTCACACACCTAAATTCTGTGACTTCACACACCTCCATTCTATGATTTCACACACCTCCATTCTATGACTTCACACACCTCCATTCTATGACTTCAGAGACCTACTTTATGAGTTGACACACCTCCATTCTATGACTTCACACACCTCCAATCTGAATTCACACACCTCCATTCTGTGACTTCACACACCTCCATTCCATGAGTTTACACACTTCCTTTTTGACTTCACACACCTCCATTCTATGACTTCACACAGCTCCATTCTGACTTCACACACCTCAATTATATGACTTTACACACCTCTATTCTGACTTCACACACCTCCATTCTATGACTTCACAAACCTCCCTTCTATGACTTCACACACCTCTACTCTGTGACTTCACACATCTCCACTCTGTGACTTTACACACCTCCATTCTGCGAATTCACACACCTCCATTCTGTGATTTAACACACCTCCATTCTATGACTTCACACACCTCCATTCTTTGACTTCACACACCTCCATTCTATGACTTCACACACCTCCATTGTGACTTCACACACCTCCATTCTGTGACTTCACACACCTCACTTCCGTGACTTCACACACCTCCATTGTATGACTTCACAAACCTACATTCTATGACATCACACACCTCCATTCTATGACTTCACACACTTCCATTCTATGACTTCACACACCTCCATTCTTTGACTTCACACACCTCCATTCTATGACTTCACACACCTGCATTCGGACTTCACACACCTCCATTCTATGACTTCATAAACCTCCATTCTATGACTTCATACACCAACATTCTATGAATTCACACACCTCCATTCTATGACTTCACAAATCTCCATTCTGACTTACCCTCCTCCATTATATGACTTCACACATCTCCTTTCTGTAACTTCACACACTTCCAAAGATTGACTTCACAAACCTCCATTCCATGACTTCACACACCTCCATTCTATGAGTTAACACACCTCCATTCTTTGACTTCACACACCTCCATTTTGACTTCACACACCTACATTCTGTGACTTCACACACCTCCTTTTGTGACTTCACACACCACCATTTTGACTTCACAAACCTCCATTCTGTGACTTCACACACCTCCATTCTGTGACTTCACACACCTCCATTTTGACTTCATACACTTCCATCCTGTGATATCACACACCTCCACTCTGTGACTTCACACAGCACCATTGTTTGACAGCACACACCTCCATTCTTTGACTTCGCACACCTCCATTCCACGACTTCACACATGTCCATTCTATGAGTTCACACACATCCATTCTATGAGTTCCCACACCACAATTTTGTCTTCACACACCTCCATTCTATGACTTCACACACCTTAATTCTTCATTCAGAAACATCCATTCTAAGAATTCACACACCTCCATTCTATGACTTCGCAAACCTCAATTCTGTGGCTTCACGCACCTCCATTCTGAGTTCACACAACTCCATTCGTTCACTTCACAAACCTCCTTTCTGAGTTCACACACCTCCATTTTTTGACTTCACACACCTCCAATATATGACTTCAAACACCTCAATTCTCTGACTTCACACACCTTCAATCTATGACTTCATACCCGTCCATTCTATGACTTCACCCACCTCCATTCTATGACTTCACACACCTACATTCTCCGACTTCACGCCCTTCCAATTTGACTTCACATACCTCCATTCTATGACTTCACAAACCTCCCTTTGGTGACCTCACAATCCTCCATTCTATGACTTCACACATCTCCATTCTATGACTTCACACACCTCAATTCTGACTCACACAGCTTCATTCTGTGACTTCACAAAACTCCATTCTATGATTTCACACATCTCCATACTATGACTTCACACACCTCCATCTATGACTTCACACACCTCCCTTCTGAGTTCACACACCTCCATTCTGTGACTTCACACACCTCCATTCTGACTTCACACTTCCATTGTATGACTTCACACACTTCCATTCTGTGACTTCACACACCTCCATTCTATGACTTCACACACTTCCATTGTGACGTCACACCTCCATTCTATGAGTTCACACACCTCCATTCTATGACTTCACACACCTCCATTCTATGACTTCACACACCTCCATTCTATGCTTTCAAACACCTCCATTCTATGACTTCACACACCTCCATTCTGTGACTTCAAACACCTCCATTCTATGAGTTCACACACCTCCATTCTGACTTCACACACCTCCATTCTATGACTTCACACAGCTCCTTTCTGACTACACACACCTCCATTCTATGACTTTGCACACCTCTATTCTGACTTCACACACCTCCATTCTGTGACTTCACACACCTCCATTCTGAGTTCACACAGCTCCATTCGGTGACTTCACACACCTCCATTCTGTGCCTTCACACACCTCCATTCTATGACTTCACACACTTCCATTCTATGACTTCACACACCTCCATTCTGTGACGTCAAACACTTCCATTCTAAGTTCACACACCTCCAATCTGCGACTTCACACACCTCCATTCTGTGACTTCACACACCTCCATTCTATAAATTCACACACCTCCATTCTATGCTTTCAAACACCTCCATTCTATGACTTCACACACCTCCATTCTATGACTTCACACACCTCCATTCTATGCTTTCAAACACCTCCATTCTATGACTTCACACACCTCCATTCTGTGACTTCACACACCTCCATTCTATGAGTTCACACACCTCCATTCTGACTTCACACACCTCCATTCTATGACTTCACACAGCTCCTTTCTGACTACACACACCTCCATTCTATGACTTTGCACACCTCTATTCTGACTTCACACACCTCCATTCTGTGACTTCACAAACCTCCTTTCTATGACTTCACCCATCTCCACTCTGTGAATGCACACATTTCCACTCTGTGTCTTTACACACCTCCATTTTGCGAATTCATACCCCTCCATTCTGAGATTTCACAAACCTCCATTCTATGACTTCACACACCACCATTCTATTACTTCACAAACCCCCATTGTGACTTCACACACGTCCATTCTGTGACTTCACACACCTCCATTGTATGACATCACACACCTCCATTCTATGACTTCACACACTTCCATTCTATGCCTTCACACAGCTCCAGTCTATGACTTCACAAACCTCCATTCTATGACTTCACACACCTGCACTCTGACTTCACACACCTCCATTCTATGACTTCATACACCTCCCTTCTATGACTTCATACACCAACATTCTATGACTTCACACACCTCCATTCTGTGACTTCACAAATCTCCATTCTGACTTCACACTCCTCCATTCTATGACTTCACACACCTCCATTCTATGACTTCACACATCTCCTTTTGTAACTTCCCACACTTCCAATGTTTGACTTCACAAACCTCCATTCCATGACTTCACACACCTCCATTCTATGAGTTCACACACCTCCATTCTTTGACTCCACACACCTCCATTTTGACTTCACACACCTACATTCTGTGACTTCACACACCTCCATTTGTGACTTCACACACCACCATTTTGACTTCACACACCTCCATTCTGTGAATTCACACACCTCCATTCTATGACTTCACACACCTCCATTCTATGACTTCACACACCTACATTGTGACTTCACACACCTCCATTCTATGACTTCACACATCTCCATCCTGACCTCACACACCTCCATACTGACTTCACACACCTAAATTCTGTGACTTCACACACCTCCATTCTATGATTTCACACACCTCCATTCTATGACTTCACACACCTCCATTCTATGACTTCAGAGACCTACTTTATGAGTTGACACACCTCCATTCTATGACTTCACACACCTCCAATCTGAATTCACACACCTCCATTCTGTGACTTCACACACCTCCATTCCATGAGTTTACACACTTCCTTTTTGACTTCACACACCTCCATTCTATGACTTCACACAGCTCCATTCTGACTTCACACACCTCAATTATATGACTTTACACACCTCTATTCTGACTTCACACACCTCCATTCTATGACTTCACAAACCTCCCTTCTATGACTTCACACACCTCTACTCTGTGACTTCACACATCTCCACTCTGTGACTTTACACACCTCCATTCTGCGAATTCACACACCTCCATTCTGTGATTTAACACACCTCCATTCTATGACTTCACACACCTCCATTCTTTGACTTCACACACCTCCATTCTATGACTTCACACACCTCCATTGTGACTTCACACACCTCCATTCTGTGACTTCACACACCTCACTTCCGTGACTTCACACACCTCCTTTGTATGACTTCACAAACCTACATTCTATGACATCACACACCTCCATTCTATGACTTCACACACTTACATTCTATGACTTCACACACCTCCATTCTTTGACTTCACACACCTCCATTCTATGACTTCACACACCTGCATTCGGACTTCACACACCTCCATTCTATGACTTCATACACCTCCATTCTATGACTTCATACACCAACATTCTATGAATTCTCACACCTCCATTCTATGACTTCACAAATCTCCATTCTGACTTACCCTCCTCCATTATATGACTTCACACATCTCCTTTCTGTAACTTCACACACTTCCAAAGATTGACTTCACAAACCTCCATTCCATGACTTCACACACCTCCATTCTATGAGTTAACACACCTCTATTCTTTGACTTCACACACCTCCATTTTGACTTCACACACCTACATTCTGTGACTTCACACACCTCCATTTGTGACTTCACACACCACCATTTTGACTTCACACACCTCCATTCTGTGACTTCACACACCTCCATTCTGTGACTTCACACACCTCCATTTTGACTTCATACACTTCCATCCTGTGATATCACACACCTCCACTCTGTGACTTCACACAGCACCATTGTTTGACAGCACACACCTCCATTCTTTGACTTCGCACACCTCCATTCCACGACTTCACACATGTCCATTCTATGAGTTCACACACATCCATTCTATGAGTTCCCACACCACAATTTTGTCTTCACACACCTCCATTCTATGACTTCACACACCTTAATTCTTCATTCAGAAACATCCATTCTAAGAATTCACACACCTCCATTCTATGACTTCGCAAACCTCAATTCTCTGGCTTCACGCACCTCCATACTGAGTTCACACAACTCCATTCGTTCACTTCACAAACCTCCTTTCTGAGTTCACACACCTCCATTTTTTGACTTCACACACCTCCAATATATGACTTCAAACACCTCAATTCTCTGACTTCACACACCTTCAATCTATGACTTCATACCCGTCCATTCTATGACTTCACCCACCTCCATTCTATGACTTCACACACCTACATTCTCCGACTTCACGCCCTTCCAATTTGACTTCACATACCTCCATTCTATGAATTCACAAACCTCCCTTAGGTGACCTCACAATCCTCCATTCTATGACTTCACACATCTGCATTCTATGACTTCACACACCTCAATTCTGACTCACACAGCTCCATTCTGTGACTTCACAAAACTCCATTCTATGATTTCACACATCTCCATACTATGACTTCACACACCTCCATCTATGACTTCACACACCTCCATTCTGAGTTCACACACCTCCATTCTGTGACTTCACACACCTCCATTCTGACTTCACACTTCCATTGTATGACTTCACACACTTCCATTCTGTCACTTCACACACTCCATTCTATGACTTCACACACTTCCATTGTGACGTCACACCTCCATTCTATGAGTTCACACACCTCCATTCTATGACTTCACGCACCTCCATTCTGATTTCACAAACCTCTATTCTATGACTTCGCATACCTACATTCTGACTTCACACACCTCCATTCTGTGACTTCACAGACCTCGAATCTGTGACTTCACTCACCTCCACTCTATGACTTCACAATTCTCCATTCTATGACTTCCCACACCTAATTTCTATGACTTCACCCACCCCCATTCGATGATTTCACACCTCCATTCTGACTTCACACACCTCCATTCTATGAATTCACACACCTCCATTCTGACTTCACACAACTCCATTCTGTGACTTCACACACCTCCATTCTATGACATCACACACCTCCACTCTATGACTTCCCAAACCTCCATTCTATGACTTCACACACCTGCACTCTGACTTCACACACCTCCATTCTATGACTTCATACACCTCCCTTCTATGACTTCATACACCAACATTCTATGCCTTCACACACCTCCATTCTGTGACTTCACAAATCTCCATTCTGACTTCACACTCCTCCATTCTATGACTTCACACACCTCCATTCTATGACTTCACACATCTCCTTTTTGTAACTTGCCACACTTCCAATGTTTGACTTCACAAACCTCCATTCCATGATTTCACACACCTCCAATCTGAGTTCACACACCTCCATTCTTTGACTTCAAACACCTCCATTTTGACTTCACACACCTACATTCTGTGACTTCACACACCTCCATTTGTGACTTCACACACCACCTTTTTGACTTCACACACCTCCATTCTGTGACTTCACACACCTCCTTTCTTTGACTTCACACACCTCTATTTTGACTTCACACACTTCCATTCTGTGACTTCACACACCTCCATTCTGTGACTTCACACACCACTATTGTTTGACTTCACACACCTCCATTCTTTGACTTCACACACCTCCATTCCACGACTTCACACACCTCCATTCGTTGAGTTCACACACATCCATTCTATGAGTTCACACACCACAATTTTGTCTTCACACACCTCCATTCTATGACTTCACCCACCTTCATTCTTAATTCAGAAACATCCATTTTATGACTTCCCGCAACTCCATTCTGTGACTTCGCAAACCTTCATTCTGTGATTTCACACACCTCCGTTCTGAGTTCACACACCTCCATTCGGTGACTTCACACACCTCCATTCTGACTTCACACACCTCCATTCTATGACTTCACACACCTCCATTCTGTGACGTCACACACCTCAATTCTGTGACTTCACACACCTTCATTCTTACTTCACAAACGTACATTCTATGACTTCTCACACCTCCATACTATGACTTCACACACCTCCATTCTTTGACTTCACACACCTCCATTCTGTGTTCACACACCTCAATTCTGTGACTTCGCACACCTCCATTTTTACTTCACACACCTTCATTCTATGACTTCACACACCTCCCTTCTATGACTTCTCACACCTCCATTGTTTGACTTCACACACCTAAATTCTGAGTTGACACACCTCCATTCTGTGACTTCACACACCTCCATTCTGACTTCACACAGCTCCATTCTATGACTTCACAAAACTCCATTCTATGACTTCACACACCTCCATTCTGTGACTTCACACACCTCCATTCTATGACTTCACACACTTTCATTGTGACGTCACACACCTCCATTCTATGTGTTCACACATCTCCATTCTGACTTCACACACATCCATTCTATGACTTCACACACCTCCATTCTGAATTCACACAGCTACATTCTGTGACTTCACAAAACTCCATTCTATGATTTCATACACCTCCATACTATGACTTCACAGAGCTCCATCTATGACTTCACACACCTCAATTTTGACTTCACACACCTCTATTCTATGACTTCGCACTATCCATTTTTACATCACACACCTCCATTCTATGACTTCACAGACCTCGAATCTGTGACTTCACTGACCTGCACTCTATGACTTCACACTCCTCCATTCTATGATTGCCCACACCTCCTTTTTATGTCTTCACCCACCTCCAATCTATGACTACACACCTCCATTCTGACTTCACACACCTGCATTCTGTGACTTCACACACCTCCATTCTATGAGTTCACACACCTCCATTCTGTGACTTCACACACCTTCATTCTTACTTCAGAAACATCCATTCTATAACTACACAAACCTCCATTCTGTGACTTCACACACCTCCATTCTGAGTTCACACAGCTCCATTCGGTGACTTCGCACACCTCCATTCTGTGCCTTCACACACCTCCATTCTATGACTTCACACACTTCCATTCTATGACTTCACACACCTCCATTCTGTGACGTCAAACACTTCCATTCTAAGTTCACACACCTCCAATCTGCGACTTCACACACCTCCATTCTGTGACTTCACACACCTCCATTCTATAAATTCACACACATCCATTCTATGACTTCACACACCTCCATTCTGTGACTTTACACACCTCCATTCTGAGTTCACACACCTCCATTCTTTGACTTCACAAACCTCCATTCTGTTACTTCCCACACCTCCATTCTGTGACTTCACACACCTCCGTTCTATGACTTCACACACCTCCCTTCTATGACTTCACACACCTCCATTCTGTGACTTCACACACCTCCATTCTATGACTTCACACACCTCCATTCTATGACTTCACACACCTCCAATATATGACTACAAACACCTGAATTCTGTGACTTCACACACCTCCATTCTATGACTTCATACCCGTCAATTCTGTGACTTCACACACCTCAGTTCTCTGACTTCACACATGTCAATTCTATGACTTCACCCACCTCCATTCTATGTCTTCACACACCTCCAATTTTACTTTACATACCTCCATTCTATGACGTCACAAACCTCCATTCTCTGACTTCACACACATCCATTCTGTGATTTCACAAACCTCCATTCTATGATTTCACACACCTCCATTTTATGACGTCACACACCTCCATTTTGACTTCACTCATCTCCATTATGTGACTTCACACTCCTCCCTTCGGTGACTTTACACACCTCCATTCTATTACTTCACACATCTACATTCTATGACTTCACACACCTCCATTCTATGACATCACACACTTCCATTCTATGATTTAACATACCTCCATGCTATCATTTCACACACCTCCATTCTGTGACTTCACACACCTCCATTCTGAGTTCACATACCTCCATTCTGTGACTCAACACACCTCCATTCTGACTTCACACACCTCCATTTTGACTTCACACACCTCATTTCTTGACTTCACACACCTCCATGCTGACTTCACACACCTCCATTCTATGACTTCACACAGCTCTATTCTATGACTTCACACACCTCCATTCTGAGTTCACACACCTCCATTCTGTGACTTCACACACCTCCATTCTGACTTTACACATCTCCATTGTATGACTTCACACACCTCCATACTGTGACTTCACACACCTCCATTCTATGACTTCACACACCTTCATTGTTACTTCAGAAACATCCATTCTATGACTTCACACAGCTCTATTCTATGATTCACACACCTCCGTTCTGAGTTCACACACCTCCATTCTATGACTTTACACACCTACATTGTCACTTCACACACCTCCATTCTATGAGTTCACACACCTCCATTCTATGACTTCATTCACCTCCATTCTGTGACTTCACACACCACTATTGTTTGACTTTACACACCTCCATT